>CM060200.1:24202567-24571991 GCA_030562195.1 Nipponacmea schrenckii
CTGATTTTTAGATCCAATTCAAATGGACAGCTGGGAACTGGTGATAATTTAGAAGCTGTGGTACCTAGATTGTTAGATCTTCAAGACAATGTTCAGACTATTTCATCTGGTGCTAATCATAATTTGGTTATTACAGGTAGGGATATAATTCTTGTGCCTGGTATCACATATTTAAGCTTTCTGCATTTTCAATAAAAGGAAAAAATAAATCTGGTATTAAGAAAGATAGAAAGAAAAGAAACCTAAGCAGTATTTTACAATACTAAAAGTTAGGGTTCCTTACTACCAATTGGTCCCTGGCATAGATCTTGCAGGATTATCCATACTCATTTACAGCTTGGTCAACTGGAATTATGAGTGAAGACGACTTATCAATCAAGGTCATCAGACCTAACTTAAATATAAATGCTAATTAGACTGTAACATGACTGGTAAATGTAATCTAATCATTCCTGATAAAGGAAAACAACAGTTTGTTTTTAAAAGTTGGAAAGGATATTCAATCCTCTAAATGTGTCTGGAACAATCTAATGCAAAAATTCTTGAGGATATTGCAAAGTAGTTTATGCATTGACAATTACTGAGGATACTATCTACACTTCTAATACTGAGGATACTATCAATTCATCTCTCAAATATGGTTTTGGAAACATGCTAAATATAGCAATAGTTGAAATGCCTTTCAGTGTTTCTGTAAATCATAATTTCGAAGTAAATGAAATACATGTATGTGAAACAATAACACCTTCTTTGTCCCTTACTCTTATACACAAAAATCACTAATACTATTAAAGAGTTATAAAAAGACCATAAAGATTGAGTTACTTCCCTTGTACTGTAAACAAGAGAGCAATTCAAACTGATCAATATTGTTGTTGGTTGAACTGTTAGTATAAAGTGTCAGTTATAAACTAGGAATTGTAAAACATAGTACTGTATATTCAGTTCTGCTATATACTGAAATCAAGCTATTGTGTTTTATATTTTTTCAATATAATCTGGTCATATTCTGAAAATTTGAAGACCAAAATTCACATGTTAAAGGGATAATAGGCGTTAGAACGAACATAAAATTTTAAGTTCACTCAAATTTGGACAATAACAGTATATACCCATCAGTGGACTTACCTATACATCAAAATCCCTCTAAAATCCGATAAATCCCCAAAATAAAGTAGTTAATCATAAAATGCTTGAGCCATCCATCAAGCGATTTTTAAATCGTGTAAATATAAAGGGAAGTAACTCTAACATGTGAATTTTCACGCGACCTTGACCCCTACTGTTGAATTCCACAATGATGTTTTAGCGTTGATTTACCAGACGCTTTTATTCTCAAACTGAATGGAATCGTCGCTGGCTCACTTTTTTTTAAAATTCCGAATATATTTTTATTGTGGCTTTTTAAAATTTGGTAAAGTGTGGGATGCATACTTATTTAACTAATAGTCAATATGAAACACAAATATAAGCCGTAGGACGAGTGTATTCTAACGCCTATTATCCCTTTAACAACATTTGAGAATTTTTATACTTATTTTGCATGGAATCATTTGAAGAATAGAAAGAAATATATTTTACCATTCTGTCCAAAACCTAATGCAAAAAGGATTAAAATGATTAGAATTCTTGAGTTTGCCTTGAAATGTTGCTTTTTGAATGGATGAAAATTCTGAAATTTCTTTAGTGCTTTAATATATCAATACCTTGTTGTAAGTCAATTGTTACAATTGTACAAGAGGCATCCAATATCAATAGATTTTATCTGCTTTTTAAAGAAATATATCATATATTTCATTGTAACATTGTATAATTAAGTGTATTTCTCTATATGTTGAGGTTTAAGACTAAAAGGATGGAAATCTATAATGTGAAATATTAAATGAAGTGAAAATGAAGTAAAAGCAAGCCTTGGGCAGTTCTTAGACAAAAAATATTGTATGGTAAGAGTTTATTCTAAGTTGATGTGAGAGACAAAAGAAAACCAATAGCTGACTGTATTGAGGTTTGACAAGAGATTACATAAACCGAAGGTTGTCTTCAGTTGCTTTATAGACCTAATCAATGGTAGAATGATTAAACCTTTATTTCTAATGTTTACCTAGTTCTACCTGCTCCTAATTATAGTTTATTTTCACCTGATAATAGCTACCTTTAACAAGGAGTCAGTGAGTTGAGTATATTGGCATGGCCTTTGGTAATTTGAGAGAAAAAATGAGGTTTCAATAGCGTTAAAAGGGAAGTTTTTGTTCTAGTGAAGTGGGCAGTCGGCTTGTGGAATTGATTTTAGATAATGTTGACTGTATTTCCCCTTAGGATAAAATGGCTAATAGACTAGGTGTTAACTTTTATATAAAACACTTGTTCATTTCTCCTTCTTATACCAAATACCTTTTATATTTTTACAGTGTTTTAGGTCAAAATATGTCAATATGACTTTTTCTAGTGTAAGTGTAAACAGTAAACTGATAGGCTCTCTCTACTTTAGTTTCAGGTTTTAAAAGGACATTTACTGAACTTTTTGTTTGGTTTTACATTGAAAATTCTAAAAAATAAAGCTAAATCACTTTAGATTTAGGCTGTATAAATAATTTGTTAGGTATTGAACGTGGAATACAGTGTACCGGTTCCTATTTTGTTTGTCATATTTCTCTATTTTAAGTGAGAGTATGCACCAATTTCTAGAGTATGTTTTGGCATACCAGTATCATCGTTATCTCAAATTAATATCAAAGAATTATGAAAATTCAACTTTATGTACATGTACCAGTTAGAAATAAAATATTTCTATAAATTAATACATCATTGGCAATTTAGATACTGGACTTATCTTATTATCTTTCCTTGAATTTGATTGAAATTTGTTATTTCTTTGAGTTTTTATCTGCCCACTTATTTGTGTACCTTCTTTAATAAATCAAGCTGAATGTGTGATTTCCTCCTCTTATTACCGGTATAGGAGGCTTTTTTCCCTTAAAAACAAACCTTAATGTCAGGTAAGGGAAACCTTGGCTGAAGTCACTGGTATGAAAATACATCAAATTTCTATTTATTTTTCATCATATTACCAAAATCAAGATTTACTGAAGGACAGCATTGTTTCAGATTTAAGCCATAGCTTATTTAAATCTGTTAGCACTAAGCTCAACTTAATACATCTTTGAAATATATATATTGCTTCTACATGCAGTAAAAGTGTTAGATATCTCATATAATGTCGAATTTTTAAAAATCTATTGAGCTGAATTCAATATTGACTGGTCTATTCAATTATAGTTTTTCATCATCTTTTCATTTATTTTTAGTTTTTATTTTATTGTTAATTGTGATAATTAAGGTTGCATTATATTTCCTAGCATTAAATATATTTGCTTTAGCCCAGAGGATTGTATAAGATTATAGTTTTGGTTGATAAATACAAGGCAGTGAATTCAATATTCTGATAATTAGAATTGTACTTCACTGAACTTCATTGTCAACTGCTATGAAAATATTGAATATTCATTTACCGAGTATTTGAATTGAATAGACCCATTTGCTTTTAGTATCAATACCTTTTCAGTAATTGTTATACACCAACATTATAATGTTTATTACAGTCAAAATAATAGATTTCTGTGCAAGTCTTCACAAGTTTCAAGGGAACAAATGCACCCCTTCTCCTGGAGAGTCACACTTTAAGCTATGTAATGATTGTTAAGAGTTATTTATGCTTAATTTTATGTCACTCTTTTGATCCATCATTTATTAGACATTGTAGTAATTTTGGAGTTATAATTACTCTTATCTGGAATACTACCTAAAGATAAATCAGATTCTAAAAGTGTATGTAGAATCTTAAATACTTTAAGTTCCATGTTATTGCAAACATTGCTTTATAAGCAGGATTGTCCAGTGTGTTGAAGGTCCAATAAAAGCCATAGCCCAGTAAACTAGAGATATTTCAATGCTTAGAATTCAACAGTAAGATAGTATTTTGCCCACCCTTTTGATTGAATCATTACATTGTGCAAATGTTAAAGATTCAAAGACTTTTAATGCTGAATATTTATTGATCAAGTCAAGATTTGAAAGGCTTTCAAGTAGCCATCATTGCAAAATTATTTCAGTGTACTCATTATTTTCTATGTTTTTTACTACTCTATGGTAGTGAAGGGTTGAAATGTGTGATCAATTAATTCCTTGTGTTCTCTAAACTTCACTTGTTCCTTACACAAAACAACTTGTATCTTTAATTGCCTGCTAATTCTGATATATTGATGATGTGATTATCTGTGGATAGAAACAAATACTAAATCATTGAACCTCTTGTTGCTCGGCTGACCAAAGAGTTAAAGCTGATATCAAAAGGTGATTGCCGATGTATTGATTAGAGTAGAAATCAGTCTACCTTTATAACTTATTGAACTACTACTGATTCAAACTGGCTCTATTCTCTGCTATTGTTTTTGTTAAGTAGTGTAAATGGCTAAGGGCTGTGAAATAACCAATAAAATTAACTAGCTATTGAAAGCAGTCTTTTTCTTCTGTTCATTTCAACACAATTTACTCTTTGGTGTTTTGGAGTAAAGAATGGAACTGAAATGAGGTGATTATTGCTAGATAGTTCACGTAAAATCAACAAAACTGATTTCCTGATTTTTCTAAACACTATTTGTTTGTTGATCAATTAGTGTCCGTATTGACCTGGTGTGTTTTAGAAGCGATCTGCGTCAATAAACTGCAATGCTATCTCTCTCATTATAACACCTTTATATGGAACAAATATTGTAAGTGGATTTTGAGGTTAACAAGTCCATGATTTATTGAAGCCCTCAGGATATCATTTCAATTGTAATCGAACAATATCACACAAATCGAAGCAAATCAGTTCAGCTAATTCACTGCTCATTCATTTCACAGTTTACATTTTCAAAAAATTCAATTTCCCTCCAAGTTCCTTTATTGAAATTAATTGGCAGAAAAATATCTTCTGGCAATGGAAACTTGAAACAATTTGAAAGAGTCAACATTGAGTCCATTAGTGCAAATTAGGAAACATTTCAGCAAATATAGTTAGATATATACAAATTGAATAAGTGAGATTGTTATGTAAGTGTTTGCTTTTATCCACTAATAGTTTGCTACTTAAAATATGGGTTTCTTTCATTGACACATGCCAATTTTCTCTGTGTATAACCTTGGAAAGCCTACGATTCAAGTAATGATGAAGCTAGATAATCTGAATTATATCTTTTATTTTGAAATATGGTATGCTGATAATATATTGATAGTTAATATTCTGAATGTAAATGTGTATAGCTATTTCATTATTTGTTTTCCACAGAACGCATTGATTTTTCAGGCATGTTTTATGTATTATCACAACATAACACGCTGAGCCACCCCTTGATTCAGGCATAACTAGAGATCATCCCCTAAGATATGTGAATTGGGTTTTCCTTAAAATAATTTTTTAGAAACATGTACAATCTAACTCTGCAGGAACAATTTTTCTCATGGAACATTGGCATTCTGTACCGCTGACAGAAATATTCAACCTGTTCTCAATCTGCCCTGACTAAATGTGATGTTGATATTTAATGATTGGGGGTATTATGATGAGTTTGTTTAGTCTATCTGGTATATATACAATAACTCTGTAATAAATGATGATAGAAAAATACTTATCAGATCTTCCATCAATATCTACAGCAATGATTTAGACATTATAGTTTGACTAATAGACAGAGTTTTATGGGATTTCTACTGAAAATTAATAACTGTGAAAATTTGCAAACCATATTGATATCTGAAAAGATATTTTTAAATTATCCTAATATTGGCATTCATAAACGAAAATGTTTAAAACTATCCCATTTTTTTTATGAACATCTTTACTTAGTAAACTGAGTATTCATTTATATTAATTGAAATATGTTTGTGTCCATGCATTCTATGATGCTAAACCACAGCATGTTAAAAAATACTCCCTTATATTCCAGTATTGAGGCAGTAATAGTATGTGTGTCAATCTTGATGTTCTGAGTGTGTTACTGTGTTAAGCAAGGTGTTAAACTATTATGTTAAGGTGTTAAGGTATTATGTCTGAATGGTCAACTCTTACCTAAGGCAAATATTAGTATAACCTTAGTAAAGGAGGTCTTAAGTAATTTGACTAAAATAGTCTGATAGTGGTAATTACATGTAATATATACCAATAAGATGTAATCTTCCACAGTATTATGTAATTAGACTTAATATTACCTTTAATAGGTCAGTTTAGGACACAGTCTGACCTTTGCTGACCAATGTGTTATGTCATTTATACCTATTGGTTTAGATATATTGAATCTCAAATTGATTGTGCATTTTTATAGGAATAAAGGAGATAATTATTGAGAATTTCTTACTGGGATAATTTGACTTTTAACATTTTTAAAGTGTTCTTTTTTTGAAGAAATTTCCATATTTACAAATTTTATTGGAATTTGTGTAAAGTTATTGATTCGATTTTAAAAAAGACTATTGGAAAAGATGATTAAAATTCTAAAAGCCATTAGATAATTTCAGCGACAAGACTGCAACAAAGCAAGGAACAGCCAAAAAACAGCACAATGCCTAAATTATTAAATTGACAAGGGGATATTTAAAGAATAATTGTCTGGTATATGGTTGATAAATTGTTGAAGACAGTAAAAGTTATGTTTATGTTTAAAGAAACCTGTGTTATATCAGTAAGAAAGTGAAGTTTGTAGTTGATTTTTAGAGGTATACATTTCACTTGTTATGTCAATAGTTGGAGTAGATAGGGTTATGCACAATAGGGTTAATAGCAGTGTATAGAAAATGTCAAGGACAGGTTCAGTGGAGTAAAAAAACTGGAATATGTTAACAGTATAACATGATCTCTACTCTCAAAAACATCTGGATTTTAATCTTATGTTACCCAATCTGATGTATACTGACCACAGACTCAATGTATTTCATTTTATTTTAAAAACCACCAGTCCCACCAATAATTCTGAACATAATATATAGAATGGTCCATATCTAATATCAACAACATATTTGATATCTCATTGATTGATTTGATGAATATAACTTGGTTAAAACTATCAATCTTACACTTAACACTTAAATTGAATTTTTATATTTTGTAGCTTGTATTTTAAATTCTTAAATTTGAAATTGTTTTGCATTTGTATTGTGTGCTACATGTACTTAACCAACAGGCTTGTTTAAAGTTCTGGTATTCACTTGCTGAAGGTCAAATTTCACATTGTTGGTAATGTCTTTCACTTTCTTTGAAAATATGAAAATGTTACCCCCCTTGCTTGACCAAACTGGAAGATGAAAGGATGTCTGACCGTATGACACTGATGTATGACTGATTAGTAAAAGTACCAACAATACTACAATATTTATGTAAGATATTGAATTAGTCCAGCAGGTGAAAGTGGACCAGTTATTGGTGGTTTGTAAGACTGTGGGAAGAATAACAAGGGGTATTCTGTGAGAATATTGTGAAATAATTAGTAATGGATTATATCTGGTTGATATTGATGTGTCAGACTGATAGTGATCTGGTCACCATTCCTATCTCTTTACTTCTCATCTATAATCCAAACAATCTCCATTACTAATACTATTTGTATTATCAATAGTGGACATTACTAATGGTCAGTACAATGGCTGAGTGTCTACCCGGTTATTATGATTAGTATAGTTTGACCAGTCAAATAATCAGGTAGTCAACTGGGCAGTGTAAATTATGCACATGTAATAGTGCAGGTGATTACTGCCAAGATTTGAAGATGACAGAAGATTTGTAAAATGACACAATGTATAAAGATTGGGGAGTAATAAGAGTTAAGATACAGTGATTATTATATTATATGAAATCCTCTACCACCTGTATTTTATACCTCATGATTGATAGGTGACATTTTATTATCTCATATCACTGTGGGTAACTGTCTAGAACTACTATTACCTCAACCCTCTATTTTGGGGGTGAAATAAAAATATTCAAAAGTGTTATTTGAAACAGATTATTTACACTGATCACTTGCTGTTAATTCCTTCTTAATTTATTATATATTATTAAACTATATTTAAATGAAATATTATAAAAATCTTGATCTTTATTTTGATATAATTTTTTTTTGAAATTTGATATCGAGGAGCACATTTCTTTAGATACATTTCTAGTAATATACTGATCTAAAGCAAATCTCAATACATTTTGCGATAAACAATAAATAAAGCAGCACATGTTTTTAATGACATGCTTGTTTACTTAAATTTTAACTTTATTTGTTGGATGTCAGAAATTTTATTAGTTGGATGTCAGAAGTGCTAGAGTAGTGGGCAGTTTATGTCTGTTTTATTTAGGTAAATTGTCACTGGTTTAAACACACCAGATTTCAATCTTTTCTCAAAATATTTATTGTTAGTTACTAGTGTCAGCTTTATTTCTTACTTTAAGTGAATCTGAGAAGGATTTTAATTAATTGTGAAAGTTTTATTATGTACAATTTGGAACTGGAGAAGATGTCACCCCCCTTCTACTGACCCCCTTGACCTGTTAGATGAGGAAATGACCTCTGATTTCATCAGGTCAAACTCCCAGGCTCTCATAGATTCCCACGATTTAGTTAATGTGGTTAAGTTTTAGGGATGATTGTAGTAAAATAACACAACCCTTCTGTTGATTGTCCACTATTCAAGGTGTAGTTTTAATGAATTTGAGAGGGCTGATACTTTTAAAAGGACTTCTTCAGAGTATCTTGCCATTTCATTAGACAATAGATATGACCAAGTCACATTTTAACAGATTAGAGACTTTATCAGTGGCGTTTATCTTAATGGATATTTCAAATTGTTCACAACAGTTTATAAAAAAAACTGGTATTTCCTAACTAATGTTCTAAATATTCAAATTATGATAATTTCATGCATATATTATTGCAGGAATTCGAATATTTTTTTTTTTGCACAACTAAATTAAAAATTATGTTTTGCAACATTGACTTATGGACTGTAACAAGTTGTACTTGGAGTTTGAAGTCAAACTGTCTGAAATTATTTGTGGGACAAACCCTCACCAATCGTCTCAGACAAAAAACGTACAATGTAGTGGATAATTGTATGCAACTATTTTGATTGCTAAGTTTGGAATATTGATTATACAGAAATCAACCAAAAACATTAATTTTAATTTTCTATAATTAGTATGGAAAAAATTCTTTGACATTTATAATCTCTTTAAATATATTGTGCTTAGTGCTTCACTGGTACTGTGTTGCTCATACGCCAAAGAATCACACAATTTATATTTGTGTTTAATTTATCCACACACCGCCCTATAAAATGTTGAAGATTGTTGAGAAACTGATCTTGGTGTCTGGCTTCTATCTATTATGATAAGAGACATGAGAGAGGCTGGTGTTTCTTTACAGTTATTTGTAAAAGGCAGTAAATATGAGAGAAATGCTAACATTAGTGTAAGGGTCATCACCTACATTACTTGATGGACCATGAACAAGTTAACAAAGACTTGAGAGGCAGATTCTTTTATTAGTCAATCATTACTATTCTACTAATGTCAAAGATTTAACAATCAGTTTTTAAGTACTGCACATTGACATCACAGTCTAAATGGTCTGTTCAAATTACAATAGACATTCACAAACTTGACATTAGTTTTATCTGCAAAACAACCATGGATAAAACACAAGATTTTATGTTTCATGTGCTGAAATTTGACTTTTTATCCATGGATAGAAATTGCTTGTGATATCCGAAACCAATTACTCATAGGCAAAAGTTACATGACTTGAATAGTTCATTTATATCATTGTAAAATATTGAAATATAAACTTTGAATGATATTTAGAAGTAGATAGAGCATTATGTAACACAAACACTATTATGGATATATTATAATTATACTTCTGTATGTGAATTCAAATGTTGTCTAAATGACAGTTATTGCCATAATAGTGTTTCTTATTAAATAATATTCAAATATCATTTTAAAAATTAAAATCCTGCTATATACTTTATTATTCAGTCTTTACATATTCTTTGATCTCCAAGATTCTTTTTATGCTTCCAAATTAAATATCTAAGATTAAATTACTGGTAATCTATTTTCAGGATCTGGTTGTGTTTTAATGTGGGGTTACTGTAAAGCTTTGGGCAAAAGACATGATGTTTTAACCCCAGAAGTTGCTGATATACCATACCCTGTTATACAAGTAGCTGGTGGATCTAGTCATAGTATGGCACTTACAGGTAAGGATTGTCCTGAATAGTGCGATTATAACCTTAAAAATCCTACTAGGATCAGAATTAGGTCCAATACACTAGGACATTCAGCACATCTTGTCCATCTAGTGAGCTGTTTTATTCCGTCTAAGAAGATTTCCCAACACGAATAAATAAGAGTACAAATTATTTATTTAAAATTTTTCATGCACAACTCATTAAAAAGTCACGGTTTTCATCCAAAATTATTAATTTTGCACTTTTTAGGCATGAATAAAATATACATCAATGAATAGAATGTGGTTGTAATTTTTATACTTGCATTTAATTTATAATATAACGTAATAATGCAAAATTAATTCAAATTATATTGTTGTGTAGATATTGTGTCACTCTGACCTTTCACACACAGTGACTATGCATATTGCTTTTTGTTTGCATTTAAAAAAGCATAATGTATACCATACAACACTGAGGATTGCTTGGTGCATAAGTGTCCAAAATCCATTCATAGTGCACAGTATATAGCAAGATGAATAATGAATGAATCTGTTTATGATTATGAGAAATACAGTGTCTCCACCAAATGTATCACCAACACGGATCAGATTTCATCAATCTCTTCTGGCTTTGTAGCACAATCACATTTTTTCTATTAAAATCATCAGTTTGCGATAAAGCTTTTATCTTAAATTAATATTTTCATTCTGACTGGCAAAACTCAGATCAATTTTCCCCTAATAAAGGTCAGTGATATTTTGTTAAGATAGTCAGTGGTGAATAGGAGTGTTAATAATTTTAAGCTCACAGAGTAACATAAAGCTGACAAGAGAAAAGGTGTACAATATGGTATCAATATGATTTTAATCATTGTAAACTATGTAGAATTATCAATTAGACTATTATTTCAGCATCGTATTACTGCAACTTGTCAACTTCATTTTGAAATCGTGTTATTATATTATGGTATTCTATCATTTTAAACTAATAATATATACAGATCAGATGGACAACTGTGAAAAATTACGCCCTCAAAAATCAATATTTACTTTTGTTTAGAATTAAAAAAATGAAGGATCCAATATAAATTCAGGAGAAAACATGGCATGAGCAGCTTTCTAAATTTAGTATGGTGATAGCATGAAATTTGCACTATTTAAATTTTCTGTGTTTTTATTGCAATTCCACTATAACTAAATGTTAGATGACGTCACTAATTACAAAGTACTAATGAGATACAAGATACTTCATCAAAAACTTAGTGTTATGGGAATTCCATGAGCAACAGAGGAAATCTTCTTCACAACATCTAATAATTAGCTTGTTTGTGACAAGAAAATAATATTGCTTTATTAATCATTAATTTATTAATATTGCAGCTTTTATATTCCTTGTAACATTGATTAATAATTCCATGTTGATAATGCATTTTGATAGACATGAACTTGAAAACTTAAAGAAATTAGAACAGTGTGGCCAATTTCTTTTTTTTTTAATTTGAGGCATGTAAAATACAGAGTTAAGATTCTGGTGAGAAGCCTAATGAGTAAAAAGATTAAATGTTAAAGAAATTGTGATTTATTATTTGACACATTTTATACACCCCAAATGTTTAGAATTTTATCTGCATGATGGCCTTTATCTTAAAAACTGGTCGGTAGACATGTTAAGTTGAATCAGTTTCTGGTTGGACCAATTAGTATTATCTGATAAACTTAATTAGCATAGAACATTATCACTAACTTTCTAACATGTCGTCTTTCCAGCCTTTATTACCTAGTATCTTTTCTTCTCTAATTAAAACGAGGATTTCTTCATAAAGCAATTTTAATGAACTATCTTACTATTAAAAACAGTAAGAATTTTCAATCCGCTGTTTTATGGTCTCTTCATTAAATTTTTAAAATTCAGGAAACTTGCATGTTTTGATATTGAAAGATATCCAGTATCAACTGCCTGCATCATTAGATATTCTTGTCTCCATTATTTGAAATTGAAAATATAATGGAATGTTTTTAATTATTAGCTCTACTTTCTCCAGAATTTACTTTTCTGATCTGCAGGTGTCTTTCCAAATGACTTATTGCATGAAGAGTGCCCAAATGACTTATTGCAAGATTTATTTTTTGAGAATCAAAGTATACTGTAAATTGTCCAAGAGTTTATATATAAAAGGTTGGCCTATTTAGTGAAAGAAAGTAATGTTTTAATATGTTTATTTACTATAAGGTATAATAAAGATATATCATGGTGGTATTGAATATATACATATCTTCTCTTACATTTGTTTATTTCTTACTGCCATTTAGTAAAGGTGAGAATGTCTGACCCCTTGGCGTAAGTTGTCTAATAAATAAACAGCCCTTTGATTCTCTTCTCTCATTTATCTTGTAAGCTGGAAACCATTTGGAGTCTAGAGTTGTGTTAAGTGGTAAGAATGCTGCCAATGGCTAGAATTCTAATAGTCTTCGCAGGATAAAAGAATGATGTAAATTTTAAAATGATTAACTAGAAGACAATGGAATATTACACATTTTGATCATTTAAACTTTCATAAAGACTCTGGAATAGATCTTCTTTCTTTTTTAGTCTGTAAATGCATTGTTAACCTCCTCTAAATGTGCATTATAAATTCATTTCATTGGTATGTAATAAATGTAAAATTTGGCTTGTACCATTTGTAACCTGGAAGTTTTAATCAGGAAAACATATTTTACTGTGTTTCAAATTGGTAGTTATTAAACACCAACTGTGAATAGGTATAATAAACTTATCACCTCCTTACAAATAACTAATGTATACATGATATACTTAACTGGCCACTCCTGTGTCCAGTTTATTATTATAATGTATACAAGTGGTCATGAATGGGTTTAGATACATTGATAGTCAGTGACCTGTCAAATACTTTAACAGATTGTCTGATAATACTGATAAACTACTAAACTACTAATATACCATAGTAGGTATTTAAACTAGGATCTTTATTAACCTATCAAATATAGCTTAAACCTGATTGAATGGTTGAGAGAGGTGACAATTGAACAATATGGAGATTTTAAGTATTGCACTTGCATGGCGGAACACCCACCCTTTCTGCATTGATAATATTTTACACCACTATTCTTAAAGAATATTTGAAATGTAAATGAGACATTATTGAATTAAATTGCTAAGATACAAAATACACCACCATAGACATAAACTATTATTTCTTAAAGCATATCAATTATTATGATAGGTTAATAAATATGGTAAAATGATTCCATTCTAATGCAAGGCCATACACTGTTTGAATAGAAACTTAATGCATTATTTGATATACATTATCTTCTTTCAATTATATTTAATAATTATTCTCAGGGTGTTATATAAAGGATATGTTTGGTTACAGATTTAAGGAAGTTAAAGTAAGTTTCTTTGAATAGCTGTCTCATAAATAGCCGAGTATCTCCCTTCTTCACCCTTCCAGATCAGTCTATGCTTAGGCTATGCCTAAATTACTCTGAATTATTCTTTAAGTAAATTACTCTGAATTATTGATTAAGCAGTGCTACAGAGTGAGCAGGAAGTTTTGTCTCTAAAGAGATCCGAAAGTCCTATATTCACTGAACTAAAAAAGGAGAAAGGAAAGGATTAAGCTTATAGTAAATGCATAAAATCCTCCAAAGAAGATGCCAATAAGATTCATTAATTGATAAGATTGATCTTCACAAGAAGATGACATTTTGAATATTCTGTCACACCGGTGTTCTGTAATTCATATTAACAAATGGCAAAAAAGACTTTTAAAGACATGTCTGTACCTTGGAAGTTTAATTATAAATGAGTAAATAAAATCTTTTTTTTTTAATTTTATTTGGTAAAAAAATTGACTTAACTTTTTTGAGAATAAAGGTGTATTTATTTCTTTGCAACTTTTAGACTATTTTTCTTCTGATGATGAATGGTGTATAGCTTTGAAGTAAATTGTATTTGTTTATGGAATGAGTAAAAGATTTCTCAGTGGCGTTGTAAATATGTTGGTAGTTTAAACAGCCATGACCAGTTGATCCCTGTTCATTAAAAATAAAAAAGGCAGGAATGTGAAGACAAGTTAAAAGAAATACTTCTAACAAGTGTGTCAGGACTTTTTTCAAGTAATAAGAGAAACTGTTGACAGAAGATCAAAGTATTTGTATTGTATATGTCACAGTGTCGAGTTAGCAGGCCATAGGAGCAGGTCAGAGGCCAAACCACTTCATTCTTATCTACTTGCCAAGGTTATATCCCAGTGTTGAAGGTGGTCATATTAAGATCTAATACACCTGTAAGTAGGACCTGTCAACCATCTTTTTATTTTTCACACCCTTAACAAGCCAGGTGAAAAGTGGACCATTCAATTATAAAAGTCAATTTTGTACTTTAAAGGGTCTTAATAAGTAATTAGATATATCTTTAGAGCTATTCTTCACAAAATGAACCTCTTAAAAATAAATCTAATCCAAGATATTATCATGAAATTAAAATTTATAGTGTTTTTTGTTTTGCATATTAAGCTTATTATATATTTAGCACTTTGAAAAACAGATGAAGACTGCTGTTGCAATTCAGCTAGTTTTTTTTTCAGATTTGTCAACTGGATTGCGTTAACTTGTTTGTTAAAGATGATGATATTAAAGATAATCAGTTTTATAAGTCAGGCTGAAAATATGATATCCACCAGGATTTATCTCAATATATGGATAGTGAGAAGTTTAATACCTATTGTAATACACCATTGACACACCTTAATACAAACAAATCTTTTTTACTTTTATAGAAATAAATGTTTTTGTATTCTTAGACGATGATGGGAAAGTTTTATTTACATGACAATCTACATGTGCCTATACTTATTTTACGTAATGCCTTTGATCAGAAATAGTGTAAAATTTTACAAATAAAAGATACACTATCTATTGAAATTTTCATATAATCTGTATTTTGTAAACTATTTGAATTCTCCAAAAATATAGTCATAATACTCCAAAATACCTGTGCTTAGATGCATTAAAACTTTTTGTAATGTTTAATTAAGGAAGTAAAGAAAGATTTAATTTTGAAAAATGGGTGGTGAAAATTTACTATGTGCTGTGGGGTGACTTATACCACACTAGTTGTATTCATTGCGAATGTTATGCTACGTAAGTTGTAAGATATACTTTATCCCTACAAAAACAGTTAAGTAAGCAATTACAAGGTGAAGTGTGATAGTTATTTATTTTATTTCATTGAGAAGTGTTATGTTTAATTGAAACCTAATATTGACACTGTGTTACTCTTCTAAATTTATTGGCTGTTTTAATTAAAATTTGGACACTGTTTGGTCTTATGACACATTCAGTGTACAAATAAAAAAAACAATGCTTTCTTACCAAAAAACTTGACAAATGCAATAACAACCAAATACTGACCTTATTTCTTTCCAGAATCTGTATCTTTTCATTCAAAGAAACAAATTAATGTGAAAGAAGTAAAAAGATGTTATATATCTATGATAACCTAAAATTAACAGCCAAACTTGTAATTTGTCATTTCATTTAAGTGTCCATTTCAGAATAAACTTCATATGCATTAGACATGGTCATCTCATTGCCAAATGTGAAGTTTTCTTCACATTTTTTCCTGACATACAACTTCTCTTTGGTTGTCAGTAGATTTTTCACTTATCTCTAGATATTCATGATATTACCACACAGTTGTTCAGAGGGACCATAATGAGAAATGATGTCTCAATAGAAGCACAATATTTTCATTTAACTCTGAAATTATGTAACTTAAGTGATGTTATAAAGACTGGTAGCACTTTGATAATAAATTAACAAATGAATACCAAGTAGGTTAGGAGGGTAATAATGACCACTTGATGTTACAGATTGACCAGTTGATGAGATACAATCCTTCTAAATGAAAAAATACCTGTTATTTTCTCTCCTTTGATCTTCACACTTTCTTAATCAATATTAAATAGACTCCTGCAGTAGTTTAAATCTTCTTTAAGAAGATTACTGTGAAGGTTACCATCATCCTGCAGTGAAATTAAATTGATGTCTTTCTTCCCTATAATTAATTTGCTATTATCAATGATACTAAGATTGGTCTTGAGTCTTGAAACAAGTATTAAAGGTGTAAAGCCTTTTTGTCAACCTTTGAACTGTGTGTCGGAATCTTTAAAGATACCATTGTGTAATAAATCTTTCTGATAGAATAACAAAACTTTGCCCTTGAACAGAACAGAGAAATAGATGATTGCAGTTCAATTTTATGAGATTTTTTCAGAACAACTTTGTTTGATCTTAAGCTGTACATTAATCAGAAATTAGATGTGTTCAGGCACATGTTTCTAAACAAGTTTACTTGTACAATTTTAAGGTGAATGTTGCATTTCTCCACATAAGGTTCCACACCTATGACAAACAGATTATTCTACTGTGACTGGTTGTACTAGAGAGAAATTGGCATAGCCCTGAATCTGTCACATTATTGAAATATTATAGGAATGTCATAAAAGGCAAACATATTTACAAAATTTTACAGTTGACTGAAAGCATAACAAATTACCATGTAAATATGTCCAGAAACACTGATATATTTTGATAAACAGACATTTAACTAAATGTCTCATTAAAAATCATCACAGACCCCATTTACTTGAGTTCAAAGTGTGAAGTCAAAGATCTTGCCCTCTTTGAATGTCACTGGACAAAAAATAGTGGTAGGTTGTAAAAGCCGAGTACAAGGGGTTAAGTAGTTGATGTATATAACAGATTTATCAGATCACCTGTCTGCCTAGGGGTTAATTTGAGCCTGTTGACCATCAGACCTTTAACTTCAGTAGCTGCCCAATGGTCACTTAACAAGTGTGAAACACTATATTTTTTATCGGTAGGAAGAAAAAAGGGTAGACAATAGTAGTTAATCTTTGACCTAAGGCAGTATATTATTTTCTATTTTCAAATCTTGTACTTGTCATAGATTAGTCCTCCTACAAAATGAAACATTTGATGATCAAAATATCTTAAATGATGCTTCAGTCTTTATAAACGTATAGAAACAAACACCTGCCTTTTTTCTGTTTTTTCAGAGACAAATGTAATTTATGATGTTAGCTTATGAGGTTTTTGACTTTAGTATCTTGTTTACCAAAAGAAGATTCTATTTTTAAGTTCTGAATGAAATCCTGATAGTGAAGGTCACTGAGAAATGTAAAATATTTTTCATCTGGCAAAGTTTCATATTTACAGTAAAGTATGAATGAAGTTTAGTAAATAAAAATAATATCAGTAAAAATATTTTAAGAATGAACATGTATCTCAGGAGTAGGAAATTGAACATTCATGTTCCCAGTTGAATATTTCAGCTGGAGTTTTTAATAGAATTTCTCGTTTATAAAGTCCTGAGTTTATTTTCATTCAGTTTTACCGAGTTCCCCATTCATTTCTGTAGCCTGTTATTGAAAGGTCTCGGTGGTGCTACCTACAATTTTGGCTCCATTTAAACAGGAAGTAAATGTTAGCTGTATATTGGCATGTTGTTTTGACAAGTGATATAAAAACACTGACACCATATTCTAAAATAATACCTCAATACTAACACAGTTAAAATCACTTATGTCAATAATTAATATCATCATTCTAATAATATACTAGTATTTATATGACTTATACTAATGTTTGGTTAGTAGTTCAAAGGTTTGCCAGTAAAATACATTAACCAGGAGACTTCAATATGAATAAGAAAAAATAACATTGATTCTTAAATCACTTCATTTCCATCATTATCTGTATTCTATTTTTGACTGATGTCAACAATTTTATTGGAACTAATGTCCATCTCCAAACCAAATTATTTACCCTATATTGCTATTGAAATAGCCTTTGTATTTTCCAGTTTGTATTTTGCAGGAAAATTTAAACCAGGTTGGTAGTCATACTCAGTGACTTTATGATGTATGAAGTTTTGTGAAAGAAAACATCTATCATACAGTCTGTTAGCACTCATAACAAGTTGTCTGGCCTCTAGGTGAAAAGGTGAACCTTGGTGTTAACACCTATGACTTGGTGTTTATTTTTTGTCTTGTTGTCTACAGTACTTTATATCTATAGTCACCGGCTGTCAAACACTGAAATTATATAGGTTTCATTTTTAAAAAATGACTTCCAGCCCTTTTCTGATTATAAAAACACTTAAATGTATCAATATCTACAAAAGGTTCAGAAATTTAGCAGAAACAACTGAATACAAGACATTTGTGGTATTTTGTGTTCATTTGCAACAATTTGATCTTAAGGTCTTTTTAAAATCTTGTTTTAATTTTCAACAATCATGAATTTTGATCTGAGGATAGTACATTCAGAAAAATTCAATATTTCTAAATATATATGTTTCCAAGCAGTTATCTAATAAGTTTATACACATGTATGTCTCCATGATGACTGAACAATTTTTTTTCTCATGGCAAAATTTTCATTCATCTTTGAATTTGAATAACTAATGTTATAAGTTCATGTACAGCAGCAAGAAAAACAGCAATTTATTTCATTAATAAGTACCATCACCTCGAGTAGCTTGGTGCAAACAAATTTTATATTATTTCATAGCAATTTGTGCAATTAGTGCCAATTGTCAACAAGTTAAAGTATCTTACAATGATTCAAGCAATTACTAGAAGAGAAATGCCAGCACATGTGTGAAAAAAGATGAGTCAACCATAATCTATCTATTCATGTGTCCTGTGATATTTTTCTGTATAAATCCCCCTCCCTCCTCCACATTACACATTCATGTTATCAATACTTGTAAGAAGGGGACTAATCTCCTGCAATATCAAGTTCCTCTTAACCTGATCTCTGTTTCCAGAATGTTGTAAATCATTAAGATTCAGTTTAATTTATGACAATTAAAGAGTAAAATCTGAAATCGGTGCTTCAAACAACTGTTTGATGTGTTTTGATACTTTATGAAAATCAAACAAATTATTTTATAACTATACAATGATCTTTGACCTTTTTTAAATGGCCCAATTATAGTAGGTTAATATGAAATAGTTGT
Source organism: Nipponacmea schrenckii (assembly GCA_030562195.1). NCBI lineage: Eukaryota > Metazoa > Mollusca > Gastropoda > Lottiidae > Nipponacmea > Nipponacmea schrenckii. The sequence goes on from CM060200.1 coordinate 24,221,894, forward strand.
AATAAATGCTAGTTATGATATTATCCTAAAGCATTGTATATTATAGAGGATGTCATTAAACATCTGGTCTCCTCCACAAATCTTTGATGTTTGTTTTTCAATATAATATATAATGATGAATTACATACAATATATACTGCTGCCTGAAATGAACAAAATTTACAAAAATGACAAAAATTTTCCACTGTAGAGAATAGCTTCCATAGCTAATTCAAAGATCTCTTGTAGAAGAAAAAACTGTTGTATTTTAAACACACATCTTCCTACTCCTGTTTTAAAATCGGTGGCCAATCAAAATTTGTCATATCAATTTGTTATTAGAGTATTGTTTTGCCTAAAGAATGTATTTGTTTACTCTCTATAAAGATAACAGATGTACAGTTGAAATTTGATTAGAAAATGATCATGTACAATTATTATTTAAATATTCAGATTACACATGGACATAACCCCTCATCTTTCTCCTTATCACTTTGATCTTTTTTTGTAATGAGTAATTGAAAGAAATGTACATTTTATCAGATGGTGTGTTTGTTTATAAGGAATTTGTTATCAATGAACAATAGAAGACTGACCACTGGCCATTCTTTGCGTCCAAAGTTTATCATTATATGTCAAAGTCATGATGGGGAAAATGTCCAATTAAATCTCTTGTTTTGTTCAAATTTTTATCCCTTCTGTTGTGTCCACTACACTTTTTAAAAGAATTAATCAAAAGCAAAGACGCAAGGACTAAAGGTCACCTAATAGGGTCACCACCAAGGCCATGGGTCTGTGAACTCTTGACCAATGGCCAGAAACCTTACTCAAACCCTCTAAAAATATTCTATAGACAGTCGGAACATGTCATGCCCTTACCACCTGGTTTCACTTAGGCAAAAGTACCCTGACATTCCAGTGCAGTAAATTTATATCTGCTTTATTTGAAATTAGAGGACTGGCCACTTCAAGCACCTGCCTGATGGGTAAAACTGACCACTGTCCAGCGTGGGAACTTGCTGAAAGCCACTCTGACCCTGGTCATTCACTTACCGGTCATATTATTATTCTCTCCCTCCAGACCTGATCAGTATGTGTATACAATAAACTGAAGAGTTATCAAGCCATACCATTGTATTTCTTTTATTAAGTTTGTCAGTAAAGTTAAGCTTTGATGTTTTAAAAGATAAAGAAGTATAATCTGTACCATCAAATCTATTATTAAAACCTCTTTTAAATCTTTTCTTTCAGCATTTCAATATAATGTGCATTACAGACCCTTGTTAAAATTCTATTACCTCTCTATTTGTATCACTTTAATTCTAGTTTTCTACTTTCACTTCACAAACTGTCTGTTTGTTTTTGTTTTTTTATACTCAACAAAAGATTTTCTGCTGTTTGAAATTCTACATGCAGAAAGAAGGTTTAAACAGTTTAAAAACTATAGATGTAAATGGATTAGTTTTTTTATGTATTTCCTTAAGAAAAAAATTCCTCTTGAACAACAACAAATATGTTCAATATTTTCAAATTGAATATATCATGTATGCAATTCCAATGCTATAAGAATCTGAATTTTAGACCTCTTGGTATCTGTTTGTTCAATATTTAACTAATAGAAATGGTAGTGGATTAGAGAGGTCACCTGACACCTCTCACAAACAAGTGTTAAATTTACGCTTGAAATGAAATCTCCCAATTATTATTGAAGATTGTTTATTTCTGTTTTATACCCAGCCCTTTTCCCTTCTTACGACTCATTTACCTATTGTAAGGCATGCTCCTAGGACACGAAATAAACAAGGTCGTTTAAGAAAAACTTTGTGAATCGTGATATCTTTTATTCACCTGAAATTTACGTTTGTCATTTTTTCTGTGATCTGCTGTCTTGTGTTCATTTCAAAAACCAATATTTGTTCGGCAGTATGGCCGTTGTTATGTGTGTGCTCAATCATTGTTTGTTTGCGATCTCGTCTTTGCAACGCATTTTCACTTGATAAAAGTATAGTTGACAAAGCGCACACACAGACCTCTCAACAAGCTATCTATATTGACAAAAGCAGGTAGAGGTGAAGATGCTGTTAAGTGGATTTGCTATGTTAAGCCATGGCGTATGTGTGAGGCTTTAATTCTCTGTTTATTGTTTAATTTGGGCTCTTTCATGAATTTACTTTTATTTTTAGGTCACATGAACAGAATATTTGAAACCAATGTATATGTTTACTGATAACTGTAGTTATTTCGCTTTTCCTTTTGATGAAATAATGAAAGGATTATTTATCTTCTTTCAGTCCAACTTAAAACACAGCTCTTTTTTCTTAGTAAGGTTATTAGTATAAAAAGATCTTTAGATTATTTCTTCATTATTGAATTGGTATTCAATGTCACTGACCAGCAGCTGATTTTGTATAATTGCATGATATAATTTAAATGGCAAAAAAATGCTCAAATTTTCATATGCAATGGAAAAAATTACTTAACTTCAGCAATTCAGTTAAAACAAAATTCATCATATCTAGTAATTTTACAAGTTGAAAAAAAAAAACAAGGTTGAAATAGGACTTGTACAAATTGACCAAAACCGATATTTTCTTATTTGTTTTAAGACATGTCACCACACATGTTAGGTACAGTCAAGTTAATGACAGTAAGACAATATTTGTTAAAAAAAAAAAACTTGGTTTGAACTCATCACACCTAAATCATCAGTTACAAACCAACAAGTTTTATAAATTTCTCAAGGATCAAATATATATTGGTTTTTATTTTAAATTGTGTTTATTAAAAAAAAATTTGAAATAACGTTACTACAAGATATTGAAATAGGAAGCTACAATGCTTTCATTTTCTTGAAACTAGATGAGGTCTGTATTGCTGTTAACCTGCAATCTGTTATGTTTGACCTGAAATGGCTTTTGATTCTTAATGTTATATAATCATGTTACATGGTTAATTGGTAATCTTATATAAGATTATTCTGTTGTGATTTGGATAGATGTACAGTTTTTACTTCTGACCAGACTTCATACTGTACATTGTTCTTAATTGAAATAATAATTCATTATCTATCTTTCATGATTAAAAAAAAATGTTATGGATATGTCTGTACAAATATATTTTATTTAGGCATGAAAGAAAATATTATGCTGTTAATTTTCATGGAAAATTTGTTCAGGCTGTACTTAATTTCATTGAATCATTTTCAACAAATTTTTATTTTTCTTGCAGAAAATGGTCATATTTATTTATGGGGCTCTGGTGTAGATGGACAATTAGGCAAGTCAAAGAAATTGGTGATAGATGTACCAAAGAGACTAAAGGATCCAAATTTGTTTGGAAACACAGTTGTGATTGCTTGTGGTGAATCCTTCAATGCAGCTTTAACTCGTTAGTACCAGCTTTTATGCCTTCATAATCTATTGAGTCATAAGGGCTGTATGTAACCCTCTTACCTTGACTTAGTTTAAAGGGATAATAGGCGTTAGAACGAACATAAAAATTTAAGTTCACGAGTGTATTCTAACGCCTATTATCCCTTTAACTTTGGCTAAAGTCTAACTTAAAGTTACAATAAACAACTTTTTTTTTATACTTTTGAAAGTCAAAGGTAAGCAACTTTCGTAAAGATCAAGTAGTTCATACATAAGGTTCGACTGTCTTTCGTTGAGATTTAGGTTAAGTATAAGATCTGCATATTTCCCTTAAATTAGGAATATATATTTGCAAACCATATATTTAACTGATATGAGAGCGAAGCTCTCTCTTATGGTAACATGTATACATGAATATGCATCAGAAGAACTTTGCACCACTGGTAGTAAAAGAAAAAAAAGAAAAAAGATGGCCGCCATGGGGGCTGCCATATTTGTTTACAGCTAGGTTGCAGTCAATCAAGGTAGTCTCGAAGTAAATATTCTGGAATTCTTAAAATGAATTACATTTCTTTCACAAACACTAAAATAGATGTTTTGTACCCTATTTAAACACCTTACGTTTAATCTTAATTTTTCCTGAATGCTCTATGCAGGATTTCCATAAACAAATTTATCTCATATAAGAGTTGTCTTGCCGTCGAAATTATGTTGACAGGGCGTTTTCTGACGTCACATGCTATTTATGACGTTTGAAATATATCAATGAATGACATTCATTGTCATTATTATCAATAGCCCTAGTCTGCGCTCTCATTCAAGGCCATGCCTTATTCATATTATGTATAGGTTGGTAACTGATATCAAAGCTAGGAAATCCAATTATATTTTTTATTTTGATATATTCCATTTAAAAAAATTTGTTATTTAGAATGTGGCCAGTTATATATGTGGGGTAAAAATAATGATGCAATAGATACCATGAAGAAAACATCTCATAAACAATTTGAACCTTTGTTAATGAATGGTGACTGCAAGGATATAAGCCTTATTAAATGTGGTGGCTGGCATGCTATGGCATTAACAGGCAGACCAGGTGAGACTATTGTCAGTAATTGTGATTTATCCTGCTTTCCCCCCTGTCACAGATTCTGATGAGTATCATTCAAATAATATAATGAACTGAGGGACTGTACTGCTGTGCTCATTTGAAAGAGTTCTTTTGATGTATCAGGGAAATTTATTAACTATAACATTTCATATCCGAGAGCACTATATAACTTCAAATGTTCCCAACTTTGAAAGGGTGACATTCTATGTTTGTTACATTTATGATCTATTATTTTTACAGAAAAGACAATCATAGAAAATACCAAATCTTTGACGGATGAAAGTTCCTCAGAGACGGAGAGCATTGACGAAGTTAAATTAAAACCAGAAATAACAGATATGAATGCAGTAAGATACTTTTAAGTTCCATTCCATACAAGAAACTTGTAAATGAAACTTCATTGTTAATTGTCAGTCCTTCAAAATAACACGTAATAGTCAAAAACAGAGACATTAAGTCACCAGGACTAAATGACTTAAATAAGAATAAAGCAAGTGTGGTAGACACAAAAAAAATGTAAATATTAGTAATAAAAATAAACATATGGTGTGACAAGTTTCTATAGTTATAATAAAAGTGATAATTTTCAATATAAAATTCATAATCACTGATATTGAATAGATGCTCTTTGATGTGGCTGCTGATCATTGTTAATTTTTATTACATAAATATTACTTTTGATGAGTTGGAATACTAAAACTTCATTTTTTATCATAAGTTTCAATAAATTGTATTGTATTCAAAAAAATTAGAATATTCCCTACTGTTTTATAAAAATAAAGCTTAAATTGTTCAAATAAATTTTGCCTGAAAAAGCCATCATTTTATGGTTATTGTCATGGAACCATAAAAACAGTTCTTAGCATATATTTTTAGAAAATATATTAAAGTGAACCATTTTCATATGAAGGCAGAATTATTTTCATCAAAAACTCTGGAATGAAAATCAGTCATTACTTGATATCAATTCACAAATAAGATTTGTTAAATTGATGAGAAAAGAACCACTAATAATTTTTAAGTGTCTCTCATGCATCGATTCCTGCTTGCTGACCAGAATTATCTTTTGTTTATTGAAGCATTTAATACACACTCTAGCTCACTTAAGAAAATTTGTCAAATTGTGAAATGTAGTTAGGTTGGAATGTCAATGTAATAATTTTATGTGATGGACATTTTGCGTTAATTGCTCTCCACAATTGTGACCTAAGTTCAGGCTAAATATTGATGATTTGTCAGTTTGTCCTGAAAAAAGAGAAAACAAGCTCTAAATCTGACTGGTAAACAAGACAAAGTTTTCCACTTTTCGTCTTAACAAGATATAATCAAAATGTTGAAATATGTACATAGAGTAGTTAATTTGGCATTTAGATAAAACTTTCTACTAAGTTTGATGTGTAATTTGTTCCAGTATTTCAATAAAACTTGATGATAAGTTATTAATTTTTCTCTTGATGAAAAAAAACTATTATTAGCAAATGCCAAAATAGTTGAAATAAACTTTTAACAGCTATTTCATGTTTCCAAATTTGATTTTGTTTGTATCTTAATCTGAATGATATTTGGATCTTCAAATAGAATAACTTTTATCATCACAATTAGTAACATTTAACAAAATTATATGAAAAATTAACTCTTTGATGATTTGAAATATGAATAGATGTAAACTGACATTTACACTTTAGAAGTTTTCTAACTGGTTTTGACACAATTTTATGGAGACTCTTATCCTGTAAAAATAATCCTGTATAATAAATACTTTTCCTTTGCCCAAAAAAGATTGATTTGATTTGAAAATCTGAATAAGTATCCTTTTTATTTATGTTGATGCACTATTTTCACATTTTATTATTAAGAAATTATTGCTAACTTTGATTTATTTTTTGTATTTTTTTTTTCCAGAATGGTGAAAAGAATGAAAATGGTAATACATTGCTTGTGTCTCCTCCACCAGTGTCCCATTTACACTCCAATGCCAAAAAAAAATATTCCAGGCAAACTATAGGTGAATTTTACGAATCAAAAGAACCTCCAGGTGGTAAGAGAAATTTCTGTATCCTCTGCATCACACTTTCACATGCTCTCTGTTTGACTCTATGCATGAAAGCAGGAATGAGTATTGTAAAACATATATTTTCATTATTTAAAATAGTAACACAGAAATAATCTTCAAAATATTTTTACAGATTTGATTAATTGATGATAATCATAAGATATTCTGAAAGTGAAATATATCTCCTTTATTCCTGGCATATACTGTTGTTTGTAGTTTGCCCCTGTTCTTTACCATACCAATCACATATTAACATTCACATCAGCTTGCTTTGCTTATTAACCATTAATGTATAGACTGAAACATGTTGACTACCATAGATAATTTTTAAAGCTAGATTTAGATCACTTCTTAATTAATCGTACCACCTCTAGCGGGGTGACCAAGGATTTTTCTTGAAATCTTACTTAATATAAGACAATGTTATGGAATAAGCTCACTTTTTTAATAAGAACCCTATTCAAGAAGAGTGTTTTTTCTTTATACATCCTTAGTGATATTTTTCTGGTTTACTTAAGAAAAGTGCATGTATCAGTCTTATCAATAGTCATTTTATGATGTCCATCTAATTTGATCTGCTTTTTACAATATTCTTCCTTACTATCATTTAAAAGATTGTAATACACTATAATTATTATACTATAATATTCTATATTGTATCTAAGCTTTTTCATTATCTATATTCATTGTATATCATTCTATAAACGGTGGCATGTCTGTGCTCTTTTCACAAATGCTTGAATTTGTTTTTTTAACATGTTATTGATATTATGAAAATGTCTTTTAATCTTATCACACATAACTTCAGTCTTCTTAAAATTAGAACAAAACATAGTCTTTCATTTCAAATTAGATTGTTCAAGAGAGGTACCTTAGACCTTAACAAAAGTAGCTAAATTAAAAATAAAAGCTATTAAAAATCGGAACAAAATTTTAATTAGACTGTCATAACTGCTATTATATTGAGCCAGGCATTATGGCAGAAAGTTATCCAAAATATTAATGTTCATATCAACAAGAAATATAGTATTCAAGATAATGCTTGTGCTCCTTTTTAAAAAAAAATAGACAGTAATCTATATTCTTTTGATATGGATGTTTTCCACTTTACTTTGACAAATTTGTCATCCATTATAGATGTCAAAAAGGTTTAAAATGTTTTGATAGCATAAAAAGCATATTATTAACTTAAAAATGTACTTTCTTAGTTATGAGTGAGTGATATATTAACCCTTATCAGAGGTTGTATAAATTTACATATTATATGCAAATTAGTAGATTTCACATGAATTCTTGGATACAAGTTGACAATTATGATCATAAAAATATTTAAGTTTAATTTCAAATTCACATTTAATCTTGAACAATATGTGTCAGTAATGACAATTCAATGGCTATTCATAAAAGATAAAGTAATGAAAATATTTCCTAGTTTAAATGTTTGAATTGTTAAATATTTGCTTTTTTACAGATACTTGCTTAAATGTTGATGAATCGAACAAAATTTGTAATCCAGGTACAATCAAAGATAAATGCCACAATGCAACCACAGATATTGCAAGTCTTCCCATTGAAGCTACCACCTCTGAAGTTGTAGCTGATGATTCAAAGATTCTTGTTCATCCTAATAATAAAAACAAGACTGGAAGTTTTCACTACCTAATTGAATTCCACGGAAAGCCCTTGAGGAGATCTGACAATAAAAGTTCTCATACCAATAATTCTGAAAATAGTAAACCAGCATTTTTTCTTCTTTCTCAAAGTGCAAAAAACATCGTGGATTGTGCTCATCAAAATGAGCTGAATAAACCGCAGCTCAAAAAATCTGAAATTGTAGAACAGAACATTGTGAACTTTAAGCATTATACAAATTCCAAAATTTCATTAGATTTTAAAGTGAAATCAAAAGAAAGTTTGTATAAAGAGCGAGTGTTTGTCTCTCAAAGAGATATGAAACTGAAAGCTGTAGATGACTTGAAATTGAAGACCTTATTTGATGATCTATTTGAACATGGATCTCCTGATAACTTGTCAGAGGATAAGAAACAAAGGTTGAAAGTATTGTATGAAGCGATTGTACCTGGAAGTAGACATTTATCAAGTCTTTCAGATGTAGAAAGTGTAAGTATAGAAAATTTAAAACCCAAAGACTTGTCAATTAAGAAGTAAATCAAGAAGAGCTCATTATATTTATTGTTTTTGTCAGCAAAGTATTAAGTAATTATATCATGTGAAACAGATTGATAACATTATAAAATATCTCTTCTTTCAAATTGCCAACTTTGATTTTTCATGCATGTTCAAACTCGTTTCAATGTAAATATGTGAGCACTTGGTAAAATTACATTGTCAATGATGCCTATAATCTGTTTGACCAAGCAAACTGTTCAGCATGAGTGATCTCTGCTGCTGATGTATTTTCTAAAGAAGTGAGTACCATAATGTTTGTTAATTGTTCATCATATCATCCCCTGGAGGCTTTCAGTCACACCTACTTCATATTATACTTTTATACAGAAACTACCATCAAGAAGATTTGATTTGACAAACAACCACCATAAACCACCTTCAGTTCCAAGAGACCGAACATATATTACTGCAAAGAAAGTAAGAGAAATTGGAGACAAAACAAAACAGCAAAAGAGTGGAAATAAGCCTTCAAACCAAAAACCAATTTATTCTAGTGCCTCTTCATGGAAGAAGCGTCCACCTCTGTTGCTGCGTGGACAGACATATTGTGATTCCTCACCATCACAAAATAATAATAAACAAACCAAAAAAAGATCTAACTCAGCCTCAAGCCAACAGTACCATGAACCTAAATTACTATCGCGTAGAAAACTAAGTAGCTAGCAGCCTATAACCAGTGTGTCTTGAAATATTGTAATGGACAAACTTTATTGCAAACAAATAACTTCAGTGATAATATACCTGTGATATATTTTCTTACAACTATGTTGAATCATTTTGAAGCTTGTAAAACAACATGTAAATGAGAGTGCCTACTTTCCTAAAGTAATCCTGAAGTGTTCCAATTCTTCCAGTGAATTGAATTCACTCTAATATATTTTTGTATGTGAATCTACATTTACAACCGAAACTTAATTGACTTGAAAAACTTTCTTCTATTGAAATTTACAATCGTTGCAGACTGCCACAGGAGTGTTTTCCATGGGTAATCAATTTACACTTACCATTTGGGATCATACTGGTTTATTTTGCAGTTTTTTTTAAGGTTAAGCATGAGCAGCATCACCACATGACAAATTATTGTTTATTTTAATGAAATAATTGTATTAATATTTGAACTTAGTTCAGTGGGTATCTGGGAAGTACTATGTGTAGAGAAGGTTACTTTTGGTAGTTGAGTTTTCACACATACATTTACTTTTTCTTCAGCCTTACATATATTTAAAAAAAAAACAAAAAAAACTGTCTTTTGATATCATTTTACAAATTGTTTTGACTCAATAGGCATACTATAATAAAATTAAGATTTTAAACCATGCAAATAAGCCATGTTTCAATTTGCGTTAATTAAATGCTTTTTTTCTAAAAATATCTTGATATACAAACTAATGTGTAATGAATCGTAAACAGACTGAAGGATATTACATGTATGTGGTAAATAAAGACCATTGGATACCATTGACTGAACAAATAGAATAAGTAGATATTTATCGGTGATATGGTATATAGAGTTTTTCATAAGTAGGTCAGCAGGTATATAGTAAGTATGTATATACTTTGACCTCAGCATGTCTGGGTCAATGTCTAATGATATCTTATCGTCTTATAGACGTTTATATACTTAATATGAATGTAAAGTGGAAAATAACCAATTTTGTTAACAATACTGTGATATTAAACTAATATTTAACGTTGTTTACTGGACACCTGGTTTTACCTGTATTATGTCTGAAAGTCAACCTTTTTCGTTGTTTGTCAGAAACCTTCAATGTGTTACAACATAAGTAACATGGTTGCAATTTTATGAATAAGAACAATTTACTTTCTGTTGTAAACTGTATTGTGTACAAAGCCATACCTTTAGTAATTAATAGACCTTGATATTAAATACAATATTGTATATTATTATACAATAGGTTCATCATCGTTCAAATGTACACTAAATAAATTACATCTTCAACGTTGGATTTTTTACTTGAATCTACACAAAAAAAAAGAAAAAGAAAAAATGCCACCATACTTATGTTAACACGTCGGCAATATAAGAATCTTATTCCTTGTAGTGCATTTAACATAGAATCACAAGGGCTTCACTTCAACTTAAAGTACTTTATATTCATGATTTGATGTTACAAAAAGTTTGATACATTGTTGATAGTGTCTGTGGTTTTCTGATTAATGTAAAGTAAAGAGACCAATTACAATCATCTGCCAGTTTCAAACCCATGATTAAAGCTTGTTAAATTCTCTAGACGAAACTTGAGTTTCTTCATGTGAAATCCTAGTCGGAGACAAAATCCAATATTACGAATATTTAATGAACATTAAGAGAACTGTACCCTATTGAAATTGGAAAAAGGTTGACAGTCTATGTTATTTATGACTGATTCTAAATTACTGGATTACAATTCAGAACATTAAGACTCAATATATAAGTTTGATGTTCAGATTGGTTGTCATTTGTCAAGCATTTTACATTTGTTCATATGTAAAGTATACATTCATGATTAGCAGTTATATCACTCCTTATTTTACATGTATTATTTCGCTGTGCAGTGTAAAAGAATAGCAGTTTGATGTATTGATATTTAGTCAAGTATTCAAACAAATGTTTTTATTCTGTCTTTCAAAACGACTCTTGAATTATATGAAAATACTACTAATGCGTGACTCGACGATGAAAATAATAACTATTTGTTCTTTATTATTTGCAAAAAATTGACCAGAAACTTTGTTGTTCGTATAGGAGTTCAATCAGAAAATGTCGTGCGACTTGTCGAAACATACTCACGCGATTCTTCATGAGGTAATTGAAAGTTAGAAATTGTGTTTTATCAATTATGAGTCGATCTCAGATTATTTAAAAAAGACAAATCGATGCTCACAAAATTTTATGTACATTTAATTCCAAGAGGCATTTTTTAAAGATCGAACACAGTCCAAGTAATGCCTTCAGTATTTTATTTATTATTAACAAAATTCAGAATTATAATCTGTAGCATTGAAGAATATTTTATTTTAAAAAAGATCGAAAAATGTCATTATTTTTCTAAATGTTTCACAATTGTTGGATTAGTTGAATGTACATTAACTTAAGGATCATGGAAGCAGTTGTAATGAACAGAAGAAAAGAGAAACCAGAAGAAGATCAGAAAATGTATTTCAGCGGTCCTTTTCAGGACCCGTTATTTTATTTTTTTATTGCAGACATTGTTAATGAAATAAAAAGAGAAAATTGCAAGCTTTGGTTTCGGAGCTTTGAAGATTGAAGATATTCATGAAGGAGGCACGAAATTTCCAAGAAAATTAGATTTCTCTCCAAAATTCATCCATACACACATACAAAGATTCTAAATACAATGAATTTCAAAATACAAATAACGTTATAATATAAATGTTCAACAAATGGATGAACTATGGCTTTCCAAATAAGAACAAAAGAAGTAAAATATTATAATTATGTTTTCCTTGGTAAAGTGCATTCAGGTAGTATGTCTCTAAATTTCCGTGTCTAATTGTAATACTAGTCGAATTTCCTCAAAGAAAACGTTATTTATTCGAAGTAGACTTTCATCGGTTCATCAAAAGATAATTCAAAACCCTATCAGGTTGCAACCTAAGCTGATTACCACAGAATGAAGTCAGTAGAACATGCTAATATAAAAATATGTATTCACATCAAGCTGGTATAGTGATATTCATATTAACTGTCAAAATGAATTATTTGCGCGGATGAGTATAATTTGTCGAAATTAACCCAAGTATCAAGGGAGGAAAAATCCCGTCGAGTCACACTTGACCCCCTACCTCTATCTTTATCATGATTTTTCTTGTCATCTTCCTTGGCAAAGGATAGACCTTGGTTTAACGCAATGCATATAAATGAGATGTTAGACAGTAATAAAGAGCTTTTGTGGTATTATCATGTCACTTTATAACTAACAAATATTCGTGTTTTAATGTATCTTATTCATTATTTCTTACGCATAAAATACATTTTTATTAAGCTAAGTCAAAAGAATTCCAAGCTGTAATAATGACTGTTGACACAAAGACGTTTTCTCTGAATACGATCAAAGTAATTTATGTTCGTGAAAGATCTTCCAATTTTCCGATGGAAGATGAAATTTTATCCAACCGAACCAATCAGCTGATTACACATGGATTAGTCGCTTAGGCTTGGTCGCGAAATATTCTCTAACTGAAATCCAAATCATAATCGAAATTTTTAATTATTTTTCATATACAGTGCAATATCTGGAAACCAGGATTGTCTATGTAGCCGTAAAAAAATTCTTGCATAAGGATAGTTAAGATTTGTCGCCAGAAAATATTCTAAGCATAACCCGTTGATCGTAGTGATTAGTTTCTTTTCATAAAATTTTACATTACCACCCCAAGATGTACAGTTCCAGGCTATTGAATATTATCATTATTCAAGCCAAGTTTCATTTACTTCTGACCCATCCCTCCACAGCAATAAAGAATCAATTAAACGGAGAGAATCTCAGTCCTTAGAGATATCTCCTCCAGAAGATTGTTGAACTACGGGCAGTATACTTTGAACTTGGCTGTCGTACATGTCATTATTATCGAGAAAAAATTTCCGTTTATTTCATATGAAACCATTTAATGCAAAAGCGATCGTGACCACTGGGAGAGCAATTTGATTTGATGGAAGTAAATCAAGACAGAAATGTGCTACTCTAAAGTGGATATGTGGACCCTGGGTCACTTTGGGTTGAATTGCTTTGGCACGATGTGGTTTTCATTGAATGAAATTATGGCAGTTTATAGTCAATCAGTTTGCCTTGATTGAAATGATTACCGAGTTTGATTATTCAAGAGAAAAGTAATTCCACTTTAATTGAAACCAACTTGTGTTTAAAACGCTTCTCGTCTTTGTTTTGATCCTTTTTCTTCCGAAGCCAGTGATTTCACACGCAAGGCACAGGAAGCTCTTAACATTCGATCATGTTAAATACCAATAAATTAAACTTTTAAAAGGGATCACAATGAAGTAAGCTCACTGAAATTAAAACACGTTGTGCTAGGGTGAACTTTTTGTTCTTTTAGTTTTAAAAAAGGCCTAAGGTGAGAAAAGGTTTGTTAATCTAATGAATATATAATGAATCGACAAGAATATACCTTTTCACCCCATTCTTTTAAAGTTCTCTAATTAGAAGACACATTATCAAATATTTATGCCGAAACCACAGAGTGCTATAAAAATTCATCATTTATTATATTTTTACGTAAAATATATTTTATGGGTGGAACTAATCAATTTTCGATGGGTTGAATTTTTTAAGTTAAACTCGAAAAATCGTGCTTGTAGTGGTAATTTTGATAGTAGTTTTAGCTTGTTACATCTTAAGTAGGAACGAAATAAAGCCAAGTTAATTGTTTGTCCTTCGATACGTACGGGACATGAATTATTGAATAAGGAATTCTAATGGAAATGCAGAAAACAATATCATTACGTTTTCCATTTTCAAAAATTCACTAGGATGTAAATCTTGACGTTCGTTCACGTTTCATGAACTTCCAAAACATAACATCTACACACGAAATAGATTTCGTGGATAAAATCAGTATCTTACCACTGCACAGACCATAATAATACGATGCAAGATTTAATTGGCAAGAATTGGTGTATAAACTCGACCATCCAGAAAGGTTTTCGAAAAGACTTAAAACTTTATAAGGAAAATGTGATTTTTTTTCCAGAATATTTAAAGTTCTTTTTCTGATTTCTGTATTAATTTGTATTCCGTATTCCTTGGATTTAAAACAGATTTAATAAGTTGCTACATATAACCGAACTTTTCACATGGTTACCAATTTCTATTTGGCCAATTTTGTTGACTACTAAGCAAAAACTGATCGTAATGTACTTCTTGGTGTCCTGGTCCAAAGGTATAGACTGGATAGAAATTAGAATAAATGACCACGGACGTTTACCCTTTTAGTATCCACAGCTTTCTCCTATTTATATGGTAAACCGATTACTGTCCACTCCTATGTTGCTATGAAGCAAAAACATTCTTTTGTCGCCTGCTTTCTTTGAAGTTTATTCAATCATGAAATAGCATTAGTATATTCAAGGAGATATAATACAAAAAAAATCCGTCATTCATCAAAAACATTGGTCAGTTTGACCACCTGTCAAATAGTCAATGGATATACTCGGACCGCACGTGCTGGTCAGTTAACCTTGGTCACTACCTCTTATATTCTGTATGACACGCATATCTGCTCTTGTTTCATGATATTCTTTAATTTTCTTCATTTTGAATTATGATGAAGTACACATGGCCACAGTGGCAGATGGACAGCCTCTTTCTTGTTTGAGTTCCAATTTAAGCTGTGCTAAGTTGACTGGAGATATAATAAATTGAATAGTAATAAAAGAAGAGCGATAATATTTAATTCATCTGAACATAATCGGGTTCTACCCAAAGTGACCCAATCGGTAACCTGTCGACAGTTGTCCGTTAACCCCTGAACCGATGTAACCCCGGACCTGACCTGGACTAAACAGCGCATGGCTAAGGGCACGACCTTGATCTTGTGCCAACTGCCCACTGACCACTGGTGGATATCATTGTTTAACAGTGGTAAATATTCAAAGTTTTAACACAAAGAGTAATATATATTGACGCGAATCAACAATTCTTTAAACAATTTGAAGTTCCAAAATCAACTACAGATTTTTAGCAATTGATGTTTCTTTTTCAAAGATAGTACATTTTCAAAGATTGCTGTGCTTTAGAAAAGTGCTGCTCAATCAAAGGTTCGTCATATTGAAGACAATTCTTTCACCGAAATGTTAGATTGAATAAGACGAATATTTACATTGCTAAGATAAATGAGTAAATTGGTCAAGAGAATCCAAATTACTTTTGGTCAATGGTCAATAACACGTCCAAAATGTCTGTAATGTTTACTTAAAGTTGACTAATGACTAGTAATCAGAAGAATTTGTAAGAATGTGAACAACATTACTAAATATTCTGGTAATGAAGCAGTCCATGCCGGGGCAATAATAACAATACTCCTGTACTAATAAATTTTGTCATGAAAAACTAAATATTTGTGTATGTACCTCTAACCTTAGTTTTCAACAAACATTTTCTAACGAAAACTGAGATTATCACACTGGTTCTGCTAATGTAGATGTCATGGTTAAAAGTTTTCTCGAAATATGTTAAACCATACATCACCATTGACTTCTGTTACGGGGCTGTGAAATAGTGGTCCTGATTCTTCACTTTATGTTCCATTCCATACCTCAAACTGACATAAGACATAATTTGCTTGTCATCAAGAACTTCCTCAAGTCATTAAGGATACCTGTAAAACACAGAATCTCATTAATCTGCAAACCACTAACTCTCTAATTAGTCTTTCTAATGTCGAACATGTGTTCATTATGACACTATATGAGCTTTCCAGTCTAGTCCCTCCCAACAGAATATTAATTTTAACAAATCTCTCCCCAAATGCCATAAATATTAATTTACGAACCAGAAACTGGCAAAAGTAATTATATTCTTGAGAACAATTTATTACTTGTTCTGTCACACATTCGGTCTTTTAGGAAATTTGGTTTAAATGCCTTATTTTTTAATTTCTTCAGAAGTGGATTATCCAAATCTCCTGCGATACACATACAATTGGAAGCAAAATCGTACCTCCTCTTAAGAAATTTATTACCCATTTTTAAAATCAAACTTAATAGTTTGATTTGGCGCCTTCAAATGACATTATTCTGAAAGAAAAATAAATGAAGCATGTTCTATTGAATATGGACGATTGTTGCATCAGGAATGATTGACGTGTAAAATTTGATTATATTTAAGGCAGGTATGAATTGAAGTTTAATGATTTCTGACATCATTGTATATGAGAGAAATATTACGTTAAGTACACGAATGCCTGCTGATAGATTGTTGACAATTCCAACTGATCCATATTGCATGTGCATTCAAATTTCATGATTGGTCAGTCTATCAGTGACCACTCAAGCGAACCCTATTGTGATGATCACAATGAGTTAAAGCAGTTATGGTATTTCAGCCGGAATAATAAACCGCTGCTTTATGGTAATGAGTGCACTATAGGCGATGTAATTAAGGATTTGGGTTTCCAGTTAGTCATTATTGGTTTGAAATTATTTAAGCGCTGGAATAATTAATAAATTGCACACTTAGATCATTTGTAACATTTAGATTCATTTGTATAATTTAAATTCGGTTAGAATTTTCAAACTGAATTTCAAATTCATCTTTAAATAATTGATATTTGTGCCATACCTTCACGAATGTACGTGCAAAATTAAGTACGATTATCTGACTTTTCTTTATTTGAGATGTGGAAAGTTTGAGAAGTAAATTTATGAGATGGCTATTAGCGGTTTACGAGATTGCTGACACATCGATACAATTTAAACAAGCAACTAATGCCCACCAAATACTTCAAATCTATAAATAAACAGCATTCTATTACCATATTACTGTCAACATGTACTAAAATAGAAATGATAATTACTCTCTTAACTTATCTCTCAATTATGGCAACGAAGTAAGCATTCTATAACCTACTGTAATGTCGATCTCATAGGAGGGTGCAGATACTTCGAAAGTATTTATCCGACATGATTATTGTCGTTATATCATTATGTTAGTCGCTGAATTCCATAGTAAATTTTCAGAAAAAAATCATTAGATGCATTGAAGGCTTTTTCGGTTGTTATAAGTATTTCAGACACTATTTTTCAGGTATTTTCATCCTTATTTTATGATTACGACAATTTCAGAAACATAATATAATATGTGTGTAATGCAAACGTCGTTTAGAAAATATCAAATTTGTTTCGCATTCGATTTGATGGAAATATCCGTTTGTGGTATTGTAGTTTGTAATCAATCTTAAAATTGTGTTGTATGCTGTCTGTAAATTCCGGTACTTCCACACCATTATTTGTTCAATGCTATTTACAACAACCTGTAATTATGGGATGATTTAAATAAACCACTTCCGACTTGGTGCGATTCTCTCGACTGGAATCGATTTGTGTTTAATATAATCACCAATTCCTTGTGGTTAATCGCTGAATTGGAACAAAATGGATATTAAACGGTGGAAAAAATCACAGTGGTCGACAAAGATTTTCGATTTTGTAACTTTATGATGTTTAATAAGATTAAGTGACATATCAATAATAAACAATCAACTTTTCTCTGCTTCCTTGATTCTAGTCAATCTCGGATTCTAATTTTATCAAGATTAGAGACAGTAATTATGGTATTTTCTATGATTAAAAATTAGATATAACCCGTTATAAAGAGAGGTAAATGATTATCAATATGAAATAATGAAGTCAGAATTGAAATTGAAAAAGAATAGACCGTTAATTATTTAACATTGTGTATTGTTTTAATAGGGTGTTGTTTCAGTTCATTGCACAGCCTATCCTGGTTAATTTTGTCTTATGAATACGTTTTGTATTCTTTAAAAGTTAATCTTTGATTTATATTTTTGCTGAGATCTTCTTTCTCTATTCAGGAATTTATAAAAAGAATATGTCTGTCGTATTTCAACGATTTCTTGATATGATAATGTTTTATCTATTACGCATTCATCTCATTTAATGGAATAGCGTTTTTGAGTTTTCACTGAGGATTAGGAGGCGCATTCGACAATGAAAACCCAATAAGCAGCAAATAAGTCCAGCCCTCTTCATTTGATAAGTTTATATAAAAAAAAGTGCTTTTCAAGAATTTTATTTAGACGATTTGAAAACTTAATCTGTAATAAGGCTTCTTATGTTCAACATTGTATGTTTGACAGTTATCACACCATGAACCATATGATCTGTTTGAACTTACATTTACCTTTACAGGGGTATCGCACACACTTAAGATTGATTAATTTTCATGTTTCTTCGTCTCTAGATTATGAATAAGAAATCAACTCAGAAATATGATGCCGGCTAATTCTTTATTTTATTGCGAACCTGTATCGTGATTGTTTTATCCCTTGTGTCTTTTGTGATATTGGATGACAGAAGATGAAGCATAAATATTATATTTGATAGTGGTTTCAATTTCACTTCTACCTGTCTTATGAGTGTTAAATATCAGGAGAATAACATTAGCGGTATTAAAAAGTCATAGGACTAATAAACTCTAACATTGAGGTGGCTGAAACAAAAAGATAACTTGCTCCTTGGTGACTAAAACAACGAGATATAAGGTTCTTTTTCATTGCCTGTCAAATAATATCATGGAAATATAGCAAGGAAATAAATATTATTCCGTGACATCGAATTCTGTCATGTTAAGGCAATGATAATGAAATTTCCCATGTGACGAGCTTTCGAACTGAACTAAGCTAACCCTGCTGAATAGCATTGTACTGTTCTATAACTGATAATTTAATATAACAAAATCTGCTCGAATATCTTTTGAATTTCTTTCTTGTTTGTATATAAGGTACTGTTTTGCTTCAACCCAGATACTCTTAGGGTTTACACTTTTTGTCGGAAATATTTAGACCGAATGTTTTTTTTTTTGGTTTTTTTTTTTTTTAGATTGTCCTTATTTTTTTTAGATAAAAAAAAACAACGTTATTTAGTCTCTACAATCCTTATCAAATTAAATTAAGGGTAAATTATTATTTTAATTAATTAATATCAGAATATCCAGTAATGGAACTCAGTCGTATTTTTATTAGAGCTTGTTATGTAAATCATGTCGTGACTTCAGGGTTGATGGAATATATCAGACAGGCTAATATTCTGGAAGTACGTCAATTTCGAAAATGATATTGTAAGTTTTTTAATTTGCAAAATGGATTTAGAGGTTAATTACCCGACCAGAGGTTGAGTACACCAGACTAATGTTAATGACCTAGCTGTTCGGGAGACTGACTGGATCAAACGAGGGGTGATCTAATGTCATTCAAACATGCAAATATCCAATATAACTAATGTTGCAGACAAGAAATGTGCTTTAAACCCTTCTATTGCTGTCAGCATAGACTTAACTTTATGTCAGTATTTCATCTCAATTTTTTTAGAATATTAATTTCTAGTAGCCCTGAAATATACTTAATATAATATTAGGTTGGTCATTAGCTGAATATCAAAAGTTGGCCCATACTTACTGTGGTAATGTTTGGTTTTAAATCATAGCACATGAAACAGGTGCTTGAAGAAAAACTATTTTATGGCACCTGTCAAAAATTTTATGAGGGATATTGATGTTCTGTTAATCCAGACGTAATGAGGATTTTACAGCAAGACGGTATAGCTCATCATTACTTTATTTAAAATCACTGATACAACTTCCAAACCTCTTCTGAAACAAATGACAATAAAATTCAATACCCAGCGACACCAATGGTGAATAACTAATTATATCCTTTATTTGAACTCATTGTTATCTGGGGTGTAAATGGCCGTTCCAAAGTGAGCAAGCGTCATCGTTGAATGATGACAGTGACGAGTGTCCAGTTAGTATTGGGTCGAATTCAGAAATGACAATTAAATAATGACATGTAGTGGAATGTAATATTCCCGAGTATTGA
The DNA here is from genome assembly GCA_030562195.1 of Nipponacmea schrenckii. Classification (NCBI taxonomy): domain Eukaryota; kingdom Metazoa; phylum Mollusca; class Gastropoda; family Lottiidae; genus Nipponacmea; species Nipponacmea schrenckii. Next base: position 24,242,193 of record CM060200.1, read on the forward strand.
CTATGGTATTAAAGTCCAGGTGGAAATGCCATCACGATTAAAATCTCTACGGGTATCTTTGGTAAATTGACAAAATTTCGGACAGGTGATCTTCACGTTATTAATTTCTCAGATTAAACAGTTATATAATTTATTGGTGATTTATGGAAATTGATTTAGATCAAACCCATATTCATATCTATTAGATCTGCACCTTTGCTCCAATGTTACAGTAATTTTCAAACAAGCTATAATTTTCAGTGAAAATAAAATGACATGCTGTTTTACTTTTGTACACCTTATCGGGATGATACGGGTAATAGCATGCATTATGCAATAAGGGAAATCTGCTGATTTTTTTGACGATTAATTTTCCTATCGGTTTCTAGATTTCTAGAAAATTTAGAAAAATCTTTGCTGGTTTGATATATTGGTATACAAACAACCACTTTTTCAAAGCAAAGTTACCGGACGTCAACTCCCTATCACCTTTAAAATCTAAGTCTTCCCTTGGTAGACTTACCGTGTCAAAGATGAAGTACTGCTATTAATTTGGATTAACTTATTACGATGGACATCATTCTTGTTGGTTTCACAGCACAAACTCTTGAAGGCATACAATTAAATTGTATTATGCCAACATGTCACGTAATAAATTGCTAACTAGTCAAAAGAATTGAAGGAACATTAAAATCAAGGTGATAGACAGGTGCTATTTACATTGAACAGTTAATACAAGTTAATGAATTATGTGACATGACTATGATGGACCTCTGTCAAGTACACCTTTCCAATAACGTAATTCTTACTACATCTCACATTGTCGTTGTAGAAATGAATCAGTCTCTAACGGCCCATACCTTTATAATCCTTCGAAATCTTCACCCATTGTATTGTTCTTTTAACAAAAGAATTAAAATCTTGAATTTTATTTGAATAGACAGACAATAGAATTAAAATGAAACTGCACCTCAACTTGTACAAATTTTGACACCCTGTTAGGAATCAGCTGTCCTGTTCTGTTGTTTTATAGTGCGACATTTATTAGGTTGTTATCATTGAATTTTGCCAGTGAACTTGCATTCAGGAACTCTCCCACGCTGAAGGAAAGAAATGGTTATTTCATTAAATTTTTCGTAATTTAACTAATGAGTTTAATAAGAGAAGTAGCAGTACTAACAAACAGTGACTGAAACATTGTTGAAAATTAAACAATTGACACTTCTGAAGAATAATTCAAGGACAAATGATTGCATCCCATATTGTTTCTCTATCAATAAAAAAAAGTAATTATTAGAGAGGAGAGGTCCAATGTGGGTCTAAAAGAGCTGATAAATATAGAATTAAATAGAAGCTTAAAAGGTGTAGAATTTTGGGTATTATTTATAAATATTTTTATAAACACGGTCTAAAATACATTTGCGATTCATTTGAATTGTGTAAATCCTTGGTTAGTTGTTTAGCAAAATGTGTTAGAATTAGCTTCCCTTGAAAGAAGATAAACTTCAAAATTCAAATTCAATAATTGAACTCATTCAAAAATAAACATTATTTCAAAACAATAGAATAACATTTAATTCAGTTCAGTATTTCCGCCTTATTCAATTTACTGACATCGATATATTTTGGTTGAGAATGTGAACCATTGTCTGGTTGTATTTCATAATAACACTGCCCACAGGCTGTAAATATTAAATCAATTTTAAATTGAAACTGTCCAAAACATCAGTCAAAGGTCATCTGAACTTTCAACCTCTGCATTTTCATTATTTATTTTTAAAGATTGTCTTGGGTTACTATTTTTATCAATTATGATAATCATTTCAATCTAACTGAAATAAACGTATTTGCGCTAATAACAGTTCTACAAGCATTTCCTAGTGAATGAATCATTTTGAGACCCTATTAAGTGGATAAAAGGGTTATCTTAAATCCCTCTAATTGATATATTTTCTTTTGAAATTTTAAAACTTATTGATTGCCATTTTCCTAAACAGATATACTCGCATATGATGTTAGTGACTAAAAACAAAAGAACAACTTGATCTACCAAAGAACAGCGACACACGCGCCGCTTGAACCAAAGTTCAGATATGGCCAAAAAGGTCAGATATGTTGTCAAGAAAAAAGTGGCGACACTGATTGTTTTTTAACCCCCCTTGAAATAATATATCCAGATATAAAGATTTATTGTGATATAGAAGATAGAATTTGACCAGCGTGTGTCGACCTGACCTTGAGAAACGTGTACGTTGACCGTAGGTCATAGGGTTAGCTTAACGGACCAATGTGATTAATGCCGCACATTAGATGGGCATCAGTTTTCCAGATCAGCGAATTTGAATGCCCGGATTTGGTCAGTTAGTTGACAAGGGACAATTAGATCCTCATTTTGCACATCAAAATTTGAGACACTATCAGAAGACGTCATTAAATAAGAGAAATGTGCCGTGTAGAAGATATAATGTACTAAAGAGATTTTAAGATGTTATGTTTATATTACGAAGTGATCTATTGGATCTTCTCAGATTTCCCAGGCTCCTTCAATATCATCCCAATCTTCAATCTCATCGTTTATAAAACCGTAATCCGTGAATACGATGCTTTGAAACAATTGCAATTGTTTCATTGTAGTCTTCTTTCTTTTTCAATTTAAGAGATTTATTATCTGAATTAAGAGTTTGTAAACCAAAAAGAACAGAACTGAAGAAAGAAATCCCTGCTTTCTGTCAGGAATTATTTATTTTCTTTATTGTCAAGTACGGTTTTCGTGGTTCCCAGAAGCCCCTTATTCAATAAATTGAAGATGAAAACAAAACACAAAATGAAAACCTATAAGAGAAAACTGCCATGACAAGATGATATCAAAGATCTAAATAGATTAATTAGAGCTTTCTTCATGTTTTTGGCGAACCACAAGATCTTGCGGCTTTTAATGTAATCAAATTGAGCAAGAGCTTTAAACGGCTGCCGTTTGCCTTCAGGAATAACCCCTTGGAGACGTTTTCTATGCTTCTTTTTGTGGCTATTGATTTCTTGTTCCTAAGAGGCTGACAATATTAGAATTGCGTGTTCGACAATCATTTTGTCTTCAAGACAGTGAAATGTATCGCAGAAACCACAAACCGCCTTTGACGCGCGTTTAATATGCTTGCACGAGATGTCAGTATCTAATCAAGACCAAGTAATCTTTCGTCATCCAATCAAAGAAGTAAACACGCCGGATCGCGCCCCCACGCGACAGTCTTGGTCATAATCAAAACGATTCCAACGATTGCTGAAGGCTTTTCAGCTTTAAATCAGAGCAGAAAGAACGACTACTGATTAGCCTTAAGCTAGACAAAGTAAAGGAGGGAATTAGAACTGATTCACGATAAGAGAGGTTAGAGGTGATAGGAGAAAATGAAATTCTTGCTTATTACGTGGGTCACTAGCTTCTCTCTGGTGCCTTAAGGGAGAAATTTCAACTCGTCAATATGTATTCTATGATTGTAAGATTCAATGTGATTGGGTTGAAGTAGTACTAAATATCTCTCCAGATAATCACGTCTCAGTCATTAGTTTATTTCAAACTGCAGCCTTGCTTCTAATTTGAAACATCTCTTGAGATGATCTAATGTAATTTACCTAATTCTCAACTTCAATATTTATAGAAAAATCCATTTGAAAGGTTTCAGAGAAATTCAGAAATCTTGATAGTTTATTACGATTTAAGTCAATTTCCTCACATGTTGCCCATTTTAATGTACAACAGAAAAATCTCCCGACCATATAATCAGGGTTTCAATGAGTATTCTTAGTTCAAAAAAAGTTTCGAACAATTGAATAAATTACCAAAGAATTGCATGAAGTCATTATGACCTCCGCCTATTCCTGATGACTTTGTCGCGGTTATTTGCTACTGGTGTTCCGGTGACAAGAAATACATTGTCTATATGCCGGTTTTATGAAAGCACTCAAAACAATATTTGTTACAGTGATATGTTTGTAAATAGGCCCTATTCATTTCATTTGAGGGTAATACTATATATTCATTCCTTTTTAAGCAATAGTGTAACAGCTCGGAGATTTCAATTGTGCATATGTGCATTCTATTCGTGTTCATACGATAAATCGCAATGGACATTAATTATAATTCTGATTTGCAATATCAATTTGTGGAATATTTCATAATCATTGCGTCATTATACATCCAATATTCCGCTTCCTGTGCTATATTATCCTATCAGTATTGACAATTAATTTCTGTAGAACATTGTTTTGAAATGAAAATACTGAAATAAATTTATATTCAGTCTTGTGCCAAAGATTTAAACGAACATGACAGCATATAAGAGGATGATTATGATGATTATTCCCACTTCCGGTATTTTCCCGAGTTAGATACTTTCCAAACATCCGGTATTTATCGAAAGTCTTGCTGTTTAGATCCGCTGTTGCGGTCTACCATATTATATGAACGTTTGGAATCATTATTTTCTTTTCCCGGTTTAAAATGTAGGCCTACTGTTAACGATTTGGATTCTCAAATGATTCCTTTCTCACTTAACTCTTCCGTTTTGTGTCAGTTACTGCCAACTGCACAAGACAGTAAAGAACTGATTTTAATTCATATGTTGGCTGAAGATGGTTTTAGTTTTAAATTTTACGACTTTTCTAGTCCATATAATAATTTTTGACGTGCGTCCAATTTTGTTTTTTTATCTTGTAAAAAATGTGTGTGTTTCCGAATAGTTTCGTCGTGTGTGCAAGAACGTTTCTTATTCTCAATAATTTCCGTCTTCGTTGATCTGCTTGTAGATAACTAATGTAAGGTCCATTAAACTCAGTATATAGTTGTTGCTAAAATTTAAATACTATACAACTACATCCCAAAGTGTTAATCTCTTTGAAATTCACTCAAATACTTTTAACTCTACAAGTCTAGTTAAGCGCTTTGAATGGTGCTTTACGTTGTGTTTAAGGCAAATCTTGCGGCACCACTTGACTGATTGATGTGTAGGGCACCGATTTCTTTTACCTATTGTAGAACCTTTGAAAACTGAGAAATCTGTTTACGGTGACCTGGGGTCAAGAAAAAGCCACTCGAGGATTTGCAGATTTCGTCAAGAAACTTTTAAACCTGCAGGGCGTGTTATTCTTTACTCCCGTCGCTTTGGTCAGTTTCATATTTCGCATAAGGGACTTGTATCGAGTAGTAAGCTGATTTTGTTAGATTAACCCACCGTTTGATCTTTTTAATATACTTGTAGTTTTAAATTTCCTGTTTAATGAACTACATAATTTATTTTCAATCGTTTGAATCAATTATACTTGGACTTTGATGATCAGTGTTAATTAGGAATTAAATTGTCATCTAACGGTAAAATTCCTATGTCTAGGCTCCAAACTTTCTGGAACATTATTATACTGCTAATGTTTCAACTTAAGGTAGGCTAAGTGAGATGATCATTAGGATTGAACTTATCTTTAAGACCATTATAGACATGATTTCGATGTAAATTTCACCTTTCAAATGGTAACGAATCATTTCCAAATTTTTAAACAACGTGAGAAAACCAGTCCATGCAAATCTCACGCCATTACAATCACTTTCCACAGTTCCCATCTTCAAATTACAGATTCTTGCACAAATTTCGCGTCTACAAAAAGCTAAGTTGATGAAAAGTTGCGTGTAGTTTAACACCTTTGGTGCTAACACAGATGGTTGAGAAGGAATCTATTTTGACGAGATCTTGAAGAAAAGTGGGAAACACGACGCAGGCGAATGTATTATGTTTAATACTCTTTTTACTAATTATATTATTATTCCCTCCAGAGTGGTCAAAGTTGTCCAGTTCGTGAACCTAATCGACATGCTAAGATTTCTAGTCATTTTTTTAACGTTGGGCCTTTGTGTTAATTGTAAGCTGAGAGATCAGTGCAGACTAAAATCTATTAGTTTAAAGGGATATAGGTTAATCAGAATTACCCTTCTAAGCATATCAAATAAACACTTCGTGATGTCCTTTGGCCATATGATCCTAGTTTTTTAATTTTTATATCGACACTTTTTACACTGACCACATGTTGTCTTAATTCCACGACCAACCCACTTTATACATGGCTTAATAAACGTCAGTGAGATTAATTAATGATATGAAATAAAAGCAACGAAGGAACATTCTACCCCGGTCTTAGATCTGAAGCCATCAGCATGTAATTGAATACAGAATTAAGGGCCTAAGTTACAAAACAAGTTATGTATGAAATATCCAGAGAAAATTATTACGTCGATGGCATTGATAAAACCTACGGAGGAACGACTTATTAAAATATACACAAAGAAAACCGTAGTGTTAATATTTATGTTAGGCCATAGTTGATATAGGTCAGATTCTATGATAAAAACCTGCTTTATATTGCGAATATTAGCTGCTTGAAAACAATATTGTCTGTGACCATAACGCACAGAAAGACTGCCTTTCAATGTAATCTTGATAGTTATCTCAAGCGAAAGAGTCTAAAGCTCTGTGACATTTTTATTTGTATATTATTGCAAAATGAAAAGATAAGGATATGTAAACATTTGAGTTTAGGGTTTATATATCGTGAATGTTAAATATATTTTAAAAAGAAATTGCAGTCGACTGCAATACATCCACAAACTGTTACCATGTTTCTTAGAAATCTAACCACTACCTAACTAGGCTACCTGTTTTAGTTTGTACAGAGATATAAGGCAACAGAACAGTGGTTTCGATTCATGTGCACTTTCTATACAATATTATGTTTGTCATCGCACCGATGCAACTCCACCATATTAAAGAGCACGACTGTGAGCAGTGTCTAGCTTTGAATAAATGTTCATTATATTTGAGTATGAATAGCCTGTATGAATGTAGATATAGATATACTGCATATCTTATACAATATATACACTGAGTCTATTATATATGCTAACCTATGCGTTATAAAGGGCGCGACATTCACAAACAGATGGTCTTAAAGAGCACTATCTGGGTCAAAAACTTGACTAACAAAAAACTTATCAATGACCTTTTCTACAAAGAAAAGGTCACAAAACTTGAAAAGTCTTTTATAGAGCTGTCTGAAGAAAACTGGAAAAGTAGACATGCTTGTATTTACTCGAAGAGGCGGGCGACATTTATATTAACCGTTATTTAATTGTTTATGACATAATCTATGGCGGGAAGAAAGTTGTGTCCTCATTTAACTAGATACGAGATATATGTGAGACTTGAGATTATTAGCGGTGTTATATGATCACCCCTAACACATAACCTGCTGTACCACTTGCGCAACGAAATTCGTAACCCGGCACATCTAGTGAATGTAAAAGGTCAACTTCTATACCATCTACAGATTACATAAGATTACAGTTCATTTCGTTACATATCTTTGCTTTAAAATATGACCTTTACTTCAGGTCACCGAAAACAATAATTTGAATTATGTTGGTATGAGTATTTGTCATTTCCAATTAATTGCATAAGTCAATATAAAAGTACAATTTATTATGCCTTGGTATATATAAGTGAACATTTGTGTCTTCTTCAAGGATTAAGATACAGAAGAACAGTAAATTATGTGAGATCTGTCACTCTATACTTGCGTAAATATTGCAACATATTAAGATCTTACTTGACTGAATACTCGACTTTTGCGATCTTGAGTATTTAACCCTAGAGCATAAACGTTATGCTTCATAAAGCTCACTCTGTAGCAGACGAACTTTCGGGTCTAAGAGCATATCGCGCCAAATCGTATGAATCTGTAATTATTTTGATGAGCGTACAAATTTCACCTCCCACTTCTTACTTTGTAAAAATATTCACGTTTGCCCTTCCTCTATTGCAAGCCAAGCAAGGCGATTGGTTCACTGACGCGCGCGACCTACAAGAGCAGACGATACAACAAGAGCGGAGTGATATGAGCTTTTCGCCTGACAGTCATGTCGGTTGTAATGAATGACGTGGAGGGCCAATCAGAACAGTCGTAACTGTTAGCGGTTATGCCCCGCGTGGCGAGGGGCTTTGACCAGACGACAGCAGTTGTCACTCACCGCTACACTTCTTCAACCTTAGTGACTCCCAGCGCCATATAAGGAGGTGTAACCATAGAAACTTAGCAGTTTGAAGGGAGAAGTCAGAGTTCAGTGAGCCTTTAGTACTGTCAGACGGTAAAACACGCTCCAAAACAGTGTGTGCCGATTCCTACGCGAACAACACCGTTTGGTACGGTTGAGATACAGTGTGAAAAGTACGACATTAAGGACACAGGGTGAATGACAGTCGAAGATCAGTCACAAGGATTATAGAAGACCGGATGATAAGCTTAGGACAAAGTGTTACTTCATAATTTGAACTTTCTTAACGGGCCAAATGACTTTCGTGTGAGTTGAAGAAACTGTTACTATCAGTGTACACCTTGCCTTGTAGTGTATTCACACAGCTATGGCTATGACTCCTACACAGCCCACCGTTACGTCTTGGAGAGATCATACTGATGATTTAGTGGGTACGACACCAACAGTGGTTCCTCCACCGTTACCCCCACCCAACCCCACTGTCACTCCAACTCAGACACAGATTCCAACAGCTACCACACCGACCCCACAACAGAATGGTGGTTCACCCAACTCGGAAACAAATAACAATAACAAACAACATATAGAATGTGTCGTATGTGGTGATAAAAGTTCTGGAAAACATTACGGACAATATACGTGTGAAGGGTGTAAAAGTTTCTTTAAAAGATCTGTGCGAAGGAATTTGAATTACACATGTCGTGGAAACAAGAACTGTCCCATAGATCAACATCACAGAAATCAGTGCCAGTATTGTCGTCTGAGAAAATGTTTGAAGGCAGGGATGAGACGGGAAGGTAGGTGGGACACAGGTCAGTGGAAGGTGGGTGATAGGGCCCATTCTCTACCCTCACCCGACAAAAATAAAATAATGTTACTGAATATTACAATCTTGATTCTGTTGTACATTGACATTAAAAAGAAAATCGTAATGTAGTTTAATTTCATTTTTATGTCTCGGCGTTAGTTTCCTTTACAGAAAATTTTACAAAAAAAAATATTTCAAATTTAAGAATTTACAAATTTTATCACCTATACTTGTTGATTCCAGCATATAGATTAATATTTCAAAACACTCAAAATTAGCGCCTACTTCTAAATGTCTGGCCAGTCCTCCAATGTCATATGCTATATATTTCGTAAATTACTGTTTTTAAAGAAACATTTTTGTCTGGTAAATCTTGGAGAATGTCTTATTATGTGTTAGAAATGTTAATGGGAATAATTAGGTGTAGAGACTATTTATCATTTTACTCCTTTGCATTAACACAAATTGAGGAAAATTGTGATTATGTCTTTTCTCTGATTTACTGTTTTCAGTAAAATTAATTTTTGTTTCTTGGGCGGTATATCCGTTGAATCATTCTATGAATATAGGACGCTTTTTAACTTATCATTAGCTTCCTCAATTCACATTAATATTCAAAATGGAAAAAAAAAACGACATCGAGTCAAATCCGAGTCTTCATATATTTTTTAAAATTAATTTTATGGATTTGAATCCGTTTGCGTTATGTGTTAAGGTATAAGTGTGCTTCTGACGGTATATAGCCAGTCATCCAAAACTGCCATTGAAAATCATTTTTGTTGAAATAATTTCGCATTATGTTTGAGAATTTTCAACTAACTAATATCGCTGTTACCGAAAATATATATTTGATTTTTATGATACAACAACACAGAAATAAAATACTATTAAGCTGAAGGATTGATGAACCTTGACAACAAATTTTATTCATATAATATTTCTAACGTGGTTATCAGCTTATTCAAGTAACAGCTTTTTCAGAATCATTTTATAGTAGATCACAAAATTCGATAAAATAAACAACACATATTATATAAATATCATATGTGCCGTTCTTATACTATATAAAATTTTATACATACAACTGTTATAGCAAGTAACTGTTCTTCAATAATAACTCATTGACTAGTGCAGTTCGCTATGCCCTAATTTCAGAAGCATGTGCAGGATGGCCAATATTGAAAACAAAAGTGATTTTAAAACATTGATTTGGTTAATTAAAAATTGTTTACACCCGAATTATGACAAAATAGAACAATATTTTTTGTAAAAGTTGTGAGTAATTTGGGGATATCAGATGAACCTCTATAAATAGTATCTTTTTACCAACTCTAGCAATTATGCGTTAATTTATATCTATTTTATATGAATTGATAATGTAACAAATTGAAATCTGATAGATAATGAATTAACTCTAACAATAGAAATTATTAGAGAATGCGTATAATAGAATTTTAATATTGTGTTATTTAATAGAGCATTTTTTCTACATCGAAATGAAATATTGAAGCAGAACGATCTATAAATTCTTGTTAAATTTTCATGTAATCTTATTATCCTATCTCCAATACTGACAATAAATCATACAGAAGTGTCACAATTTAATGATTTCCTCACGATACGCATTTTTCTTCTCTTTCAGCTGTTCAAAGAGGTCGAATCCCACCAAGTCAGCATCCCTTTGCCGGACAGATGGGCTTCCCTAACGGTGATCCTCTCGGCGGACACGGTTATTTTTCCAGCTTTATAACAATGTTATTGAGGGCAGAACCATACCCAACATCAAGATATGGACAATGCATGCAGAATAATATCGTCGGAATTGACAGTATCTGCGAATTGGCCGCCCGATTATTATTTAGCGCTGTCGAATGGGCAAGAAATGTTCACTTCTTTCCGGAATTACACGTAAATGATCAAGTTGAATTACTCCGAATAAGTTGGAGCGAACTTTTTGTTTTAAATGCTGCCCAGAGTTCAATGCCTTGTCATCTGTCACCACTTTTGGCCGCGGCTGGACTCCATGCTTCACCAATGCCTGCGGATCATGTAGTAGCCTTCATGGAGAATATCCGAACCTTTCAAGACCATGTGGAGAAATTGAAAAACCTTCATATCGATACAGCTGAATACAGCTGTTTAAAGGCCATTGCACTATTTAGTTCAGGTATGTTGCCATTTTAATTATATTATGAAATTAAATATACTGATCTACATATCAATTAGCCTGTATAATTATATTATTGTTCAATATAATTATTAAGTATACATAATTATGTTAATGCCAAATCTCCAATTTGAAAGAATTTCCCTGTCATCACAAAAGTTACTATCTTCTATAATATGTCCCAACTCTTCACAATACATTACTGATAAAATGATCAAATTTGAAGTTATCGCTCTTGAAGAACCGACAAAAATTAAAAATGTAGTTACTGTTTGTTTAGTCATAGCCACGTGTGTCGGGCTAATTACAACCTGTAAACTAAAAAGGTCACATAACAAACAATAGTAGGTGTGACCTTTGATTTTTACTGTCAATTATTTATGTAACTTAACTGCAAGACTGTCGCCAAATCTCAAAATAATCATAGAATTCGTTGCCTTCTCGTTTAACTTGTAAGGTTTTTCCGCAATTTTCAGAAAATATAAAGTAAGCGCTTATGGTTAAAGGTTAAAATAGTAAGGCCTTTATGGAAGTTTTATGATAAAATGTTTTTTTTTAATCTGTATATTTGTTATAAAGGTGTTTGAAATGTTAGAAAAATTTCTTTATTAGTATTTTGGAAAACATCAGGTCTTTCTCCATTCATCTTGAAAATGCAAACGCTTGATTTTGAATAGATCGATATCATGTTAGTGTATAGTGGTTATGGTGTAGAGTATTGAATAAAATAGAAGACTGTTGTTGCATAATATCATATCACATATGTATGACTTAGTTTTTGTTCTAATTTTAATAATTTAGAATTTGGAAAAAAATAGTTTGTTATGATCACTCGTTTGCAACGACAAAAACGTGTTTGTATCATAAAGCATCTACGTTCGAATTATCTGTGTAACTTTTGGTAATCTGCAATTAGACGGTTGAGATCTTTGAAATGGACTGCTGGCGATGTTCAAATCTATGTTAATGATTTGACTGTTAAATTCATGTGCATTTAAACTAATGACTACCATGTTGAGCTGATTACAAGTTTCCCTGATTATATGTTATGCTATTGGTTTCTAATGCTTGAGTGGAACATGAAACAAGAGTTAGCTGCAGACGTTTGATTAAACACTTCTGTTGAATAGAGTTGGTGTTAAAACACGATTAGTCTAAACACCAATTACAGTATTATCGATCACATCTTTCTACAAGAAGCAAAACCATAAAACTCCTTACATTCTCATTTCATGCTTGTTTTATAGTAAACAGTCGGTTGTTGAATTTGTCATTATTGCAAATAAGCCTTCATTGTAATTTTGTGATGATTGATAAATTTATATACGAAGTAAAATGCAACTTTTGAATATAACCACAATTTGAAGAAAATTCAAACCATAATCAACATGAAAGATTATTTCGAATACCGAGAGTTCGTATTTTAATATAGAATTTGGTATATTTTGATTATTAGTGGTGTAAATACAAGGACCATCATCGATTTACCAATTTTTTTTTACTCTAGTCTTGGCTTTTCTTCTTGTTTCAGAAGATAAGACAATATAAGATATCATTTATTATTGTTAAGGAAAAATCTATATTTGGGAATAATATGATGATCTCGAGTCTAGACAGTGGAAATAGAAAATATTACTAATACCAATTACGTTTCGATAAAAATAACATTTTCTTTTACTCTAAATCTAGGATAATGTAATGCAGTAGAAAATTCCACCACTTAAATCAAGATTATCATTATATACATTGCAAATAATGTTATGATCTATGAAATTTCACTTTTCTATTTAATAGTATTACTAAAGAATATTATAGTATTTTATATTATATGAGAAGCCTTTGTGACATGCATTATTTTTTATATCAGGTACCATAGAGTCAGTATAGACACCGAAGGCATGTATATAGATATATATTTATTTTACATGTCTCCCGTTTCAATGGTCTTCTTTTTATTATTTTATTACTGTCAGTGAATGCGGCGATCACAAGTTCAACTCTTTATTTGATTTTTAAATACAATATTCGTGGTGAAATTTTTATCTGGTGTTTGTGCGAAATTCTATAGTAAACAAAATTCGTCTAAAGGTGTTATATTGAAATTGAAATTTAGTCTGTAAATTTTGTCGTCTGGAAGAGACCACATTTTAAGACCCTTTTAAACTCTCCAAACGCATTTCACGGGCTATTCTATGTAGCCTAACCAACAAAACTTATCGAGGTTAATCTTCAACCAACAATATTTTCTTGTTCATGTTAGACTTGGTTAAACTAATGCATTTCAATCTAGGTGAGAGAAATCTACAAGTAAACGAATAAACAAGTTGTGCCACGGGTTTGATCACCAGTAGTTGCCTAACTCAAACTCTGTCAAAACGATGACAAGTCAAACGTGTCAAGCTACGGACTGGAAGCGACTTTAACGCAATTCTGCTGACATACAGGGCATTTCGTATTTATCTGATCTGTGATATTCAACCAGCATTGTCTTCAGGAGCGTGACATTCGTTGTTTTACACCATTTTGTTAAACAGAAGTCACGCTTTGAGCAAAAGTTGACGAAGGAAATAACTAATCGAAAAAACAACTGAACACAATCATTGTTTCATTCTTTTCACTTTTTTACATAACACTTGTCATATTCTCGTTTGAAATCCACATTTTATCTAATGTTAGCTTGTTGAGAGTCTATCATCACAGTTGCCTGTTACATATTTTACTTTCACACAAGACATTTTTAACTTGCAATTTACTCGGCTTAAAGAGAAGAAAAAATATCAACCTAAGTTGAAATTAATCAGATTGCTGTGTTCATCATTGCTGAATAACACGTATAATGATCTATTTTTTTGGTCGTATACATCGGTAAAAGTCGCGGAGGACAAATGAATTTAAAAGAGATTTTAGTTTTATCGGCTTCCACTGGTATTTTTTCTTGCATCTTGTTAAAATATCAGAAAGGTTAAGGTTTCCACATTTCTTTCTCAACAAAAAATCATATATATACTGTTATAACATTGTAAAAAAAAGAAACACATTTGTCTTGGAAGGCTGCAGAATAGGGAATCAGATTTCTGGTGTTGGTAATAGAGAGAGTATGTTTGGATTTGTTGTGTAAATACTTCTAACACTAATCAACTCATTTACTATTTTCTACTTCGGCAAATATTACTTCAATCTGTGAATGATCGTCATTCATTCCATTGTATAGCTTCTGATGTTCGTGTAACTTATGTACTGAAGTATAAATCTTTCAAACGAGAAGATTGACAGTATGAGAAGAGGATTTCCTTTGCTCTAGCGTTTTGAATGTGGATTTTGAACTTCTTTAATTCAAGCTAATAGTATATGCAATTCTTGAAAGCTTTTGTGTACACTAAATTCTTTAAATATAACGTTCTTAGAAGTTCACATTATATCATAGTGAAGTCTCTTGTCTTGCAATTCTGTAATATTAAGTTATTTGTAATCGTTTAATCTAATTTCAAGTCATTTCAGGTTAAACGCTAATTTATTCTGTATATAGCAGATGCTGAATTTATTGGGTTGATATCAATTAATTTATATCGTGTAATACAAATAATTTAGGTCACGCATCTAATATATTCAATAACTGCACATCGGTGACCTTATAATATTGATTTAAATAATATCAAGTAGTTGAACATCTTATCAGTAGAGTTATAAACTACAGGTTAAAGTTGAGATAGTTCAGACGATTTTTATCAAAAACTTGTTATCATCAAAAACTTGATACGCAGATAATATATAATTTAACATAATGTTCTCAATTCAAAAACTTCAAACGATCATCTCGACTCCTTGTTTCAATATAGAAATATGTTGAAGCTGTACTCGGACAGAGTCGATTTATTACGAACTGAATTTCCATCATATGGCTGTGATAAGTCACAGCATATATAAACGAATCTGAATATACCTATAACACCTTACAATTTTCTTTAAATCGAGAAAAGTGCACGATTAGAGCAATAACACGTTAGAGTTTTTTCTTCCAATTGAGGATAGGTCTATTCATACTGTTACCGTCATGTATACGTAATTTTAAAACATCCAAGGTGATTATAAATTTAATTCAAGAGACAATACTCATATGATAATAGGTAACCCGAGATTAATGGTTTGAGATAAGCTCTAATTCAAGGAATGTCACCGGGACATTTACCATTAGTCAACTTTATGTGTGGGGCCCCTTGTGCAAAGTATGTGTTCTCGTGCAAAACCGGATTTAAAGATGGTGTTCGACAAATTTATTGAATCTGATATCTTCGTTTCTTCTAGTTTGATTTTTTGTTTCTTTTGTTCGGTGCTGGACAGGTCATTTATGTTAATTCTGTTGTCATAATATAACTTCCATTTTATGGTCACAGGTTCTTCCTATGTTTGACTTTAACAGTTTGTATCCATAAACAGTAAAACCCCACATTCACAGAAAATAGCTATATCAACATGTCGTTTCCTATCTTAGAATGAAAAAAATACAAAATTCAGTTAATAAAATTCTCAACATGTGGTAAGATGTTCATTTTTTTACAAATGTGAAACAATCCCCTCATTTCTTTTTTTTCATTCACGTTCTGTGAATTTTAACATGTTAGGCCAGGTTACATCTCTTGAATATTTTACCCAATGTTGGAATAATTGGCGTTAAAGAGTTAATTATTAGAATATTAATAGAAATAGAACACAGCTGTTATATAATCTATGGTATTGTGATGGTGGCCATGCTAGATTATAATATTATATTAATATGATGATTCTAAACCATAGACCAATGTTCGTGTTTATGACACAACTGGGCGGTAATCCATGCGGAAAATATATTTCATATCCTATTCTATTTCAATGTATATTCAGTGGCGTCTAGGTTAAGTTGCCCATTTACACGAGAGTGGACAATTGAAGCGAAACGATACATATTTATGGCAACACGTGGTTCTCATCATTATTGTGTAGGTCAGTAAGGTGATGGCTATATAATTAATAGGTATTCGATATACTCACCTTGACCCTAGACACAATGAAAGTTCAGCTATCTTGTAGTCAAACGTTTGGTTATTAGGGTGGGTTAACCATTGCCAATTTGGTATAAAGTTTCAGGGCGTTATGGCCGCTCAATGGAATTTGTATAGTTCATTTCTGAAGTTCTTGTTTTGCAAAGTATTATGCATTGGTCTGTATGAATATCATTGTGAGATTAATTTTTTATAAAAGATTAAGGTTTGAAATCGACATATTGAATTCAATTTGAAATATAAACGGTTTCATAACGGTATAAATCATTCGACAACAACAATTTAAAGTAGGATACGAAATAAAATTTCTACCTAAAACGGATATGTATCTTCAGACAAATATTTCCTTACTTCCATATCCCTATAATATCACTTAATTCTTACAGTAGCCATTTCCTATTCTTCACTTCATTTTACATAGCAATATCTATTCATCTTGACATTATTCGGTATTCATTTATCTTTGCTACAACGAATTGCAGTTGCTTTGTCATAACAAATGATAACATTTGTCAAATTCAATCAGTTTTAGAGAGTATTGTATTTTTATAATCATCAGTTTCTATACATTTTTTTTATGAGCTGAGCAATTTTAATCGATGATCTTTATGTACAGTATGTCAATGTTATGGCCCGAGGCAAACCATAAAATTTATAAGGGTTACGTTAATAAAATAAATAAGTGACATGTGTTCATACCGTATTTATATGTAAAAATATTTGATATATTACATTACATGCAATGAATAATAATATAACAGTGAGATAAACCGACCTAGCTGACATTTCCAATCTTATACTATCTTCGTTCTCCATCAAAATCTGTGAATAAAGTTATTCTGTTTGCTGTGTATAATTCAATTAATCTTCAATCTATTTTATCTGAACCGTCCATAATATTAGTAAACTGATTATCATGTATAGAATGTAACGAAATCATATCTACCCTATCTTCAATGCATACCGCTTTACCAAGAGTATATCTGTAATATCTCTTGCTTCATAATGTGTGCTATCACGCGATTTTTTAGCAACCTATACTACTACAATGTACCATAATGCTTTTTTTTAATAAGTTCTAACTCTAGACATTTGTACGAACATTTGGGACCTAAATGTATCACATAGTCGTTCTTGCTATAGAACATTTGTAAATATTTTGCAAATATAATTAAGTAATTTTATCTTGTTTTTACTGTAAACTCATATGGACTGTTTTATGAATTACTTGAAAAACGCCTTTCTTCTTACTTTCTTTGATATTAAATGTTTGCAAATAAGGTTGATATAGGGACTAACATTGTGAAAGATTAAAGACTAAATATTATCAGGTCAAGTTAACCTAAGAATATATAAAAAAAACTGAGTAATATCTGTATTCTAGCTCACACTGTCAACATAGATAATATACAAGTAGGTATTTTATCAAGAATTTTTCAACAAATGTATTATAGTGGCGTAACCATGTCTATATAATTGAAATATTTGAAGTGAAGAGGGCTAGACCTCGGTCGACCTTATTATTCACATGTGGCGTAAGAGGGGCTGAATTAGGTCATCATCAAACACGTATGATGGAAAGATTCACCACGACGGGTCATATAACAAATAACATCTTTACTCCCATTTTTAACATATGTATTCAAGAAACGCGACATTTCGTGTCGAGGCATATCGCTTTCTATTCATCGTAGACGTGGTGCATTTAAAAGGGTTTTCATATTGCATTATGTTAAGGACATAAGATCCCTCGATTTCACGTAAGGCTTCAGTGATCATGAAGAATACACTTTATCAAAATCTACATAACGTCAGGGGATGATAATATGCAAAAATCGTTTTGAAAATTGAGTAAACGTAAAATAGGTTTTGCATGAAAAATGATGATTTTAGCCGGTATTGGTAGTTTAAATAGTATGTTAAGTGTATTATATAAGTGCATAATACACATCTAAATATTTATATATTGCAGCAATTATAGCGAATATAACAAAACCAATACACCACTTTAATTCAAATTAATAAATATAGACTACGATATAAAAAAAGAAGGACATTGGAATAAATAGACTGCTGAAGTCAATTGTAACATGTGCTAGTTTTATTAACCGCAAATTTTTAATTAAAAAAGTCATACTGCTTTTTTTATTTATTGCTCAGGATTACATATTATATCCTCTAAGTCCAAATCATCTTTGAGACGGGCTAGTACCTGACAATATGCAAAATCAAATTCATTTCAATTTGTTTTTGATAATTAGTACATTCTTGCATCATTACTTACTTCTTTTAACCACTGAGTCAAACATGATCTCAGCCACACGACAGCATTGTGATACTGTATGCTAAAGATATGTAAAGATATATGGTTGAAAATGTACAGTTATGAAGAATTGTCTCTAAAATGACTGCTTGTGATGTGGTAGTTGTAAAAAAAAACAATTCTTGCTATATTTCATACAGTATCTAATAATATTGAATTTTGTATCTGATAATAATTGAAGGTTATATGAAGGACTGCACTATGTAAATAATATCCCGCGTTAAATTCGTGACCTCGACATGTAGATAATATCATAGGTCGCATTCTTTTATATGTTTATACCTCGTCGGTATTTAGTTTAGATGATCATGTATATACCATGTTGATAGCATACACATTTACCACATTTATATATTAAATCGTTATATATAATTTATACCAGTCAATATAAAGTAAAATGTAGATGGTATGATTGGCATTAGCATGATACTATGGTGCAGCATATAGATACCAGTAAAATAAACCTACTTG
This sequence comes from Nipponacmea schrenckii, assembly GCA_030562195.1. NCBI lineage: Eukaryota > Metazoa > Mollusca > Gastropoda > Lottiidae > Nipponacmea > Nipponacmea schrenckii. Next base: position 24,261,066 of record CM060200.1, read on the forward strand.
CATTTATCTTTTGCGAGAAGCGGATAATTTATGAAAATATTAATAAAAAAGAGAACATATAGGTCATCCAAATCTGACTGATAAATTGACAATAGAATTATTTAAAATAAAGCAATCCCATGTGATGAGTTGTGATGATCAGTTATAATTTAAAACAATATAATCTTTCCCGATTAGTTATTCAGCTTCACTTCGCTTTTAGTTCTATTCCAAGATTTGACTTCAACGAAGATTATTTCTCATGACGGCAGGATATTGATTTTCTCAGCTAACTTTTCTTGTCATATAGAATTGATACTTGCTGATACTCTAGTTCTTGTAGTTGTGGTTTTTGTTAAAATCGTTGAAACGAAGTGGATGAGCAGTTAACGTGTCAATAGTAGAAGAGGATCATCTTTAGCGATAATTAGCCACAATAGAATAATGATATCTCTATTTACTTTACGCGATCAATCGCAATCAACTCTATTGACTAACATTGTTTCGAGGTAAAGTCGCGGAAAACCGTCGGAAGCAATCGTTGTGTGTGGATGTTCGGTCAGTCATCCGAGGCAACGAATCGAAATTAATTCAATGAAAACATTTCTATTATTATTCAATTTAAACGAATTCTAATGCTTATTTGACTATTGTAGACACGAATTTGTGTTGTTGGCAGTTATATTGATGCTAATTTTCAATAAATTTTAAATGTAGCGAAGTGATGGTCCATATTTGGAAGTACATTATTTTCATATTGTTACAAAAAGCCAATTTATAAATAACTGGTTAACATATTATACATGTTTCTTTCCACCAAGATAAATATTACAGTTATGTTTACAACTCAACACCATGTTTCAAATTATTGTTTTTGACTCAACCTAAACAATCATATACACTGTTTATTTTATGCGGAAGACTCCGCCATTAACTTCAAAAATAGAAAGATTAGAATTGTTTTACTGGCAACATTACTAGGGAAAAACATTCCGAAAAGCAGCTCGGAAATTCGTGATATTTGCTTAAACCTTATATTTTTAAATGATAATGAATCTATAGTTAAATAATTAATTTTTAGTTGTTGAAATATTTATACAATGTGTTTCATAAACATATTTTTATATTAGAGATAGATAACATTGTGGATTAACAACTATTTTATTTTTAATAATTAAAAAGAAATATATCATAAATTCAGTTGTTTTATCCTATATATAAACTTAAGTACACACTTGTTAAAGGAGTATGAATTATTGTGAAGTAAATGAAGTTTTATGAATAAGTGGATGAAAGTAATTGATATCTGTAGAGAATAAAGACTCGAGGAATAGTGATTAGTCTGAACCTGTGATTGTAATAATATACTATCTCCTGTCTCATTTTGGTCTTGATTTTATTAGTCCAACCAGACCAATACCTTTATTAATGCTAGGGTTAAATTGATTCGGACATTAGTTTAGTAATTCGGTGATGGAAGTTTGATACTTATAGTTATATTCAGACACATGATCATAAATAGAATGTATAATTCTGAAAGATATATTTTTATTTGAATTTTTTCACGGCATTTCTGACAGACCCAATATTGGCAATATGAATTTATTTATATACTTAACTTATTGCGATTACAGATAAATATATTAAAGAAAATTTCAGATCTTGATCTTAAGCGTGCAAAATATTATATCTTCGTTGATAAATTTTCATTCGTGTACAAATAAATTGAAGTTTTGAATTAAAATTAATTGAAGTTTTACATCCATGGTGTACAAAGGTATGCTTACCTTGATACTTATAATGGCAGATTAAAAATTCGACAGAATATACTGTTAATTGGACATGGAAGCCGCATTGATATATTTTGCCGTGATATTAATAGATAAGGTTGAGATTGATCTAACCATCAATATGACAACTAATTGGCCCTGACTAAAGATCATATATTCACAAAATAAAGACAAATTTCATACCACAGTGATAATCAATAGGTTTTCGACCTTCTCTGATCTTTCCTTTTGAAGAGCACGAGTTTTAGATACCTTCTTTTGTAGAAACCGTAGTCGAAGGTCGATTGTGTATACATTATAGAAACTGCGATCAAAGCTGCAGTAATATTAGTAAATTATTTGGGCGTACAATATTTAATAAACCGAAAAATAATATGAGGGATAAAATATCCCATTGACAATGGCTCGAAAAAGGATTGAGATTCAGTGTTATAATGACATAGTATAATTATATTAATTGTATTGTATGCTAATATGGGTAGGGTTAAATTGTTTTTCAATTAAATTGTTAATGCAAAATTATTTGGTATGATTCCACTGAAAACTCTTTGTTCGAAACATAGAAACTAGCTTTTAATATTAAAGAAGGTTTTCCAGATAGAATTTGATATTAAATTGTATTTGCTTACTTGTGCAGGATTAGAATTTGGGTAAAATCGGGACTGATATTATTTGTTTATTTATCAGTTATAGCTGAAAACAAAAATAATTTGTTGTGGGATGCTACAGTTTCATTCTTTGATCCCTTTTATCCAGAAGATAGTAACATTTTCTGTTTCTTGTAAATATTGACTTGGTCAATGTTTTGCGACTTGTTATTTATTCTGACATAGTCTTAATGGTGATATTTTATTTTTTCAGATTCTCGAAGTTTATCTGATATCAACCAAATAGAGAGTTTACAAGAGAGATCTCAATGTGCTCTGGAGGAGTATGTTAGAAGTCAATATCCCAACCAACCTACCCGATTTGGTAAACTGCTGCTGCGACTACCTTCATTACGAGCTATCAATTCACATGTTATAGAACAACTGTTTTTTGTCCGACTGGTTGGTAAAACCCATATAGAAACTTTAATCCGAGACATATTATTGAGTGGTAATTCATTCTCGTGGCCGTATATGCCAATACAATGAATTCAATATTCAACATCGTCTCTGGTCTTTCCAGGAACTGGAACGCGTTTCCGGTCAGGTTGATATCAAGATGTTGACCCAAGTGAAGACCGATATAGTAGATCGGTTGAGATCATATTATAACCGTTTAGATGATTGTCCAGTTCCCTTTATAATTGGCCAAGGTGTAGGCCCTCGTATTATATAGACTCTTATTACATTCGAAAAGACATTTATCTACAGACCTGTACAATTATATTATAAGAATAATTATAAAAGGGCAGCTGTATGAAGTAATAGTGTACAAATATTATATATAAATATATATATCGCCCTTCTTAGCGTATTATAATATCTTAATTAATATAATGTTATAAGCTAACAACCTGTACCGTAGAAACCAAGTTTCAGGTAATCGGCTGTTATTTGTAGCATTTGATGTGTCTAAGGTTACTGACGCAGTGGTTCTAAACCTTCCATTAGTATGTAAACACAGTTTAAATAGTATATCATCCTGCTTCATCTCATTTGTATATTTAATTCCTTTTTAAACTTGGTACATATAGATGGATCCCTTCATACACATTTCATTCATTGATTGGTTTGCCGACATAATGAACTGGATTTCAAATTGTTAATCATAATTCAAAATTTTTTCTCATTATATCTGTCTGAAACATAATTTTAAAATGGCATAATTGAAAGTTTGAGAAACTTATTCAAATTTTAGATGATAAAAGTATAATAGAATGCATAATACATCAGGACTGGTCTTTGCAATAACTAAAAGTAGTTTCCCAGTCTCTTGACGATCTCATCCTCTTGAAATTACCACAAATGATACAATAAATGGCCATTTTTGATGTATCCGTGTCGATCAAGAACCTATGTCAAAGCTTTCTACAACAGAATCAGTAGTTCACGGTATATGGATAAAAGTCAAGATACGTTCACAGACTGCCTCTTTGTATGTTTTCGTAGTAAATCTTCTACTGCCGGATTCATACTTACTAAATAATCCAATAAACCTACAAACCCATAGTGTTAATATTAAGTCTATAGTTTTGAAGTGGACGTTTGTCTATCTATGAGTGTTTGTGAATATTGTCAGAATGTTTGTGTTGTTTGTTATTATGTCATATTTCATCGGTTCAAAACCATCTTTAATCATATCCACTCCTCATCAACTAATTATATTCCATATACCTTATACTAATAGTTCCATGTTTCTTCATTTTCAATATCCTTAAATCACTAATATTTATAACTTTACGACTCTGTTGGATTATTCAACATGTTCCATACCTACTCGCTTCTGAACAAATTTGTACCTTTTCCTGAAGAAGCTAGCAGAATAAGAATGAAGCTGTTCTAGAATTTTGTATTCCGAAACATAGAAGTGCTGACAATTTTAAATTAGGCAATTTGGTCCTTATTATGTATTAGAATTTATAAGTGCTTATCATCATCATTGCGGGACATATATATTTTCTTTTGTTATATGTTTTTATTAATTAGTGCTAGCTGTTTGATGTGTAGACTTCTTTATCATTTCACATGATCACATAAAAATGGAACAATAATTTAAAATTCTCTAATGAATGTACGTTTTCTGATTTTTTTTTTGTTTTGAAAAAACCTAAATGCTTTACCTTACCAGCCAAAGATATTTTGGTCTTTATTTTTACGATTGTGACCAAAATTATTGTTTCTTTTGTAGAATGTTTACTCGGTTCTTTCTCTCCTTTTTTTTTTTGGTGACGTGAGGACATAACTTTTTCGCAGTTTTTTGATGCATTTGTGATTGACTACCCAAAAATTAAAATTTTCAGAATAACTCTTAAAAATCTCTCAATAATCTAAAATATCATTTTTTAGTTAATTAAACCAGATTCACTCAATGAAAGAGGTTATCTATGTTGTTAACACTATATTTGTTTGTTTTCGTTTTATCAAAGTATTCAGCTTGTTTTGTCTTTATAAAAGAAAGTAGATATGTGTCCAAGACACTTTTTGTTTCAAAAACAATAATTTTTGTTTTTTGATTGGCTTTAATTTAATTAAATCCATAGAAGAATTTCTTCTATTTTAAGCTTTATTTTTTTTTTATAATTTATTTGATAAGTTTCCAATAATATTTATCCTCTGATGTTTGTCACTTAAATTCACCAATTTATGGTTGTGATTCCATTGAAAATATCCCAAAACTGAAATTTAACTTGGTACATGTTGATATTGTACTGAAATAAAATCAAAGACTCAGTTATACAGAAGTACTCGGTGGAATTTTAGTGGTAAACATTACAGGTTAAAATTAGTGTTTTATGTTTTAAAATCGTTTTGGCGCCTCGTAAAGTAGAGTCTAAATAAGCATTACCGTATACTAGTCTTCTAAAACTATCCGGTGAATCCATTGTAGCATTCCATAATTACTATATCTTTGAATCAAAATTAAAAGGCGTCATATCGTAGAAAATTATTTCAATCATTATTTCTGATCTATCAGCTTGAAGTTGTAGTTTCTAGTCAGCGAATTATACCGAAGAAAGAGACAACAGCTTCAGCATTGTTTTATATTTAGTAGTTTCCATTTTTGTCATTATTAGTTCTTATCTGCTCAATCAGATGTCTATTCTTTAGAATATTATGTAAATTCATTATAACTATCCATAGAACTGATAATAATGTGACAAATTGTCAATAAAATTTTAAAATATTACGTTTCTATTGTTTTTAATTGAGATAATTATTATGTAAACCAATACAATTTTACGTACAGATACATGTAGATATGATATGAGTCTATTGGAAATGTATGCCAAGTGAAGCACAAATGACATAACCTTAAAATTCACTAACTTCGTAAAACATAAAAAGCCAGTAGAAGAAAGCCTGGAACTAACGACCTCTCTGATATTGTTCATTAATTTCATTCTTTCTTGTCTTCAAAACCACAGTGAAAAGGAGAATAATTTGTGTTATAATGGAGAATCGATCACATGGCTGGGGAGGAATGAAATATCGGCGCGGTTAGCGTGGAAACCGCAATCAAATGGATTCCTGGAGTTTCTAAATTGTCTTTTGTAGCGCGCGAACAAAACTAATTTAGTGTGGTTTTGTCAAGTCAATGAGGTGGAAGGACGGCACAGATTGGATTTATCAGACTATTGCTTCATTACTTCCTGTTCTGTCACTGGGTAGCAGATAATGTGGTGGAAATAAGATAATCCTGTATTAAGAAGTGCCAGATAATATAATATTATGCATTCTTTAAATTTATAAACACTTAGTTATGATAACGCATAGTTGCCAGTTCTTATATTGTTGAATCAATTAAATAAGTAATCTCTTGCCCATATTTCTTTATTTTAATAAAAATTTCCTTTTAGGACATAGAAAGAGATCCGTATTCAGATTATATAAAACATGGTGAACAAATATCAATAAATTTAAACTACGGCTTATACGTGCGTAAAGATAATCCTGCTCAAAGTAATGCATGTTTGATGATCTCCATGTCCACAAATATTCTTGTACATCTCGTCCATCAAAATATTTTATATTTACCCACGAACCTGGTTTATTTAAAGTGAAATCGCTTATCTTTATACATACATCTAGAGACGCATATTATCAGTTGTTAGAAAAAATTGACTAGCCTTTCTTTTTGATTCCTAAAATATATCTTATCATAACCTGTCTGTACATAATATCTTCTAAAATTCATTAGAATAAAAACTGGCTGTTTGATTTGTGAGTACCACCCATAAATCACATATTCTGCAGATAATATCATAGCCATGCTAGATAATGATATAGTCTGTCGCTTTTTTACAAAGACATCAGAAACTGATATGCAGATTAATCTACCCATAAAATATGAGATAGATTCTTCCATGTTATACCTTGAGATTGTTGCTGTCTTTGCAAATTCGGGTTTGATTCGTTAATATGACAGACTCGTTCTACTTCTGCTATTTAAAGACCAACTGTATAGCAAACGTTTATGAATTGTAACATTTTCTATTAACCAGTTAGACAGAAATCAATTTTAAAAGTGGGTGTCAACATTTTTAAAAAAGTTATTAAGGTTTGCTAACCTCTAAAATTACATTAATCAAATATAAATCGCATTATGATTATTTTACTTAGAACGTCAACTCGGAATATAAATTACATGTCAAAGAATAAATCAGAAAGAAACCACACCTATAAAGTATGATCTCACAATTTATAAAGATATTCGGTCGGGATGACCTACTAATACCGGTGTATGACCCTCAACTTTTATTGATAATCGAACAATAAACGTGCATATATGCTCAAATTTACATATTATTCATTTATAACGATTTCTCAAAGTCAAGAAAAGGTCTACGTGATATGGATAATGGTTTATATATGTGTTTCTTTTATACTTTTGTCACTTTATGTGGCATTATGCAATTAAAATTTCAGCTCTTTTGTTATTCAAAACATGTATAGGTTAAACGAATCTTTCAAATTCAAGTGTTTAGGTTGTCTATAAGTTCAGAATAGTTTTCAGGTTACTCAAATTCACCAGGGTCACTCCTCATATTTAGTATATTCAACTATTGGGCATGTTTTGAATTAAAAGAGGTTTCAATAGAAATCCAAACAAAATCCGTTAAATAATAATAAGAAAATATTGTTTGCCAAATGCTTTATAGTATTAAATACTGACCCTGAATACACAGATGTGTATTTAGGTCATGTTATGTCTGAATTAAAAAGTCGATTTTCATTCTACCCTTTTCTAGACACCTCTATCTATGGGGGTTACATTGTTATCTATTCACCGTAACACCGAGCTTAAGGCCAAATCTAAAGGTTTTTATCTTTATCTTTTGTCCAACGTCTAACATTTGTATATGACCTTTTGAATAAGATATGCCCTTCCCAGTAGTGTAATATGCACCTCTCATGCTATAATGCTATATATAGTTGTTGAAGCAAGTGGTATAAAGTTTGTAGTCATTGTGGTTTCTATTTCTTATCTCTGCCTCATATCGTCTGTGCACAGTAAAAGGTCGTAAGTCGACCGAGCTGATTACACTTGCCAAAAACTTGAACATGTAATATTGCGATAAGTAGGCTAAATACTAGAGACAAAACAAAAACTTACAATTGACGAGAGGTAACATATATCTCGTTCTTGTGTTTTTAACATATGTTAAAGATGTCAGAGATATTTGAACATGAAAGGTGATAACATCAAATTATGAATGTTGCTTCAATGAGTAGTTAATAGCAGTTCCATAACCTTGCCGCAGAAATAGAGGCAGATGTACTGTGTACTTTTTTACCACATTGCTTGAAGTCAATAGAGTTCATATAACTAGAGTATGTATGATTTTCAAAGCAAACCACTAATTGCGAGATTCAACTTAAGGTGGAAAGTGGGATGATCGGCCGAAACACTGTACATCAATGTGCAAAATATGCCTAATGTGAGATAGTTGATTAAAATTAAACTACAAATGGCTTCTTAGTTAGATGCTTGCGTAAAATGAGTTGCTCGTAACATAATGTGACAACTATCTAGCTTATTATCCAAAGGGTAAAATACTTGCGAAAAAGTTCAGTGTTTGACAGAATGATATTGAACATAACATTTTAATAGTGTTAGTTATTGAAGCCGGGCATCAAATGATTTTTGTATATGTTGGTGTCGTATTCCGGTTGCATTTGTTCATGGTTTCTATTCTATCACAAGGATTATCTACCAGCATCATTATCATTAAGTACAGGTTTTGTCAGAAAATATAATCAGAAACTGATATCTTTGATCTTGATATTAATCTTGTATTAGCCAAATCAGTATGAAAGCATTTTTCTCGACAAACTAAAATCATCCGATATCTCTTTTGTGGTTTACAATATGCTGGGAGTTTAAGAAAACCATCTCCTGGAGAAAAAAGCTAGATACAATATGTAAAATGAATGTCCAGGCTATCAATGAATGACTTAGAAAATAGTTCCAGAATTTTACCATATTGCAGTTGATTTTATTTGTAAGATTTGGGGATATCATCAATTTTTTGTTTCTAACATGGCTCCAGATGACATCTAAAGGAAACCTGGTATATCTCAGAAACGGAAATCCGTGTCGTCAGATTTTCGTCTTTTGCTTTTATTTGTGTAATAAATAAAGGTTAAAAGAATATTATTAATTGTTTATGAGTTACTTGTTTATGAGACCATTAATTTGTTTTTAACATAAAATATTACTAACAAGCCATCACGTTCCTATCTGGCAGTTTAATGGCGTCATTTATCGCCATCTTGCCCGCAGCGACACATCCAGTCTCGCAGAATAACGAGGATTAACGTCTAAGATGTGGAATGGTGAAGAAATCTTCCTAATAGAATATTCTTTGAACATATTTACCATTACTCTATCATCGATTTCATCGATTTAATAAAAAGAAAAATACTAATAAATGTCGACACATTTGTATTTATATGTCAAATATGACAGAGAATATTCATTTATGTTCATCTATTTGAACTTTATAAACATTTATTATATCTATATAGATGTTTATTGACCGTATAATGAACATCTAGTTTAACTAATAAAGAAGTCAATGCGACTTTATTTGTTAATTTGTTAAAGGTGTAAAGGTTCAATAGAAACTCGGCGGTATGTCATTTTAATAATCGACTTGGCCACCTCACCTGACCTCACACGTAATATATCTTATCATCACTTATATAACCGAGTCTACGAATAAAAATAAGGTTAACAGAACAGTATTGACACTAGATATCAGGGGCTAACTGCAACTCCCTTTCTTTTGTTATTCAATAATTAAAGGCCAAAGTTTATATATTTTTTCACTGAAGGTCGTTCATGTCATTGTAAGGCGCATAAAGGTTTCAGTATCTTCAAGTGAACCAAGTAATCTAAACTCTTCTATGCGCAACACCTGTGAGTTGGGTCTATTACTATGTCTCGAGGGGTGAAAGGTATCAAGTATTATCGCATTTGACCCTGTTAGATTTAAAATAAACAGCATTTTATCATAACTCACTTATCATTTGACATTATATTTTCCTTTCCTGACCTTCGGCTTTAAAATGCACCTAATATAATAAACTGAATGTATTATCTTACATTTGTAAAATTTAGTCAGGTGATTCTATACTGGAACACTGGCCTATTATATCTATCTGGATAATTCTTTTCTTCAATCAAGCCCTAATGCAAATTGTAGCACTGATGTGTTTAGAGGCTAAACTTTTCTTTTTAATACTGAAAAGCATATATGTATGCAAATGTAATGATATTTCTAAATTTACACTTTATACATACGTTACACTGCATATTTCATAATGATTACAGATTAAATTCTAAAACATACACCCAAAGCAAAAAAGTTAAATGTATGGTAAAGATTTCAAAACAGAATGTTGTATTGATCATATAACTGTAACAGAAGATACGACAAATGTGTGTGATTTATTAAAGTTCTGCCTAAAGTTAAAAGCATTTGCCATATTTTTATAACATTGCACAGATGGCTAGATCAGACTTGATAGAAAAACCAACTGCACTTATTCATAACAAATAGTCTTCTGAAAAACTTAACTACTCTTTTGAAAACATGTGCAAATTTCAACAGACACAAATAGGATTCTGTTACCATGTCTTCTCTCATCTTCTGTGTAACATGTCGTGAAATAATGTGGAGAATGTGCAAGCAGTAAGAAACGATGGAGGTAGATGTAATAGATATTATAGTGTATATAGACCAAATAGTACCTTAACATAAATCATATGATAACTATACAATATTTTTATATCATTATATACTTAATTAAGAGTACATGCTTCAGTTATTGTTGCAGATCAAATTCTCCATTTGATGGAACAATTTGAAATTTATATTTAATAGATAAATGCATAAAAGTGAATAGAAAAAATAAACTTTTAATAACTTTTTCTTATATCAAAATATAATAATACTGTATCCATTTATTGAATTGGATTAGGAAAAATGCAATTTATAAATTAACCATATATATGGAAGTTTATGGAAATAAGTAAAAAGAAATGTTCTATATGAAAATGATAATTGATGTTAAACACAGAAAAGGGTTACAAGGATCATATTGTATTTTTTTCAACAAAATTTGATCCATATCGTAACCTTAAGATATATTAAATTCAGTTTTTTCACAATTAATAAATAGACCAAATTTAAAAAAAAAATTGCAAACAGTTTAAATCAACAAAACCGATAGTTTACACTAAGTAAGACTAAAATTAAAAAATATTAAAATCTCATGATATTGTCTTACAGCTACAATATTTCCATTATTTAGAAATTGGAAGTCAGATTGCATGACACTGTTAAAGCAAAAGTTTATAACTCACGAAATAAGGGTAACATGTATTTTCTTTTGAACAATAGCACCGTAAAATGATCCATAAAGTAAATAGTAAAGTTGCCACAACTCTGATACATTAATGAGAGTAATTGAAAAAACAAATCTCAAACTTTATTTACTCAAGGAAATTGACCACAAATTATTGTTAAGAAATGAGAGCTTTCTCGAGAAACACCACTTCACTTTTTATTGATTTGCTTTTTCTGTTTAATTTCTTAATTAAGTGCCTGTGGTTCCCCATCCAAATAATTAATAAGAGGGGTATTTATGCTAATATTTTCTTTTTGTGTAAAGGACAATCGTTTTAGGACGAAATCACTGGGAGACAGTCATCAAAGAACCACAACATTGTTATTTGATGTTTTTAATTTCGTGTTGTGAGTGGAACGGAAGATCTGTGGAGATGAGACAATAAAGAATGATATTTTACAGTTCAAGTCTGTGAAAACTTGGCACACTTGAGGGCTAAAAAAAGTCCAAATATTTCTTGCAATTGCCTTATTATTCCATTTCTCTAATGTTTGTGAGCATTTGTGTCAACAATACTCAGAAATACTTGAATAGAAGAATATTGTCTTAACAATATATAACATTTGTTACTTTTATTTCCAGACTAAAACTGTCAAAGGTGGCGAATACAGACATTCAATCCATCTCTTAGTTTTTACTTCCTGTATACTATAGTAGTACAAGTGTTTTTGTGTTTTAGTAGTAAGTAGCTGTTGGCCCCTCCCCAAGGTTTCGCTCATGATTAGAAAAGGTTAAGACTATACTAGTTCGGAATACAAACAACCTTCAAGAGAAACGTCTCCTCCTTATATTCTCCACACCTTTCCACATTTATACAGTTAGACGATACATTTACCAGCTTGGTGTTTGAATTTCACGCTATTGAGAATTGGCTTGTCTCTTGCTCCAGCACGATCTATGAATGAGGTATTCGTGAACGAAATTCATTGAGCACACTTTTTGTTGACTGAATCTATTGTATCTCCATTTTCAACACGATCTTTAGATTTTTTACCGAAATAAAAACTCTCGATCTTTAATTGAGCAGGATACGAGTGTTATCTTTAAACTTCGTGTAACGCCTACACAAATTGACATCTTACAACCCTCGACATGCACCAATTTAAACAAGACATAAATCTTTATAATCAGAACTGAACGTATATAATTATTTTTTTACTCACATTATAAGCTCCATTTTTAAAAGATATTATTTGAACTGTGTGATAAAAACCGGTGATTAAAAACCACGTGTGGACATTACACGTTTTTTTTTAAACTGAACTGAACAAAAACTCACATTAGAATCATCATTTTTAAACGTTATTATTTGACATGTGTGATAAGAAAGAGATACGGATGGTGCTTTTCAAGCCAGTGTGGATAAACAATCGAACACAACCGTGTATTAATTTTTATTCTTTCAGTTCTTAGTTGAGTATTAAAGGGCTTACTACATCTTAGGAAAATTGAAATTAGCCAATGTAAATCTTTATATTGAAAATGGCAATCAAGAGTCTATATATTCATCGTTTGGTTGTAAATTCATCAGATAATAAACACTCTTATTGACCAAGTTTAAATAATCCTATGTCCATTCTAAGAGGTAGTATTCATTAAACGACGACGAAACGCAATTACGAGAGTTCAATAGATGGTGTTTACAGCGTTGAGTGATTTTACTGACATTTAACTGCTTGAAGACATAGGAATGCCAAAAAAAAAAAAAAAAAAAAAAAAAAACTTTATTTATTGATATTCAAGTGTTTTGAGTCAACCAATTCACCTTATAAACATGCTACAAATTATTACACATGACTTGTTACATTCTTATACGTTTATCTACAGTTCAGACGCTTGTTTCATTATTCAAATTCCATTGGTCAACGGTCATCATGAAATTAAGACAGGTCAAGAAGGAAATATGGAGTTACTTCCCTTGATCTTTACCAATGTTAAGATCTTTTGAACCGGACACATTTCTCAAGAATACTTGGTTAATATCCGCATTTATTCAAATGATAAAATTTATCTTAATAACAGCTTGTTTTGAAGGATATTCTTTGTCATTAATTGTGTCTACAAACAATTAGTCTAGGTTTTTTTCTATGTGTAGCTTTCACCTCTGATCATTAGTTTTGTCACGTGTCAGCACTTAAATCATTAATTATATTTAGTTGATAACTTGGTTTATTCATATCAATATTTTAAAATCACCGGAAATAATTACATGTATATTCCATATGAAGACAGCGGGTGCGGAAACGATAACAGATTTCTCTCTTACTTCTACTTGTACACGTATTTACTGCAGGTAGCGACCACAAACGTTTTGTTAGATTTGATCTTTAAATGAACCTTGGCTTAATGTTGGTACCGTAAAATTATTATTTATTGATTAGTTTACAATTGTCGAAACAAATTCGGGATCATAACATTGTCGAAAACTTTTCGTACTGAATACAAGGCCCTACGTCAACGAATCGAACAAATGTAGTTCATCTCCAATTCAATATGGAAGATAACGATATGATATTCATGTAACGTTGTAAAACTTCTACCAATTTCAAAGCAACTTTGACATATGATGATTTATATGCATGTAACTTTGATATTCCTTAACCAGACTTGTTCAGGAAACTTTAACAAACTTCAAAGAAAACTTCAACCTTTTCTAGTTCTTAGATTTTAATTTGGTGCCTATCTCAAGTCTGACATGAAACATCCAGCGTTGTAACTCGGAAGGTTGAAACAAATGTACAAGCTGTTTCAAACAAAAAGACTTGAAAAGATCAGGGTTCATATGACCTCTGACGTGTTATGACTCGTAGATCATGACTAGGCCATATGTTACATAACTGACAGACATTGAAGCAGGTTATATTGGAAAATTGCCAGACACTGTATAAGTTTAATGCATTATATTTCGATTAGAACACATTGTGCTAGGTTATACAGAGTTTTATATTGCTGTAGGGTCGATGAAGTACGCCTCTTTATAAGACTTCTTGATTGGGCCTCTTTCAGAATTCCTACGTGGGGAACCTAGAAATGAAATGAAGTAACCCTGATTCAAACCAAACACAACGGTATAAATAATGTTTGCTTTATTGAAATATATAGACTATTCTTAAAAGTCGATTTCAGATAATTGTTTTAAATTATTTGACTTCTACCAGCTGGGATCAAGAGCAAAGCTAGAAGTCACACGTGTTATGTAATAAATGTCACTCAACTTATTTTGAAAAACTATTAAAAAGTTGTTTTCTGTTCTAACTCAATATCAAATACTGGCTAGAAATACTATATCTTAGTATAGAAAATATCACATTGAATGAGCATTACAAACACCTTTTACATAGCATATGTATTCATATAGCCGATTAAGGAACAACATAATTATAATATTGATTGGTAGCAATCCGGATATTTGAAATCTAAGCTAATCCATCAAAGATCTAGATTTTATTATGATCATGTTGCACCAAATCTCACTGGAAGATGATCACTTGTTTTGGTGATGTCTGAACTGTCACCAAAATATCAAATGATCTTACTACGCAGGGAATGCTAACTGATCGATAGAATTCCTCAAATGAAAAGTTGATGAGTTGCTTCCTATGTATCTCGTCAATATGTTTTTTTGATTTCAGGTTTCGTTTTTGCGGTTTCGGATCGTTATAGCACTTGGTTTATTTATTTATTATTATCCGCATACTCAATAACCTACGTATCATTTTATAATCATAATTTGTTGTGGTCTGAAATAGAAAAAACACTTTTCTTCTAATCATGTAAAAAATGTTAAAAAGATTCATTCATCAACATTTTGAAAATTTTCATTGACACCACCACTGGCACTCCTGAAAGTGGAAAATAATGCTATCATTTTTCAAATCCAAACGTGGTTCCAAACAAATCAAATTCAAACAAACCATATATTATTCTAACAGAGATAAAGGTTGAAAACGATGAAATTAGAATTTAATATTCTATCAGATTACCCTTGGTTAGTTTCAGCACTGAATATTTTCAGTGTATAATTTAATAATGGAATTCAGACCAGACTCGAGTGGTGTGTTAGTGATTAGATTGGAAAGTTGAATGATTATGTGGTAAAGGCTGAAGGTTTCTATCAGGTGGCAATAAGGTGAAGATATTATTAACCCTAGATGGTTAGTAATCTAATAATCTGATCTGTATATATTATATAGTGGTCGCTAGTCACCCACACCTAATATACAATATTCATCTTCTTAAGTCCCCGCGGATACTCTTCTCTTCACACTTAACATTACTTTCCATATTCTATCAACCTTTAATCATATTATTCCGACTTGGTCGGGGAAAATTGACCTAATGATAGCCTAAGATGTATCGTATTGGCCAATGTTGATATGGTCAGCTTTTAGTTTATATATTTATAGCCTTGGATAAACGATACAACGTATTAGGAAGTACTTTCTTGTTGTTTCGGTCATTTATTGGTCATGTTTTCATACTTTTGGGGGATTTGAAGAAGAGAAAAGTCAACAATGCAGCCATGAACACGATGTCTCAGTGATACAGGCTTACAGACTCCAGTTAATGTTTTAAAAAAATCAAGTGTGGTATAATTTGAATAGCAATAATTGTGCCAACTATTTTGACCTTTAAGTCATAAAGTGTTATAGAAATCTGTCTGCAAATGATGATATTTAAAACCCCAAATATTTAGTCATAACATCTCGGTACGGGGGTCGTTACTTGTCATCGTATATACCTAAATATAGTTTTAACCTTTCACCGGAAATCCATCCAAAACTCACTTCCGCTATAATGCTATACCTTCTCATTTCGTCATTTCAGCCTTTCACGATTGATTACAACCAGAAGTGAAGTAAAAACAAAGTTAAAACTCAAACTACTGGTACACAGGTTTTCTATAAGTATGAATGGAAAATGTGAAAGATTTAAACCAACAACAAATGTACACTATAATATCTATGTCAATCATAAAAATACGAACATCTGACAATCTCAAGTTATGCAAACATTTGCAATTATGTGTGTGTTAAAGTATGTAGTTTATTGTTGCTTTATTCGATTTTGTATTAGAAAAAACTTGCTTACCCCAGTAGAAAAATCTTGTAATGACAATGACAATGTTACAGTTTATTAATATGATGGAACTTTTTTTTTAGCAAAATTTAAAATTGGTTGGGTGATTGACCGTCATATTTTCGATTGATTCTAGGAAATTATATTGGCCCAATTTCATCCGTAATTTTGGTAATAGGAATGAAATACGTATTTGATCATTAAATCTTAATAAATAATATTAAATTTAAATAATTATATGAAGTTTTTATAAGAAATAAATGTATATAATGTTCACATAATCTTTTTTTATACAATATTTTACCCTCTATTATCAAGCCGGAAGTAAGATACGTGTAGGAATGTTCGAGATATAAAACACTTATATAATTTAAATAATGTTCTGTGGGTTGCATCATAAAAAAATATAAATAGATTGGAAATATCTATTCTGCATTCTTAATTTGATTTAAAGCCGTTATTATGAATTAATTAAAGTTAGATTATTGCATTGTTGTTTAACGTTGCGGCCAATATGCTTGAAAAGGTTTATGCTAATAGACTAGTGCACCGATTTGCATATTTGAATGTTTGGTGTATCTTGTAAATCTCTCTAAAAATTAGTAATGTCTTAATATATTGATGTATTCTAATTTTGAAATCGATAGTCTACACAAGTGACTTCTATAGGAAAAGATCTCGTATAACACCCAATACCGTTCAGTAATATTCAGTATGAAAAGTCATATAGGCCTACAGTACTTAATCCACTCTAAAAGTTACAGAACTTGTTTAGTAATTCTTTTATCATGAACAAAACTCTGGCACTTGTTTGAAAGTCATGCGTTAACCTGTGGTTACCAAGAAGTAAAAAGTTAAAAGGAAACAGTGGATTGAATTGGAAAGGATAAAGAGAAAAGTCATGGTTAATTTTGGTATTTATTCAGAATAGTTTGTATATTTATACAGTGGGATTACGTATGGTTCTCAAACTCTGCCATACGGTAAAAAACAAATGTGATTGTCTGAAGACGTGGAGAAGAACAGGTGATGATCACAATACAACCCTATCAAATTGTATTTAGAATTTTCTTCTTGATTTTCTTTCTCTGTCTGTTACGAGATCTGAGACAGAAAATGGTTAATTAATTAATTTGGTGTAATCATTTCGTTTTAATGCATCACTTTCTTGAAGGGTTTGGGTTATTATTTACTCTACCTCTGATCCTTTTGAACGATAGTTAAAGCAATTGGTAAACAATTCAAAAACACATTTCAAGTATTGCTTCACGTGGTGGTTTATTTTTCAGCTTCCAGAAATGACGTCGAAAGGAAAATGGTAGAGCACTATTCGAACTATTTACCAATTTTGATAGGATCAAATCATTTCCACACACTGAAACCGTCCATATATAAGATTGTAGAGAATTCGACATGGATTGGAGTGGTAGCCTAATACAGAAACATTTTCAATTGACTCCATCTGCTTACTGCAACGTTCTTGATGTTTCTTATGGATATCTGAATTCAACTTAAAAAGACTCGAAAACATTTTTTCACTGAGTTGAAAGCAACACTCATCATTGTTAGTTGAGCGACTTTCTCCGGTTTAATGTGAAATCTTGATCACGTAGGTCTAAATCCTTATACTAATCATCCCTTCTTTGCCTGGTGTCAGTTTTACGTGCTTAGTCAAATACGATGTGGTGTGCGAAGAGACATTGGTCGTGTTTTTAACTGTTTTACAAATCCCTGGACTTCGTGTTTAAATATATTGATTAATTAGCTGGAAGGTATGAACTTGTGTTGTGATGTACTATATAATCACATGGCATGATCAAACATCTTTTAAAATCGTTGGTCATTCAACTTAACAATACTTATAACATATAACATTGTTAAAATATAATTGAATCTCAAACATTTATGACTGTGAATGAACTACATGCATTTTTAAAAGAAAAAATCTCACCATTGATATAAAAATTAAATTTTGTTCTTAACTATCGGATTTCTTATGAATTATCAAACCTGATTAAAATACATCCTCGGTGCAAGTAACTGAATCAAATTCAACAAACCCCTCGATAGCGCAGTTGGAGTGTCAAATTGAAAAGCATTAAAACAACTGTCGTTTTAAATCAATGTTACTTATTCTAATGCTCGGGACAAAATGTCAATAGATTAAAAATAGCTTAAGTGGTGAGATTAAGTAATTTTTAAATTCTTCCAGTAACAAGAATTGTTCGAAAACACCAACTAAATTAATTGTGAATCTAAGAATCAATATTAACTAAATACCAAATTAGAAGCCACTACAATCTTTTTTTATTAAATTTCCTTGGGACAAAAAATATTAATGGAATTAATTTTCTAGTTTAGTATGACAATGAGCTGTGTGAGTGTTGTATTTTGACCATTAATTTGTGAAGTTGATTAAAGCCTACAGAGACTGATAATAATAACTAACATCAAAAAGAACAACGAGTTCATTTCTCATGCCTCACAAGATACTAATAACCAACATGCAAATCATCTTGTCTTCAACAAATGTTTTTAATCACGATTTTCATCTAACTTAATTTTTGCGACCATCTGGACTTATGTCCAGTGTAGAATGACCCATGTCTTAATCCCTCGTGGCCTTTTTGAGCGGTCAACTAATAACTAATTTGTCAGAAAGGAAAAAACAGTTCACAATGAAAATGTGTCAAATTTAGTTGCTCATCATGGCAAGAGTGTTAAATTAAACCACAACTTCTATTATTAAAGAGTTGCCAGAGTGTTTTAGGAAATGTGGTTTGCCCACAATTCTAACGGTAATTATAGCCTTTGTTTCCATGTTATTAATAATTCTCTTCATCATTCGGCTGCTGACTCATAAAGTCTTTCTGTTACCTTATGTCTCATTCTTCTACCCAATAAAATTAGGAAAATAACCAGAACAAAATATTTCAATATCATATTTAAAGCTTCGATAATTTTAATGTTATGAATACAAACTGCATATGAAGCATCCTTTCATGCGATATTTCAAGCAGGTGTCATATAGACATTATTTTATGCATCGTTTTAACCATACATAATAACAGGTTGGAATTCGTGTAGAAATATAACAATATATGTTATATGATTCTATAACCACTCTCCAACCCTTATTTATGTTAATCTGAGGGACCGTTATGAAAATCAACATATAAACAAATAAAGCAATTTATCAGCAACAAACCAACAGGAAATAATTATCTTATCAATGCCTAAAATGCTAATTTTTTAGACTTTTAGTCAATATTCCATTGTTCGATCTAATATTGTGGATTCTGACTCAATAAATCTCCTATACAAACCGCTAAGTTCTTTCTTTAGCGCTTTCCGTGAACCAGATTGTGTTACATGTATTGTGTTTTAAAGTAATTCATTAAATCTTGATTGCGGTACACCACGAGATAATACCACTAAGCGTTTAAAACCCACAGCGACAAGAAGTTTTCAAGGGAGATAATTTAATAATGGAATCGTAAAAAATGGCAGGAATCGTGTGACAGAAAAAATTATTATTTCCGAAATGAAACATGACCATGGAGAACAGTTTGTTTTCCAGTGATATAGTCAAAGCCTTTGTGGTTTTTGTATATTTAATATAATATCTTAAATAATCCTTTTATCTGAAGATTTTTAAAATTTGGAATTTTATTTATGAAGAAAATTTTGTCCCAAGAAACAAAAATTGACTAAAACTTAGATTTCTAAATCTCAAAAGATGAAACTTTAAATAACAACAAGCTTCAGGTTCTGATTTAGTATTTATGGAATTCAGTTTTGATAATCTGAACAAATGCCCCATAAACTTGAATAGAACACATCACCCTAGTCCGGGAAAACATTCCCGAGGATACTCAATCCTTACCTCACAGCGAATGTATTGACTTTGTCTTTTAAGTGAAGTGTGTAAATAGCTTTTATCCCAATGATGTAAGATGTATTTTCAATGATTTCATAATACAAAAAATATCGACTTATAAACTGATTCTGTGTTTTCTTGCAGAAAGAAATACAGTGGAATAAAATCTAGAAAATAATTTATCTAAAAGGATGTTTATCTTACTGGCAACTAAATCAATGACGAACTAAACTAAACGATTTCGCCTTTAAACCAACGAGATAAGGTCATAATAGGGCAATAACTTATTACAATTTGGCAGAAAATGCTATCGATTTTCACGATATTTGTGTTAAAAAGTCATATTTCTAATTGACAGTAGTGTAGTGAGAATTTACAAGCTTCAACTATCTGTCAATTCAGTGATTGACATTCCCTCTATTTACTTTATGATGTGATTTTCTCCAAGTATCGATGCTGATTGATTCTGGTAAAATTACGATTCTATATTATGTACCTTGAGTGTATTCGCTAGAGATTTGCATAAGAATCTACGAACTGGCTTATCAATTTTAAGGATAGACTTTCTATGGTTCTTTCTGCTTCAAACATCTTTTGTATACAGCCTTATCAACTTGGATTCTGATATGAATAGTATCTTGTGAATCTATAAAAAGATATGGAAGTCATAAAAATGCATGCTTTGTTCCAGGTTTAGATTGTCAAAGTAAAAAGACAGAGGTATGATATATCTATGGCTATGGCAAATGTTCTTCTTGACGTCTAAATTCGTTTTTCTATATTTCCGTTACAAGATATCATTTAGGCAATATATCTCCAATTCATTTAACACAAAGTTCCAAAGCCATATTACTGATAGTTATTTAACTTTTTATTTATGAATATTTTTCTTTATATCTTTATTTAGTATATTTTTATGGAAGTGATTTATTTATCAATTTCTCTTCTCGTGCAAGATTACATTCTGGTAAGTTCACGAAAAAGATTGTCATTGTCTCTGTGGTTTCAAATCTCACTGTTTAGCCCAAGCCACTTAATTATTAAACGTTCGGTGGAGTTTTTTCATCGATTATATTTTATAACTTTATAATGAAATCTTTTCCCCTATCAACTTTTTCTGACACACACTGCCATAAGGCTTCACGTGGGGTCAAATGTCAACTCATACTTCGATAGCTGCGTCGATTTCATAATTAGTTTCTCTTAGCTTATGAACTTTTTTGTCCAACTTATTACAATTTTAAATTTAATCTAGCGTAGAGATGTCGATTTTTTTCTGAATTTGACAATCTTCACAAAGAGGTTGGTGGCAAGCAGATTGATGTTACGTTCAAGGCACGTGAACAGCGCGAAAGGTCAGTGTGCCAGTGCCTTTGGTTCGTCACGCAATACGCCAGCTAGTCAAATTTTAATGATACGTGTCAAAAAGACATCATATTATGAACTGTAATTGAGAGAAAGTTGTTGTTTTGAGCGGTACCATTTGATATTCTTCTTTCTGCTGTCAACCCGAGGTGATATTATCAACTTGGGTCATTGCCTTTACTCACAACAAACAATCAAACCTAGTTGTTGTCATGGTGGATCTAGATTCCATTTTTGTAACAAACATAAATATTAAACTTTCTTTCAATATGAATGAGTTTATTTTATAACATTTGTTATTCAATTCAAATGGGCCCTTTAAGTGTAAGGTATGCACATAAAAGCATCCGGTTTGTCCATTGTCACCATATATAACAGTACTTTAAAATGCAGATTTTAAAGTACATTAGGTAATCTGCAAACTGAGAAAAAGGCATAATCTAATACCTAATAACTGTCACTGGTATTTACTGTAGTTCTTTTGTTTTAAGAATAATCTTAATATATACGCGTATGTGAAACACGTGCACGAAACTTCACTTATTTCTTGAGTAAAATGCATTGGTATTTACAAAAATACATACATTTAAAAAAGTCAAGGGTGTTACGTCATTGTATTTTGATAAAGTATAAACAAGTGTTATCTGTAGTTACACCAGCACTTTAACCTTAATGATATGATAGCTAATCTAGTAATATATTACATCTAATATGCACACTATGATAAACGAGCTGAGTTTAAACAAGTTTTTCATCTCTTACGTTGCTAATCTACCCACTAACTTGTGAAGTATAGACTCATCTTAGCATCTGACCTCAAGTGCAAATAAATATCCATAAAACGCATCTTACAGAGTTTCAGGTTTCTGACTTTGAAGTTGAAGTTTGAGGCACATCTGTGATCTGACTAGAGTTTAAATTAACAAGTTCGTTAGAGACGGAAATCTGCATGAATATAAATATAACTACATAAAGATGTGAAGGGGTATAAAACGATAATGTCGTAATGTTAGGAGCTCACCCGTCTTGAGAGGGCGATAAGGTGCACGCCATATTTGACCTCAATTAGTCCTTGACCTGATATGACCTAATGACCTGGCATGCAGACGTTAATGATGCATGGTTGCGCAACCTGTAATAAGATAAGTATTGAGTTGAAGCAGAACTGATATGAGTGCACCAGGGGTGTAACTAGTGAGTGCGATACTAATTTAACTTCTGTCGACTTGGTCTCGTGTACATGCAACTATAAGCTGTAAAAGGTTTTGAACTCAATCCTCTTCAATATTTTCATTTTGAAAAAAAAAGAGATAAAGGCGTGATTCGCCGTCTACTTGATACACTGTGTTATACACTGTGGAGACCAATTCAATTGGTTGCATTATTTTTTGTCAAGAAATGACATGGTATGGTTTTCAATAATTTTAGCTTTGTCAATGGGTGTCACCAGCACGTTGTTATGTTGCCCTGTTGATTAAAGAAACTTGTTTATGAAATTAAGGACTATTTGATTAGATTTTGAAAAATAAAACATAAACCGGTTGTGGTTCTTTTTGTGTTTTTTCTAAGATATTCCACACTTCATTCTTGAATGATGGGTTACTTTCAACATTATTTCTCGAATTATTCCTCGTAAATTAAGAATCAAGTAATTAAGTTTGACCTTAACATGACTCTTGCCTTCATAATAAATGAGAATACCTTTGGTCTTTTCGTGGTCCAGAACATTTTCAAATATATGATCCTATGTGGACATTTTTCATAACAAAACAAAGGCAATATAACTAATCCAAAACAGTGTTTATAGCTCTCTTAATTTGAGTAGAAATGAAATATATTAAAGTTATTTTTCCATATGGTCAGGTTTTTTGTGAGAAACATAAAACTGGTTTCTGGTAAATTTATTAACGTATAATATCATACATAACCCCAATCATTATAAGTTTAATTATTTGCAGAAAAATAAAGGCAATTTACATTCGTTTGAATATTATCCTACCAATTTCAGCAGGCGTAAACCGGATTTTTTTGACACCGCTGGGCATATTTGTCAAGATATATCTATATTTAACTGAGAGGGCACATTGTTATACTATTAAAAATATATATGTATTCCAGTCATCCTTAACACCTGCTGAAACAATTCCTAATCCTTTTAGGTCACATTTCAATAGAAAACGAACTATTGAGGAAGTGACTGAAGGATGATCTGATTTCAATCAGAGTGTAGTTTATTCTATTGACTGAGATTTGATGAAAAATCTGCAGACATTTCAAAAAATACTGTTTTTACAAAATTGATATTGATATATATAAGATTAAATATCTGTGGCATAAAACCATGTTCCGTTACTCCATGTAAATTTTGTTGACCATAGGGTCAGTAATATTTTCGTCCTCCGTCAAAAAGTAACAAAGGTTATTGAAGGCGATTACCTAGTAACAAAATGTCGTTATGTTGTCTTGTGTTATTTTTCAATGAATTCCAGTGGGATTAATGCAGAGCATTAAAGTGTTTAATCGTGCAGATTTTAAGATATTAATACTTTGGTATGTTCACACTGACTTGTTATATCCTACATTTATTTGATAGTCCAACTGATTTCTTTATAATATTAGAGGAAATAGGTGAGATTAAATAAACTATCGACAGGTTATCATGCTGTGTTTTTATTTATTTTATAATACAGTTTATCATATTAGTTCTTGATATTTGAAGATTCAAAGGTGTGACTATTTTCTTCATTTAAGAGTGTCATTTTTAAAATGATAGTATCAGTTGATATCCGAAGAATTGTTTAACCGTTTGTGAAATTTATTTCAGATGTGTTGCATATTAAGCAATTAGAATTTGTTCATCTCGTAATATGTATTACGTTTCCGGTCATGTACTTGATCGCATAAAAATGAATTTTCTCAACTGATACACAATGTACACGTGTATTTTTACTGAAATTGTACCTCAAAATATTATTGTTTTTTTTTTTGTTTTTTCATATCACTCATTGTATTGTCCCCATGGGGTTACACAGGGCCATGTTAAAACATTCTTCTCGTAAATTATTTTATTACAGCCTGAAAATGTTGAAAAATGTAAACTTCTATTACATGAACAGATTCACACCAAGATTCATATCTGTTTTTGTTTATTTATTATGTTGTTTATAAAGAGAAATATAAGATCAGGAGCATTAAAATCTCTATTAGAAGATATTGGTCGAGTTCTAATTTAATCTATAATATTCAGTCTATTACAATTCAAGTGAAAGAGTTTAACAAATATATAAAGTTTAGACAGCGTTTGATAATATTTCCTACAATCAATTAAATAAATAACTCGCATTGACTTACAACTTTAGGTTTCATGTTCACTTAACTGAGAAAAAAGAGGTTTTATTGAACTTTATCAAGTTGATGTTTATGTTGGGAGCAGTGTACAGGAGATTCAATATATTATATCATACAATTCACTGAATAGAAAGATTAAAAAATGTTAAATGCTTTGAACTAGACATTGATCTGTATGAAGGGCAGGTTCAGTTTTTTATCTAACAATAATAATCAAATGTTATTCTTTGTGCTAATTATCAGGTCAAGGAAGATTTTTGTCGAACTTAAGGTGCTATATTATTGAATAATTTCTAAATACAGGTTGTATAATGTCACGTCCGCCTATATCAATATTTCCAGAAGCGAAAGTAAGGTTGTCTTTTTTGTATGTGATACATCGATTATAAGTAATATAATATCAATATTTAGTTTAATTATTGATTAAAGTGTGCTGTATTATCATGATATAACGATCACAATTAAATGTCAAAAATACAAAAACGATAAAGGGAGAAGGCAAGAGTTAAAGAAAAATAATAAATACATCACTTAATCGTCTTGTTTCTAATTGAAACGACTAACGAAAGAAATACACTTTTTGTCCTAACTCAGCCACCGTACAGAAAAAAATATTCAAAGGGGGAATAATCCACAATGATTTTGTCATTTTAAAATTGTTCACATCATAAACACGAAAATATAACTCTCCCAATGATTTGTTGAACCTTACTTTTTACATAAATCAGTTAATTTCTTTGACAACCAAATTATATCCCTCTCCGTTTTGTCCACAAAACACTAGTTTATATGGTAAAACATGGAAATTGTAGTCATCATTATATTTTCAAACAAAATCACAAAAGACATGACATTGACAGTATAGTCAATTCAAATAAATATCTTTAACTCTTAAACCCACTAATCTCTTCATTTATTTCCAGTTTCTAAACACACCATGAACACTTTTTACTCTTTTCATATTACTTCTATCGATTTCTCCACATTAATTCTAAATCACAATTGTATGGTGAGTGCTTTATGAAATAAAAACGTTATCAAGGCTTAAATTATAGATTCAGGGGCGGACAGGTTGTGATTTGTACCAGTCTCTTCAATAATTTCTGCTCCAAACCTTGCGAATAATCTAATCAACTCTCCCTACTGCTTTGACTAATCTTGTTAACGAATCAACGAAGGCACATGTGGTCTGACTTAATTCACTTCTCTTAAAACATTCCATAAACATAAACAATAACTTTGCCATCAACATCCATTCCTGAGTCTATTCCTTTATGGTACATATATGAAAAGCCAAGAATACAGTCTTTTTGCTGTTTCAATGGTACTTTTCTAAAATGAGACAATGTTCCTCTACCTTTACATCAGACAATTTCGAATGATATGCATTAGTTTGATTCCCCAAAAAGTCAATAAACACACTAAGTGTCATGAAAAGTAGGCCATGTAGAGCACGTACATAAAATTGTCAATGTCGCTCACCGATTACCACGAAAGAGAAACGTTATATCAGATATCGAAATCAAGAAAAGTGAAAAGTAGAATGGCATGCGAAAGGTTTCTATTCATAAGACAATAATCTGATCCTATGTTATGATTGAATCTCAAATCAGATATTGCGTGTGGAACTGTCGACCCAACATTATTCAAGTTGTCATAAGGTCTCTAAAGAATCTACTGTGATTTTGATAAGGTCTTAGGAGGTTAAGGTTATTACAGTCATATATTCTGATAGGATGTATTTTATATCATATTTATAAAGAAGAAATAATATTTTTCTAAGACAATCTTATCCCTTCAGACTGTTTTAGATCAATTTTATCGTTTCTTTTGATTGTAGAAGAAATCGATTAAAGGGACGTAAAAAAAAGCTGTTTCGAATCAAGGTTAACTAATTTAAAATGAAATAGAGTTTTCCTTACTACTTTTCTATATTCTTTGTACAGCACAAGAAGATAAATATTCCTGACAAGGGGCGATAATTTTTTTTTTTTTTTTTTTATAAATTTTATTTTTCTTTATCCATATGTAAGTTTATCAATGTGAAAGAGTTATGTTATAATTTTTATATCTCTGCATCATTTATTTTTCTTGATGCATTTTTTCGATTGTTACAAACCAACCTGACATACAGACGTGACTTTGTACTACAACCGTAAACACATTTATTCGTGCATTGCATAGTTGCTCTAAAATTTATTTTGATTGCAATGGGTTTCATTTTTTGTTTACTTTGAATAGGAAATATGATAGTATTTATTTGGTGGTTACATCTTTTATTCCCAGTGTCAATACAAACCTAGCCCTCTTTCACTCATTAAACACCTAGATTTCTTTCTTCACAATTCTATACGTTTCACTCTGTACAAATTGTTTCATTGATATACACACTACAGTACTTGCTATTGTATGTATTGCAAATAATTCTGCACAAACAGATTAAGATGGCTTGTTAAGCATGTTCTAGCTGTATAACCATCTTCAATCAAAACAAGACAAATTTCATTGGTATAAAAGCAGTATTTAAATGTATTATAGTGTTTAAAAGAAACTAACACGATAGAATAAATTGATAAGGTGGACGTTGAGAAATAAAAGTGAATGGTGTCAAGTCTACATTCTACCAATTAAACGATGAAAGGACCCGGAGATCTTCTCCGTTTTTATGTTTAAATTAATGTAAATAGAAGGAAATATATGTAAACTTTGATCGGATTGTTTCTTGGTAAGCCGAAATTTTCGTCTGATTTAAGCTTTCAGTCAAACCCATTTCTTATCTCGATACACAGCGTAATCGAGGCCCCAAAACTTCTGTAAATGTTGGTCGCTATGGCCCTGGGTGACATGTTAGTGGATTCCACGTTTTGAAGATCTTGCAGAAGATAATATTAAATTTCTTATTGCTTTTCACTTATCACTTCTCTTCATGGAGTTTTTTATCAAAAGAAGTGGTCATGAAAGTATATCTCTCGAAATATTTAAAATATGTCATTGAATATACCGAAGATTATTCGGATTACATCCAAGGATTGTTTGATTACGTAATAAGAAGGTGAACTGTCTTTATTTAAGACATGTATAAATGTTGACCGAATATATCTGAGCCATCTCTTCTCATTTGACTGTCACCGCTGTTCCCTTTAAACAAAATCATCTTGTTCGTCTTTACACACTTGATAATGAAATATGACGGGTTGTCATATGCCAAGATTTTTTATGATGATAATATAACAATAGAGTTTTGGCATCTGCATACAACACCTCGTTATATTTTTATGACAGTACAACATTACACAACAATAACTGTTGATATGTGTTTATATTCATAGTTTTTTTTACCTCATGTATATTTGTACTTGTTCAAAAATGCCCACCACTACACGCAGTGCACGCCTTTGGTACACCCAGCGACGTTTCATCAGAAACAGAAAAAAGACCGAGCCCCGTACTCCACCCCCCCCCCCCCCTCATTTTACTCTTGTTTCAATGAAATCTTTTTTTCTAAGGGAGAATAGATTGCACATAACAGGATATGGAGTTTAAATATCATATTCCCTCAGCGCTATAGTATAACATGTATAATATTTATAAATAACTCTTGTCAACTTTCCTGACATAACTAATTAATCTTTTGCCATCTTTATTACTAATGAGATGAATAATATTGTATTTTCTATTCTGTATAACAGGTCTGGCAATACTTGTTGAAGACAGAAACTGGGATGAGAATAATTATAGGCCTAAATAAGTGTTTTTGCCAAACGTTGCTATTTGAGAATGTGGTCTTTGCGTTATCAATACCAATTATGACCCAATTAAAAATAAACCCCATAGAAAAAAATATTTCACTATGCCTTTAATCTGAAAAGTTTCTTTTTGGACCTGCTTTTATAAGTGCTTAAGGCTGGTGCATTGAACAATTTTTGATTTTCAATCGTATGTGTTTTGAACTCGACTTCTTAAAACCATTAAGCAAAAGGAAACAAAATATTCCTTTTTTTGCATTTGACTTGGTTTAAATGTTGACGTTTCTTACAAGAACAAATACATCAGATAAATCAATTCATCAATAATAAAGTAGGCAGGGTTTAAGGAAGATTGACCATGGTAATTTATGTAGAAAATGTCAGAAGGTCTAACCTCTCAGACCTCACTATTAGACTATTGGTGAAGCGGAAGATAATTTCTACAAATCACAGATGATAGAGGCGTATTGTATCGATTCTCTGTCTTTCACGTTTAATATCGCAATCTCTAACTCAGGCTAAACATTGTCGTCTTCCAACAACAAATCACGTGACAGTGGCACATTTCAGTCCTGATTGGAACCTCTCCTGCTAATAACATCTTGCCCCGGAATGAACCCGAGTTTGGCCCAGGGGTCAGATGCGTGACAAGGGAAGCGAATTTTTTACCCTTCTAATCAATCTGTGGAAAAAGTAATCAAGCGAATGGATGTTCGTCATTCATTTGGA
This sequence comes from Nipponacmea schrenckii, assembly GCA_030562195.1. Lineage (NCBI taxonomy): Eukaryota > Metazoa > Mollusca > Gastropoda > Lottiidae > Nipponacmea > Nipponacmea schrenckii. The sequence goes on from CM060200.1 coordinate 24,290,545, forward strand.
ATTGTGATAAGTTTTCTTTTTATTCCATCTCATTTTTCATCCCTTCCTGTTTGACGTTATGTATGTTATTTGTCCAATGATGTCTTGTTTATTGAACGTCTTTAATGAACCGAAAATCAAAATGTTATAAAAGTGCTATTGAATAAACTTAGCAAAATGCGTTCAGTTAAAGAATATACATTTTTCTTTTCGTGGTTTAAAAGTAGCGTTGACACATATTGAAATTGGAAAAGAATCTGTCGCATTTTGGTGATGGTTTAAGCATAATCTGTTTTATAATATCACTATAGTTAAGTTAACCAAGAATGACAATTAGCTCTCTGAAGTTTTCTCTTCTGATCTAGAAATTTATTTTCATGATCCGGAGCCTCTTGATCTATTGTATTTTATTTCATCCCAGGGGTATATTGTGTTTCCACCTCATATTCTCTCTTCCAGGAAACCTTTTTTATGGAACAGACGGCCTGACAAGTGATGTACACGTGATTTAATTGTTTCTTTCGCGCGCTAGATTGCACGAGGTTTTGATCTGGCCGCAAAAACCACAAAACGTCACGATGGAATTAGTGTAAATTCCCGCAGGTCTTTTATTCGTTTTGAGTTATTTTCAATTCCCATTTATTAGATAGCGACTTAATTGGATTAATGAAAACTAATGTGCGTTGTTCGCATTGTGGTGACATCATCTAGTTCAATTGGTTGTGATTTTTTTAGTTAGTAAATTAAACAAATTGTCAAAATTAGTTTCATTAAATTCTCAAGGATAAGTAGGAGACACATTTCTCTATACAACTCGGTGTTATTTTGCTGAAATTCGTATATTAGTTTTCCATTACCTGTCAAAAAGCATAGCGACGTTAAAATGTTTAGGTAAACCTTTTAGTTAATTTTTAATTTTGGTGCCTGAAAGTTACGACAAGATACGTAAAGTTAGAACATTCAGACAAATAACGGAAAAAATTTCTCTTAATTTTAGTGTAAAGTTTTCATAAATTTGATCAAAAAGAAATCAAAACCTAAAAAATCCTTTAAAATGGTCTTTGTAATTTCAGAAAATTTAAGGCTTATGTGATGTTACAAGTCATTTAAATATATACAAATTCGATACTTTCATGATAAGTGTGTGGTTCCGTTTAGCTAAAATAATATTTTCCAAATATCCACATTAAATAATGTTAATTCCCTACTCTTAACTAGTCAGGTGCAACGAGTTCAACACAAATTACATTTCTAATAGGAATCTGCTTTATTTCCTATATTAAACTAAGTTAAAAAACGAGAGAATTTGAAGGAGCGAAATCTGAGAAAAATCAGGTTTAATGGAAATATAAATTTCTACACGGTGGAATATAACGCAATTACTTTCTTCATTTCCCGGCAAAGTATGAGTCAGTTTGAATCTTCCGCCATTTTTATTAAACTAGATGAATTTGATATTAAAATTAATAAGCGTGTTAAAATGGTGCATAAAATTCAATTACAACTTCATGAAATGGTACAGACAACCAAGCACCATAGCGTGCGCGTGTCATTAGGTCCTGTGGGTCGGGCCAATATCGACATCCTTTCGCTCAGGGGGTCATTTACGTTATAAAGGTCTGCTACGGGCTTTACAAATGTCGGAGGAAATTGATCCTTGGTCATTACGTAAACAATTAATTTTATGATTGATTAGAGAGATATAATTCGTATCAAGTCGGGTCTGATATTAATAGTCAGCTGAAATCTGGGGTATTAATATTGGCAATCGCTGTCTGAGCTCGCACTTCTTTTCTAAAATATATTCAACACTTTTCCCCACTTTTTCTCCAGACATTAGACCACAAAAAGAGCTGGAGGCGTTTGTTACAAATTTGTTTAAAATCGCAAGTTTGAATCCTTTTCGATGCAATTGCAATGTGCATTAGCTTTTATATCTTACTGCTTCTTTTGAAATGAGTTATGGAAATCTATTAACTTAATTTCATTTTTCATATTGAACTAAATTTGTACGCTCTATTTGGTGTTCTTTACATTAACCTAATATGTAACATCGCAGTATTGCAGTCGCCATAACAGATTGCTTTGCTGATCGAAGCCGTGTCTTCGTGGTAATACTGACTATATTTTCAGTTTATCCTAACTAATAATGACACTGTGAATGTGAAATGTAATTTCCACTGACAATATTGATGAAGTTAAGCTTTTAAAACATATCATAACTAATCATCTTATTCCTTTCAAGACACTCATAATTTCCATCACATTTTATCTTCTCTTAAAGATGTATTTGTTCTTATGGCACTGAAACAGAGATGTTAAGAATCACATGTACCTTTTTTTGGATAACATGTACGGAATCTTCCTTGGCGTGCAAATTTAAAACTGGTAGGAATTTTTTTAGGAAACTCTATGGAATATTGTAAAGAATATTAGACCTGAGTTTTTGAATATTTCTTTATAGATCTTATTGAATTTACACCCAGCATCTCTCTACTCTTTTCTTAACTTACAGTTATGGGACTTATCTCTAAGATGTTAGTTTAAGTTTGAAGAGAAAAACAAGGCTGACGTGTGATAAAACAGCCAAAATCAGTCTCTTTAATGTCTTAAAACTGATACACATAGCTTTGTTCACTAAATGGATTGCCTAACCAATGTTGTTCTCAATTCAATTAACGGTAATGCTATTCCTTCAATCAGATCTCTCTATAACAGGCAAATCTTACACGGATTCGCTTGTTCTAATGAGATCCTTTGAACAAAAACGAAAAATGTATGCCATTAGGTCTTTAAAGAAAACATGATTGTATATCAGTAGAAAAGAATTCCGAATTGTTTATTTAATGCATGTTTGCAACTATAAAATCTCGATCAACCTTATATGCTGTAATATATTCGTCCATTGGACAAATCATAACATTTTGAAAGACAATCTAACAAACATGCAAGATACTTAATAAGGAAACGACATTCTTTATATAACCTTATCGGACAATGAATTTAACATATATATTTACATGTATATTCATTTGTATGTTCAGAAAGAGTAGAATTCAGAATATATATAATTTTTTCATAAATAACATACATTTTATTTACTAATAAAATATGACATCAGAATTTTAAAATTCGTTACATCGATAGAGTAATGAAATCAAATACCATTAACCATGAGAGGGTTACAAGGTTTTTGTAAATGACAGCTGCACATGGATTTGCTGGTAGTTTTTCTCAGACATTAGTTAAATTAAATATTAAGAGTTCGAGAGTGGTTCTGTTTTATACATTAAAATAAAAAGTCAATGAATGAGTTACCAGTAATATGAGATAAGTGTGTGGGACCCTTTCCAAATTTCATCTCATCATTTCGATTATTCAGTTATTTATATAAATTTTTTGTATTCACAAAATTAAAAACAAACACACACACAAAAACCATAATGCATGCTTTAAACAATTGATCTAAAACAATAGCAAAATTACAGAAAAAAATCTTCGCAATAAGAATCAAATGAAATGAAATGAAATGAAATGAATGGAGTTTAACGTCTTCTGAAACTTTTTGGTTAATGAAGAAGGGCAACGCCATTCAAGTGTGCAATAAGGGAAATTTCTCTAGTCTAGTCGTTTTGTTATTTCCAACTGTTGATGGATCTTTAACGCGCACAGCCTGTAGCACACGGGGTCTCGTTTATTGTCCCATCCGAACGACTAGATGCTCTTTCGATATCATTCCCTCAGACGTGCATCACTGGTAAGGGGAAACCGGGTTGAAAAATCCGAAAGTTCATCTCGACCTTTGCTTGATTATAACCTTGGACAATCTGGTTGGTGATACGACCGATTTGAGGAGATTGGAGTAAATCATAACATCAACATCAAAAGCAGCACAAATATAACTACATGTACCATAATCAATATAATACATCATAACATTCCTAGCATTGTTATGGATTTGATATTGGGATATATATGGTTATACTGGCTCAATTCTTAACATCAGATATTTTTTTTTCGTCTATCAGGTGGAAACTTTGTAAGAAAGATTTTAATTGTGCTGTTTTATCATCAGCAATTCCTTCAACTTTTTGACACATTTATTTTGTCGTTCAAAAAGATGCACCAATTTTCCTTTTCCCAAATTACAAATTTCATTTATTTGTTAGACGTGGTTTTAGAAAAAAGGAACAACAATTCTTGTTTAAAAGAATAACAACTCACGATGATCACTTATTTCAGCTTGTCTTTGGCAAAATGTTAAATCTTTCCTTTATTATTCCTACCAATTTCTTGCTGGGTCGTGGTATTTGTATTTTACCATGCTCTGTTTATATTTTATGAAATATTTTATAGTACTTAGTACTATATGGGACTTTAAGGCTCATTAAGCTATAATGGAAAGTAGGACTGTGAGAAAAATAAACATTGTAAGTACTATTAGATCATATTTAACTTTATGGTAGTAAACACGTATATAAGTGATTAGAAGGACAAATGATCAAGCCAGATATTCAGATATAATTAAAGTAGGAGCTGTTGCTTTCAAAATCATTATTCCGTCTGTAGGATTTCTCATTTGTATAATTGAATGTTGAACCACAGTTAAATACAATATATTATATTAACGTTAATATGTCCATCTTGAGCAATTTACACCATGGGTATGTAGAAATATGTTTTTGGATAATATAAATACATAGCTTTCATTGAACATAGTTCATCAATAATATCAGGATCATGCCTGTACAGTCCTTCAGATTGAACAAGAAGGAACCGAAGACTATTTACTCCCTATAAGTGGTAATGCCGGTGTAGTAGACTTATATTATATACCATACAACTACATCGTTTTCTTATAATCCAAAAATGTTTTAATCGCAAGCAATACACTATTTGAAAAATGATGATTGTGACTCCATATGCAAAACTGATGAAACCTTAATTAAAGGGTTCGTGTTGAGATTTAAATATTGGAGTATTGTCTAAAGTTATCATAAAAAAGTTATTCTAGAATTCCATGATCTGTTCACATCGTCTTTCAAGCATTAATGAACTTTTCTTTTACTAATCGAAACAATTTTCAAAAGCCAAACAGCTACTTTAATTTGTGGTATTGTGTGTATTATGTATATCTGGAACAGTCAAATGGAGGTGGTACATCTGTTGTATGAGAGAACCAGCTGCCAGATTCTCTAGACGGCATTTCATGCAGGAAATGATTGCGTCAGAGAACTGGTTGAAATGTATACCCTTGTCTGTTGAAACTAAAGCCAACTTGCCTGTTTGATACTAGTGTATGTTTTGAGTGTGAAAGAAGCTAATAGGGCACTGAGTGCTAGAATTAATATTGAAGTTGTACATGCAATACCCTTTGTACACATGGTCATGAAAAAGACAAACGTATGGAATCAAGTATGGTACTTGAACGCAAGTAGTATGACTTATTATGTTTTCATTATACGCCCACATGGAAACGTGGACTTATATTGCCGCTGCCCCTGTCCGTCCGTCCGTCGGTCCGTCCGTCGGTCCGTCCGTCGGTCCGTCCGTCGGTCCGTCCACATTTGTTGTATCCACGATAGAGGCTACAGTTTTTATCCGATCTTAATGAAACTTGGTATACATGTATATTGATGATATCTCGGTCAAGTTCAAAAATGTAAATTATCGATGGAACGGTTTTTGAGATAATGGAAATTATCGCATGAACGGTTTTTGAGTTATTGCACTTGACTTATTAAAAACGCGTCAAATTTGGGTTGTATCCACAATAGAGACTACGGTTTTTATCCGATCTTAATGAAACTTGGTATACATGTATATATTGATATCTCGGTCAAGTTCAAAAATGGAAATTATCGAATGAACGGATTTTGAGTTATTGCCCTTGACTTAGTAAAAACGCGTCAAATTTGGGTTGTATCCACGATAGAGGCTACAGTTTTTATCCGATCTTAATGAAACTTGGTATACATGTATGTATTGATCAGATCTCAGGCAAGTTCGAAAATGGGAATATCTGATGAACGGATTTTGAGTTATTGTCCTTGACTTAGTTAAAACGCTTCAAATTTGGGTTGTATCCAAGAAAGAGGCTAAAATTTTTATCCAATCTTAATGAAACTTGGTATCGGGAAAATTATCGAATGAACAGATTTTTATACGCCCACATGAATATGTGGACGTATATTGTCGTGGCTCCTGTCCGTCGGTCTGTCGGTTCGCCAACATTTGTTGTAGACACAATAGAAGCTACAATTTTTTATGCATTTTAATGAAACTTGGTATGAGCATTGGAATTGATAAAGCGGTGGTCAGGTTTCAAATTTGATGAATAGTTTATGAGGAATTGCCCTTCACTAAGTAAAATTGTGTAAAAATTCATTTTCTGTAGACACTATAGAAGCTACAATTATTTATGGATTTTAATGAAACTTGGTATGAGCATTGGAATTGATAAGACGGCAGTCAAGTTCGATTTGGACAATTTTGCGATAAACAGTTTTGGAGTTATATTTGTTGTAGACAAAATAGAAGCTACAATTTTCAATGGATTTTGATGAAACTTGGTGTGAGCATTGGAATTGATAAGACAACAGTCGAATTTGAATTTGGCAATTTTTTTATGAACAGTTTTTGAGTTATTGCCCTTGACGTAGTAAAATCTTGTCAAAATTTTAGTTTCGATGTAATAAATCCTCCAATTTTCAGAGGATTTTCATGAAACTTGGTGTGAGCATTGGAATTGATTAGACCTCAGTCAAGTTTGAATTTGACAGTTTTTCAATGAACTGTTTTGAGTTAATTGCCCTTGACTTCGTGAAAGTGCGTCAAGATTCTATTGTGGTTTCAATAAGAAGCTTTAATTTTCAAAAGATCTTGATGGAACTTGGTGTAAGCATCAGAATAGATAAGACATTAGTCAAGTTTGAATTTCCGACTTTTTTAATGAATGTTTTTTGATTTATTGCCGTTGACTTAGTAATATTGTGTCAAAAATATTTGTGGGTGCAAAATAAGCTACAATTTTTTAATAGATTTGATGAAACTTGGTATGAGTATTGAAATATATAAGATGGTGGTCAAGTTTAATTTGACGATTTTCCAAGAACAGTTTTTGAGTTTTTGTCCTTGACTTCAATATCCATTTAGTGAATGTTTTTGAGTCATTGCTCAATTTATTTTTCAAATTCAATGCTGCCAGTGGGCGTATGTTACCTTGCCTAGCAAGCTATCTTTATGCATATGGAAACAACTGATATAAATCTCGATAAACAAGTTCAAAGTTCAAAGCCCAACAATGAAGAAATATGACATGAAATGAATCAAATAAAATACCTGTGAGAAGGTATAGAAGAGTAGCTGCTCTTTATCCAGCCCTGATTCAACATAAAGGCCAAATTCTAATTGTGCGATTAAAGTGAAAATTAATCGCAAGTCGCTTGTCGCATGGTGTAAAGCATGCGATTAAAAACAATCGCTAGAATGGAATCTAAATAGTTAAGCTTTCTGTGCGATTCTTTATTTAGTCGCACATGTGGACACTGTAGCCACATGCGATTAATTCTTGTAGGAAAGTATGCGACTACCTGCGATTTCAGTTTTCTGGCGATAAAACCATGCGATTAATTTTTTGTGGTACTTTAATCGCCCATGTGGAATTTGGCCTTAAAGGAGCGTTGGTGAATATCGCTTCCCGAAACAATAGACATATTCAAGGGAGATAAGTTTTAAGTTTAGAAATAAGCAGTTGCTACAATAGACTTATTGTCAGATATTCGGTGTATACATTAAATGCGGTAACCATGTATTCCACAAGGATCGAATATAGTTATTGTGCGCGGAGAAAATCCACAGTTCATTTTTTTGTATCGACAGAGACACAATGATGTGTACCACTATACGAATAAGAAAAGAACCAAATTGGTTCAGAAGAACAAGGATAATGTAACCCCTAATCATTTATGTGGAGATTCAAAGTGACCTTTCCAAATTAACACTGAAAAATTTTGCTGCAAGACTTACATAGCACATCTTGCTTGAGTCCATTCCACACAACTCAGTACGAATAAGAAACAATATGAGGGAAATTTTAGTCGATAGATTTGTGGAATGTATTCAAATTGAATGACCTCAAAGGAAACATTTTTTTAAATGTGTGATTGATAATCCTTGTATTTTTTCTCAGATTTTTTTAATAATTTAAAACAAATATCTAAATAATCTTAAGCAATGTATTATGAAAGTGTTGCTATTGAAATGACAGTTAGGTTGAATTAAGTAATCGAAATATTGTTTATTGTTTTATTTGCTTAAGTTGATTGGAAGAAGCAATCATTTATTGGTATTAATTAAAAGTCGTTTAATTGACGAACTGTCAAATCGTTGATTAATTTGGAAATGGTTTGTGGGAAGGGTTATAATGTTTACCATGGAAAACATTTACAAATATTTTATGTAGAGAATGTGCACAATAAGACCGAATTAAATGACATATTTCGATGAGTAGCATTAATAACGAAATTAATGTAATTTATGATGCTCTACCATCTGGTATATACATGTATTTACAATTGATAATGAGGAATAAGGATGGTGCCAAATTCTAGTTCTAAATATTCCATATTTTCACAGTTGCAAGCTGGGGTTATTTGTGAAATTTGAAATAAGTTATTCTAATTAAAAAGGTTTCTACATTAACGATGATATTTGGGAAAGTTTAACGTGTTTAAAATCTGGAAAATTCAATTTTTTCATGGAGTATGGTGAAAATATTACGTAACCGGGTAAGAGGTTTTTGCGCCCCGGTTGTAGGGTGGGGTGTTGTAAGTTTTAGAAATCATACTGCTGGGTAATGACGGTTACAATTTGGATATAGACACTTTTTTTTAAAATTTAGTAATATGAATATCTGCTGCTGATTCATGGCATTGCACGATGGACATAGCTGTGTTGAATAACTAAAATAAACGGTTTTGAAATTATTGGTAATGTTTTGACGACAGTATCTTTGACTAGATTATGCAAATATATAGGTTTTATTCATAAACAATTTGTTTTTTTGCCGTAAATTATTGTATCCATTGATTTTTATTTATTATGCGACATTGTATCTAGGTGGTGAAGCGCCTACATGGATGATTTCAACTTCTCTTCTCGCAAGGTTTTAATATTTCATATTTTCACGTGAATATTTGTTCCTGTTGCATCAATTGTATTAGGTTATTATCACGTACATTTTCCCACTTTTCATTATCCACAATTTTACAATTTTATAAATGGTTTTTAGGTGCCTTTCTACTATATAACATTTATTTTCGGATACTTTTTGTAGGATTAATATAAGTAAAGGGGAGTAATTCAAGATTTTAAAATTTCGTATTTATTTTAAATTCACATTCAGACATAATGAAGTGAGAAATCGTAAGTATTTAAAGTGAAAATGGAAAGAAAATCGAATATAAAAAGACCTTCTGATTCAAAATAAAAATGGTTCCAATAAATATTTAAATTATTATTACTTGGCTCTGGTCATTTGCTGAAAATAAAAATCCTAATCGTTGATAGAAATATCAAAGACAGAAATGATGTTATCAAATAGCTAATGCTCTCGAATAAAAATTAACTTACACACTTGACCTAAAATATTTAATTTACATAATTGGGATTAATTTATGTATATATAAAGCATAATTTACATCAGCACGTTAAGTTTGAGATATAAACACGTCAGGTTTGTTATCATTTATATTTCTATGTTCTACATCAACATCAGTTTCTGTCGACCTTTAATGATAACATACTCGGCCCTTTTTAATTGCATATGTCAAAAGTGAGTGAAAACTGTAAATTTGGGTGCATTATTTTCATCACATAATAAATTCTAAAGAGTTATCAATCTATGGAAACTCATTTAACAGCTGGTTCTTGTTAAACTTGGGCTTTTATTAAAGTGATATATGTGCATAAATTAAATTTTTATACACATCATTTTAATGAAGTTTTTACTTACGGTCGTTTAAATTGTGAAACAAACCATTGTTGATAAATTTCTATGAGATATCAACTCATTTTTCAGGAGCATAGAAATATTTTCATAAAATATATTTTTCATGCAGTTCCGTACATCTGCTGCCAAGCAGTAGATTAACCAGTTTCATCATTTTTCAACTTTTTCACCATAATGAAGCTACCCGTAAAATATTATGTCTAATATACTGTATTGCTAGAGAGATAAAAATTTTAGTCGGTCTGTTGAACATACTGCTTGGAACTATGTCATTTCTTATTTGTCTGAATGTTCCAAAAATGAGTTTTTCAAGAAATCACCGTACAAAATATAAGAAGGTAATTATTAATTGATTTACTTGCCAGCTTGCCATATAGGCCTATATGACTTGTTTTTTGTTTTTTTCACTTTTTTTTCAACACAATGCATTTTCGTTTCATCGAGCAAATATATCATCATGCATAGACCTATCACTAAACAACGCCATTTATAGTTTATAAAACATCTCGTAAAAATTAATGATCTGTACAGAGTCCATGGTACATTTAAATCCATATTCATAAATTTACACTCAAGTACATACATTGTTCGGGTTGCAAAAGTTGACTATATTAGTATGGAATGAATAACATCTTAGTGTTTAATTCATTGGTTAATGATGTTTAAAATAATATATACTCTTTAATTTTAATGCTGAAAACTGAAAGTGCATGTTTTTAGAATTTCAACCACCACTTCCTAGTGAAATGAATATTATAATGATAATGATAATTATAACTTACAGTTATATACGGTTGATAATTAAGAATGTACACTGCATCAAGACATCTTTACCTTAAAGGTAGTGTTAAGAGGTTTTCTAAATTTTTCGATTAAAAATTTGCATAGTGTAAATTGATGCTATCAGTGTCCCTAATATACATAAGATATTTTAGAAAACCTCTTAATAATATCTTTTAGTAAAATGATCTGGTCTTCATGTAGTATATCACGATTCAAAATAACTTTGAATTCTTGTGTAAGTTATAAGAACCTGGCCGAAACTGTGGGAAACTGGTAAAGATAAACTAGCATAGAGATGAACATCGAAAGTAAAATATCTACAAAGAGTTGATTAAAATAGATTATACTTCATAAAATATTTCAGATGAATCTGAACTTTGGTAGTTAACTTCATCAATTTGCTTGGTTATTAATTGTTTTATCTCGTCATTCAATACGAAACCTCGAAGTCTTTCATCCCACTAATTCATACGTGCTTCCAACTTAATAAAAAATAAAAATGTTGAATTTCAGTCGATTGATGTACTCCGTCTTATTCCCTGTGGATGAACTGTGGGTCATTAGGAATACTTTTAAGTCAAGTCAATTGTAGAGTATTATAGTCAGTCACATCATACTTTCAAAACCTCAAAAGATCTCATAAATTGTCTTTCATATTTACATTGCTCGTGGCATTTTTAAAACCAAAGATATAAGATGAATTACCATCTTTGAGATTACCAATGAGAAATGTAGAAACATGATTCTGGATAAAAGAACGTCCATTAAGTGGCTTGGAATTTCTAGCTAATCAATTTTTATTGATTATTTGGACAAAAGCTGACAAAAATAACCCCAGAATTTAGCCTTTTGCTACAACAAACTTGAACACTTGGTAGAAATTAATAGAGTTAGTTATAGGATGAAATCTTCTCAAAGCACAAACCATAGCTACTTAAACCTCCCTTGTACCCATTGGCTATTCCCACTCATTCCTCGTTTTGTAATAGACGTGCTTTGAATTGGAACCAATCACGAAAGTTATCTCTTTGGTCAGAAAATGTCAGTGACTCGCTGCTGGTAGGGGAATATTGTTCCGACTCATGCAACCGAAAATCATGATGTCATGAGCTCTTCGCTTTCCGTTAAAAGTATTTTTTTCTTTTTTGTGGTGCTTTAAAATGTCAAATCTGAATCTGGTAAAATTACTTGCTTTTTGGGTCATTTATTGCCATGGTTAGTAGATTTAAAAAAAACTCGCTGATATAGTTTATGGTTGTATTCAAATTTTAGAATTTATCTTTATTGCTATTGCATTTTCATTAAAATGTTCAGCACATGGGTAGTTCTTAGTTAATATTTTGTTAAATAGTGAGTTGCTAATGGAAATAAATGGCAAAATATATATCAATAACAACATTCTTAAAACAGTGCTTCATTGCTAAAATGAAATGCTGAATACATTAATTGTTAATATAGTTCTTAATACATTTATTAATATATTGCTCAATAGATCAATTGTTAATATCGTGCTCTACATGCATCAATTGTTAATATAGTGCTAAATACATCAATTCTTATTATAGTGCTCGATACATCAGTTGTTAATATAGTGCACTTTATACATCAATTGTTAATATAGTGCTCAATACACCAATTCTTATTATAGTGCTCGATACATAAGTTGTTAATATAGTGCACTATAATACATCAATTGTTAATATAGTGCTCAATACATCAATTGTTAATATAGTGCTGAATACATCAATTGTTAAAGTGCTCAATACATCAATTGTTAAAGTAGTGCTAAACAATATCCAGTCTGTATTATACAAATCAATTGATATTTTTGTTGTTTTAAAAAGAGAAAGCAAAAACAGAAGTTGTGATGTATCCTGGTACACACAATGTAGCATGTTTTTGCACTGAAATTCTCCACCAGATTTTGTATCAGTATATCTGCAATTTTTCAGTATTCAATACAACTGGTATCATCCTAAGCGATCTGATGTTATCGGTACTAATGAAAATGGAAAAGTTCTAATTATTTAATACCTGAATAATGCTAGTCTTTGTTAAAACACGAATAAAATAAAACCAAGATTGGATCTTATTGATATACGGTCAATTATTCAAATCCCATGGTTTTGTACGTTTAATTTCAAACATAAAAGTAACAATGAGAAAAATTATTCTATTCATTATAGTCGCTATATCCATCACTAAAAAACACACAGGACTGTCAGCTAATGAATTATACAGATTTTTTGGTTAACGGTCCTATTTTTGTTAAAAAGGTATAAACAATGAAATAAAAGTCTCTTTATTCCGAAATGTAGTTATAAATGAATATTTCATTCTGATGAACAATACTATGATTATGATAAAATCTCAGCGAACATGCCACAAGCATTGAAAGAATAGAATCAAAAATATGATTTAATATTCGTGAAAATTATGATGTAAAAATGTGAGATATAAGCAATATTTGATTAGCGTTCATAATTAATCACTATCACAAATGAGATATGATCATCAAAAGGCGACGTTAGAAAACGAAAGTGATTAAAGTGTGATTTATTTATTAAATACAATATGGTATATGTCGATTCTGCCTTCTATCCTAATTGTCAGTATAGATGACCACTATATTGAATACCGCGTGTAAACAGAACAACAGATCAAAAACCTTTCAACTACACTTTAAACTTTTCTTTCAGAGGCGATGTTCCGTTTGAAAGCTCTTTGTGGAATTTTCATGAAAAGAATTCGGTCTTTAATATTGTATAAAGGTATTGGTTATATAAATGGATTATCTTCACACACACAAAAAATATTCGGGGCCAGACGCGGGTTGTTTTTTGTTCTTAATCATCAATGCAATCAAAGTACCAAATAAAAATTCCAGTCAAAATTATTAGCGTTGATTATGTCTTAAAACTTACCACAATCTAGTGCGACAGGGCCTACTTACACAAAATTCTTATGGTCGAAAGTATTCGTTTTTCGCTAATTCACATCATTTATGATATATTTAAACTTCTTCAAAGCATTTGCGTTTGGTTTATAACAGAGAATGTATTACTTGATAAACTGCAGACGACAAAAACCTTTTCTTCCACAAATTAGTATAATATTAATATATATACATAGGATCATATGTGTTTATTATTCTATATCAAGCCGACTGTTACGAAGGTATTATTAAATTTATATCAGTTTAGAAAAATCCCCGCCCTAAAGTTCATGTTAGCATCGGTGATGACATTCAAAATATTCTTCACAATAAACAATAACGTAGATCACGTGGTTACCATATAGATAACTATAATTCATTATGAATCCGATTCATTTTGAATAACTATCTTGCCATCCAACCATTGGCACTTTCTGCATTTAACATCCTCAAGGAAATATTACAATTAGCTAACAATGTCATGGTTATAAAACGAATTCTTGTCCTTTTCTGAACTTGCATTTTTCTTCGTTTTCTGTCACTAATCTATGATTAAAAGACCAAAAGTAGAAATCGTTTCATCATTCCAACATTATATGATTATGGTTCGTAAAATAATAAATGAGAGTTGAATATTACAAGATTACGATCCTCCCTCAGTGTTGCGTTTTTTTAGGCATATTTATTAAGCATTTTCATTTTTTTCAATATCACGGCAACACCTTTAAGGAGAGTTGTCTGAATAGCTTGTTCACTCTGATACCATATTAAAACACTGATCAAAGGGCCTGCCAATTATATCGTTACTAAAATAGAAAGACATAAGAGACAAACTAATATTTAAGTAACGAACATCCTTTTCCTGATCTGAACAACAAATACTAATTCATCAGAAATTGTCTTAAATTTTCTTCACGAAATTGTCAGTTCTAAGACGTTCTTTTTTCAGTGGCATTTTTCATTATCCTTCAGTCTGACAAGTTTTGCGGCTTTTCATAATAGAGAAAATTAGCTTCATTGTTGAAAAGGGATTTTGATGGCCGTCGGGGAACTAGGAAGCGAGTGTCTTCACACACATTCTATAGAAAAAATAGCATCGTGAACACTGGCATTACAAACCAATGCAAATTTATTCATTTGTTCTGTATCGATTTTGTAACCACAAAAAGGCGCCTTGAGACAAAGAAAACCGAAGTATTTAAGCCCACTCACCAAAGAATTGATAGCAAATCCGTTTCACAAATTGAGAAATGATCAGTGAGTTCTTTAACTTTATAACCGGGAGGAGTAGTTAATTTCCTCTCTACTAAGAAATTAAGTAAATTTGATGATTACGGCATCATTGCTCAAGCGATTATAATTTTAAGCGAACGGGCGTCAAAATTTTTTTCTCTATTTAAAATTAAAAATTGATCTAGCAGGAAACGATCGGAATCATTGCGCATGACTTTAGAATTACTTCCGGTTTTCAGTCGTAAGTGGATTAAGGCAATGGTGCAATTCGGGTAATTTTGTAATTGATAACTTGAAACAGTCATAAGTTTAAAATTATTAAAAGTTATTGTTCTCTTGTTTTAATATTTGTAATTTGGAGGCAATAAGAAAATTCTTTCCAGACCACATTTAAGTTAACTTTCTAAAATTCCATCTCACTATTTAATTCGTTGTTACGCTTTCATGACCTTGTTTTTAAAAGTGTCACAATTTTCTTAGGGTGTTAAATGCATGATATTCAACTATTTGAACAAAAGTAATAGTGTGCGACGAGTGTGGTAAATAGACAATGCTGACTTTTGGGGGTTGTTTTAACTGAATAAAAGGAAAGGCAATCTTCAATCACATGTCGTTTTTATCAGATGATGTATCCGATTGGCTTAATTTGTAGAGTGGACTTGATTTGTAGTAATTGAATTCTCTGTTGAATTCTAGTCATTCGATGTGATACTGAAACTATTCCAGGATGGTTAATTACACTCTAACCCTACTAATTATTACTAATATTGAATATTCCGTCATCAAGACCAGCAACCGATCAGTTGGCACCAAGGGACTTCTCTACCATTGATTCTTGTCATCTGATTGAATGAGGCATACACCATCTTGAAATATAATCCAATACACCATACATAATAGAAAATGGTCATCAAAATAAAATATGCACATCTCCATTCATACTTGAACATGAAGAACTCACCTCTACAACTTACACGTCAATCAAATCTCAAGGGTTCTCGCTATATTAAGATTTATTATGAGAAAGATGGCGGACCTAATTCTCTTCTTGGCAAGACTATAAAAGATCCATCAGGGGGATTTCATGTTTCCGATTAACGTGAAGATTTGTGAACTAAATAAACATGATAATTATGCATCCAGATAGTCTGTTGGGAATTTAATTACAGAAAATGCAGAAACTCTGATCTCTGCGATTCTATGATGTTTCTCAAGGTCACTAAGCCAAGACCGAAGATATCATCCGAATTTGTGTATCGTTGTTCGGTATTATTGTTTCGACTAAGTATACATGTTGGGTATCACTCTCTATATAGAGTATGCTTATATAAGTGAATCATCTAAAATCATAAAACTGCTTAGGCTTATTCTGCGGAAGGAATTTAGCTTTCTTGCATTTCGTTGTAGCGTGTTTGGAAAAATGAGTATGGTTACTTCCGGTGAAATGTTCTAAATTTTAAAAATTTTATTTAATATTTATCCCCTTTTCTTGATTTTTTTAAATCAAAAAATAGATGCATGGTAAATGTGATGCAGTTTACCATTGTTTAGACCATTATTCGAAAATGTATTGCTCAGCTTCCATTTATCTATTAATGTCAAAAGCGATAGAGGCAGCGAAACGCTTGACTTTAGATGCAGGGTAGTTATTGAAATGAGTGAAACATTTATCAAAATGTATTCATATACATTCACAAGTTGATTCACTGAATGAATGTGCTGGTGGTGGTTTATATTGTTATATCTGCATGTAGAAGAGTTGTTTAAATCAAATAGAATTTTTACCCATGGGAAACGTTTACAAATGTCATATTTAAATCACATTTAAACACTATTCCTGCATTTCAACGTCAATTGCGGCTTTTATTCAATCAAATTCATTTGTTTCATAAAAACCAAATTATACACACATGTATCCGTTTACGTGTGCATATAGAACATTGAAGATTGATAAATTGTTGGATAACGATTCTCTTTTTATTCCGTAATCAAATAAATGGCATATCTATAACATCCAAACAATGTGTGAAGTCGTTTTTCAACAATTCTAAAATAAACCCTTTTGTTTGCTTCTACCATCATTATTGAATTTGTGCAAATATCAATTTCAAATTTAAAGCCTAAGATCTTTGTATTATTTTAACTTTATGCCAATCTATAATAAGTTTAGAATTCAGTCACGTGCCGAATGGTTTGAATATTGGTTCGTATTGAACTAGACATCACGTGATTGATAGCTTTCCAATTTTAATATGACGTAAGGTTAACGTCATCAACTTTTGCTGTATAATCTGTCAATATCTATGAATAAGATTCGTTTTTATGTAGAAAATGTGGAGTTGTTTCGTTGCATTATTCTGATTTTCCACTTCGAATGCGGCTTGCCACAATCCCACAATCGGTGAGAATAAAACATATTAAATATGCGGGTTTGCTATATAGAATTGAGGGAAATGAGAAAATGGGCGTAAAATAATTATGTTTAATGCACATTATCAAGTGGTAGTTGTTAGAATAATTATCAATAAATTCCAATCGTCTGTATATTAGTATTGAAATTCACTCATACTTGATTTCATTCCACGTCACTACATAATGCACTTAAACCAGAAATTACCGTTCATATTCAATATCGTTTACACAATGATCGGCAAGTATTTGAATAAATAGAACTGTAAGTAGCCACTTTATAGCAATCTAACTGTAATATGATTTCATACATTTTATGATACTTGATTTGATTGAATTTACAGAAATCAAATACATTAGACTTCAATTGAGATTTGGTATAGAGAATAAACTGTTATTAGAATCTACGGCTATTAAACTGGAGAAATTTCTAGCAAGTATGCCTGAGTGAGTAGTTTGGCTGAATGTTATCAAAAGTTTTGCACACATCACTCACAGTGTTTGGAAAGAAAATTAATTGCAAGGGAATGATGCAGTAATTAGTGACGTCTTGGATGATATGGAAATATTGTAAATGAATTCCATATGTAGCACATACACCTTCATCTCACGCCTCTCTTTGATGAGATGCAGGCAATATTTCATAAATTATATAACCCTTTTCTACTTTTGCTCACATCTGCCTGAGTTTTTCATCAGTTACAGCATGGCGTTTGCCGCCATTGTATATTTTGACGAACTCGACGAGCATGTGCTGTGGAATAAGTTGCATTTCCGGGGCGGGTGGAAATCTAAACAGAAAACGAAAGTAAAAATAAACAGGAGGGAGTTTTCTTCTAGAGATGAAAATATTATGAAGTTATAAGTGATAATATTTATCAGGAGTCATGATAACCAAGGCTAAAAGGTGTGACACATTTATTTAATTTTTTCCATGACCTCTGTCTTCCATTTATATTTTTAGAAAAATGGGGCAATTTTAGAATATTTTCGTTTCGTATCCTATTTCCCCACCTATTCAAAATATCTGTATCATTAAGATAATAATATCATTGTATCATGTATTCCAGGGAGTTCATTTTGGTACACATTTGGAATGTTCGCTTTATCCAACAAACCTTCTTGGACTTACATATCAATATTAAATCGGAACAGCTACGCTCTTTGACACTCACTTTTACGGAAATTGTCAAGGATTGCCGAATGTCAAAAAAGAGTAACACTTTCCTTACGGTTCCGTTTTAATATTTCTTTATCTCTCTCTACAGAAGTAATGAGCACTATTTTAACAGTGAAAATATTTTATTGTAAGTATGTAATATCGTTAAATTGATATCAGGCTTTCCAGTACATATTCAAATAGAATTTCATTATTTTATATTAATTATTCCGTATCCATGTTTATATTCTTGTTTTCAAGCGACATATCAGTTTTGGTCAAAGCTTTTGTCATCTGTGATGGATACACATACTCGTTCCATGAGGTATATCATTCAATCACTCAAACGAAATGTTACATAAACTTCGCTTTTTGTATTTTTTTCGAAAGATTATCAAAATTATTGCTACATAAAACCGAACTTTCATCACTGCAATCTGACATTTGTCATCTAAGTCTGAAACGTCAGTATGGGGTTAATAATTATCAATTAGATCATTAATACATCATCATAATCATTATAATCCCATTAATCATAATATAAATTGATAGATCTTCACACGTTCTTACTAACCTCTTCTTTAATTGGTCAATTTCAACAGGTTTTTGATAACCTAGCATCTAATTGGTCAATTTATAAATTTTAAATGACCTGGAGGTTAAGGTGAATAGAAGGTTATTAATAATTATGACACTACAATGTCCATATCGAAGATAAATTGCTGGCCGGTTTTATTTTTATTTGTCAATATAGTAATAGAATCACACCTTTTGCTCAACATACAAACTGGAAATCAGAAGTACACAGATCACCATGCAAATAAAATACCATACAACTACAAAAGAACACTATATAAGATGATAATTACAAAAATACAATTACAATGTGCTTCCTGAAAACCAATGCCTAATGTATTTGCCAAAACATAATATTACACATATTGAAATATCATTTAGTCATTACACATCAAAGTATAAGCATTTGTTATTTGAAAGAAAATTGCAATCAATATTCCCATACTTAATTTATATGTTATTTTTTCAGATAAAAGTTTAGATTATGAAAAGTTTATGATAAGATATTTATACTCAAATATTTAGTAATGCCAACTGAAATTTATTTGTGTTGCCAGCTATATGTATCATTTGAACTAGTAAATATTTCATATTGATGTTTTCCTAAATAATTTACTTTTATGCTCAAATAACTGTGATGACATTTGTAAAGGCCGCACAACCAAAACAACGTAAAAGCAATAAAAAATCCGAATTGCAAATAGCAAGTGAAGTGAAGTGAAAAATATATGAATTTCGTTAGTGGGTGCTGGTGCTATTTCAAAAGTACACATCGATATCAATTTCGATACATTCTTTAATAATATCTGGCTGGGTAATGGTTAATTTATCATAGTTGATATATTAGTCATAGGTATGTTATTATATGAGTCGTCTCGGACAAAGGTGTATATAAGCTGTTATTTAGAATTTTTTAAGTTAAAATATTTGAAGTGTCACATTTTACACGTTGATATTTATAACTTTAAATTACACTAATTTAAAACAATTTTATCTAATTTTAACATTTTCAAATGATGAGTAGTATGACCGCCACAATTTGGTTCTATAATTGTCAAACACATTGTCTTTAAACGTATCACCATTTCAAATCCAAAGTCATCTCAATTGTTATGATTCTGAAAATTTAATTGGTATGAAACGTTGGAAATTTGTGTTCAAGCAAGGTGTAGCATTTTCTAGCCATCAACGTATCTAGCCATACAAGCTGGGACAAATAGATGTACAACCATATATGCGTGATCGAGCTTATAACCAACATACATGTCTCCACACATGGCACAAAAAAGATTTTTAATAAGATTTTTGGTTCTTTTTAAAATTTTCTACCCAAAATTTTTCTTTTTTAAATTTTTTGGTTTTGCCCTTTTTTTTTAAAGTTCCATATGTATAATTAGACTTTGTGTGTAAATAAACATATAAATATAATTGTGGGTGATTCATATAGTGACCGTGGGAATAATTTGATGTAATAATTTGCCATTTGGTGTCTAATCAAATAATGGGTGCCAGATATTATGGTTTTTAAGAGCGGTGGTATTTGACGGTATTTTTTTGACAAGTATATTATAATACATGTATAATCATTTAATAACACTTCATTAGTTTATAAGCTGACCTTCACCCTGCCAGACTCTTAACGATCTTCGCAAACGAAATAATATTCCTATTTTAATTATATGAGGAAATATTGGTAAAAATGAGGATTTATGACATTATTATGCTCCTAATTTGACTGAAAACAAACGTGATCGAAAATTACAATTTTTTTAACTTGTTCTGTCCACTGTATACAGTCAACTGAATTGCGTTCATGGCGGATAACTTTTAACCGCAAGTTAATCTTTAACTGACCTAACCATAAATAAAGCTTTTCACCACAGCGTCGAGGATTTTAGCAGTGAAATCTCTAACCCATTTCATCTAATTCTGAATTTCCCATTGTAAACAATATTTTATTCATATAATAATGAAATGGATTGGGGAACAGGGTCTCTCCTATATTACCTTGTCCCTAATCTGTATCTGTATGAATGATGGTTCCACCTATGGCAACCTATTACGAAAAAACTTACCCTAGTCAATTGAATAAAGAACCATAAAATACCTATTTTATTCAAGGAAAAAATAAGACTGCTTTTTTGATGCATTTGTATGCGTTATCATTAGGTTAATGGGTCTTTACTAATTAAATCGAAAGGAATAAATGTAATAGTAGAGAAGGCAAGAGGGTGTACAGCAGATATGTTAATAACAGTTGTAAGTTCAAACAGTTTTATCATTATAATTGACAGACATCAAACGATCAGAGGAGGAGTTTCATTCCACTTATTACATGTAACAGAGAGTTGTACTTACGCTAGAGAAAATAGTCCCAATACATGATTGTACATCCTAGATAGAGGAACACGAGTGTTGATAATTCTTAAATTCACCGAGATAATGATAAGGAAATTAACTCAAACAACATAAACCTTGTTTGTAATATTAAACTTTAATTGTTTTTAATAAATTGAATTAGTAGTCTAGAATAACCAGAAAAAATCGAAACGTGAATATATTCTAATCCACGGGACGTTGAAATGGGATATGGAGTCCTATATTTTAATCTAGGGGTAATTATACCAGAACATAATATACCAATAAAATAAAATAGTTGACTAGTTTATATTGCATGATAATTATCTACCAACATGTCAGTAATATCATATTGGTCTACTTCATTTCAATACTTTATTTCATATTAACCACATTAGTCGATATGTAAAGCGTATAAACCTGTATCTTTTCACCATCTCCTAATGCCAAGATTGGTTTTAAATCGCAACAAGCAAATATTTAGTCTGCGATACCAGCTTACATTTGAAGCGGAATCTGATGTAAATTGTGTTAATATCTCCAACCACAACAAAGCCAACCGTAAGTTGTCAATGACATGTATAACAAGTTTTCAAATGTGGAATTAAAATCTTTAAAAGTAATTTTTATTATTCATTTTGTTAGTTTTTGAAATATCCTAGATTTCATATGATATCGATGTTGTCGATTATTCCTTCTATTCCATAACTCACATCCGTTAAACCATGATCAATAATATAAAATGAATTGTCAAATTCTTTGATTTCATAAAATCACCGATGTACAGTCAGTACATTCCTATCAAGTGAGAATAACGCGTCCTTTTTGGAATTATCCTATAGGCAAATTGGAAAATTGGTGATAATCTGAAATGAAGCAGAAAAGACTATGTTTATTATTCTTCCTAATTTAAACCTTTTACAGGATTTTTTAAAACATTTGGCTAATTTTTAGATTATGATGCACTTGGCAATATAAACATCAAAAGACTTAAATATCTGTAGATCTGTGTCGTACACAGCATGAGGGGAATAATATTATCAACCTTGTGTGTTAGATGTTAAGAAATTACCCCGTATCACTTGTCTAAGTGGTAGAAATCAGTCTCTTCATTTTATCAATGAGAGTGTTGCACACTTCAACATGGTCCTAACCCTCATTTCAGACCCATCCATCATCAATATGGATTGCAAAGGATAATCAAGCAAACTCTGGAAAAAGTAACGGTTTTTTTTTCTTAATAGAAGGGATAGTTATTGGGATATCATTCATATCTCTAGAAGTTAAGGTAGATCTTCAATCAGAATGGTTAGATGAACTGAATGACGAATCAAGCGAATACAGAGTTTTATCATTGTAAAAACCGAACATGACGACAATGTGCGATTATAACCCTCAAATAGCGATTGTTTGATTGGTATAATACAGAAGGATGTAATATTCCACTTTTTCCATCTATCAAACAGTACCAGTATAGTCGATTAACAAGTACCCAGTCTCTGATACCAGTTAGTGGGCAATGCTGGGAGCGAACGTCTACTCGCTTACCATCACAATTCCATTTCATTCTTTTCCTTTAGTTGGTCTAACTAAACAGTATGACAAAGCCTTTAATTCTCAAGTAAGTCCCTTAATACTTAACATTTTGTAAAAGAGCTACCCACCCAGTTAGTTTCCCTTAACACTGCTTGTCAATACGTGATCTATGGTCGGTATACGAGACTGCAAGACTTGACGCTCCATACATCAATGCACGCAAGGAAACAATAAAATGCTTGCATTTAGACAGTTTTACGTGCAACATTATCATTTTTATTACCACGAGTTTATCCGTTCTTTTTTTATAATGTACAATGCCATGACCGCCTTGGTATTTCGAGGCTTGCACTTTGACATTTTAGAAAATAAGACTAGAAAATAGCTTTTGAAAATACAACAATCTTAAAATGTTTATGAAGAGAAATCTAACCGGTGTAGCTTATAGCTATTACTTAATATTTAATTCCCCTGGAAGGAAAGGTGTCATCATTATTAAAGGCTCACACATATATTCAGATCTAAATACGTGTATATGCAATATTTTATACTTGTCCGCGGATATTGTATGAATATACATATGCATCCAATCTTAAAGCCTTTACAGTGCATGGTTTAACAACTGCATTTATTAGATTTATAATCAAGTTTATCTTTACTGATCATATCAAAAAAATTTTGAAAGTTCATATCTAATTCATACGCAATCTAAAATGTCGGCGTTGTATTGTACACAGAATTGCAACAATCTATATGGTATATCTAAATGGATCAATTTATATTGAAGATGTTATTGAAACGCTTTCTATAGGAAAAGCCAGATGAGCCTTACATTGTAATATTCATTCCGAAATAAAAAGAACTCATCTTAGGACGTGTCTATGCTTTGAATACAGGTAAAAAAAATAAGTGACAGAATCCAGTGTCTTTAATTTGCTTTGAAAAAGAAACTGCGTATATTAATGAAAATTGGAGGCTATATCGTGTTTCTGAAAGGAAAATTTAAGTATTTTTGATATCTGCACTATCTTTAACCTTTCTTCTACAACATACCACGTGTAACCACATTATACATATTGTTTATATATCTTGGCTTATCAGAACAACAGCCGTTTTCCAATCTTTTTAACGATAAACCTCGTAAATGGCATGCACTTCTTGTAAGTTCATCGGATGGGTGGATATTGTGTAGGAAAGGCTGGGACCTTTAAATGAACAGTGTTACATAACTCAATGCACTCTGACATGCTAGAATTGAAAACTTAATACATGATTTAAGAAGGTCAATGCACAGCTCAAGTTACACCTAAAGGTCTTGAATAAGAAAAGATATGCGTCTTTTATTCTTCAATTCAGGTTTGTATCTTGAACCCATATCTTTTAACGGTAGCTAAAGAAACACAATGGTTGTGTAAAATATCAGTGACGAGTAGAGATCTTTAACTTTAAAAAGATGATCATAATATAGAAGAATACCTGAATGATTATAATCTTTTTATTATTAACATCATAAAACATCTTCATAACCTTCGTTCTACCTTCATAACTTTCTATTCAATCACATTAACATGCAACTGCAGGTCTATTCTTTCCCTAGTCAATATTAATCAGTAAAAGGAGCAGCTTTACCATATTGTGTGTATTGTTTGGGTTTAAATAAAGGTGTGATGGGACGATAAACTTCTCTGTTCGCCTGTTTAAGTTTTATCAGATATCATCACCCCAATGCGTCCGCTTGTTTGAATAGGTCTGGCGAAGAACCAACCGAATTGACTGTTCCTAGGACAACTAAACCAATTTTATTCACGTGTCCCCGTTATCAGGAACAACAATACCATCCCGGTGCACTTTCTGCATAAAACAAAAAGAAACATATGAGGATACCAGACTTCATGCCATAGACATGTTGTGTCTAGAGATCCATTGTTCTCATCAGGATCCTGTTTTATACATTGTCACACTGAGAGAGTCGTGCTTGGAGTCTGAATTTTGATATTTCAGGCTCACATGTAAAAAGGTTTATTGCAATATAAAGAATGCCCTATAATTGCTACCTATGAAGCTCTTTCAATTATACCAGGTATAACTCATACTAATCGCAGTAAAACTCCTTCGCTTTCACGAATTTATGAATTGAAGAGAAACTTATGGCGAGGCGTAATCATATAGGGATACAACTTCTTTCCTCAGTTGCCGATATCATGTTATATAACTTATCAAGATATGGATTTCAACATTACTTATGACACTAATAACAGTAAAATAAAACTGCACATCGTGATATATCATGGTATGATACGAGACCAGAAAGATCATAATTATTGAATTTTTTATAACATTATCTTCAATTTATGACACTCGTTATATGAAACACCAATTACAGAACTTGCAAGAAATGCATTAACTTCAAAAATCAGTTAGGAATTTATGGAAAGAAATCTTTTAGGAATATCATTTATCTATCGGTTATCGGTTAAAATATTTACGAGTGGAATTCGTGTGCAAATTTACGTCATATTTTGAAGATTTATTCTTAAAGATGTT
Source organism: Nipponacmea schrenckii (assembly GCA_030562195.1). Lineage (NCBI taxonomy): Eukaryota > Metazoa > Mollusca > Gastropoda > Lottiidae > Nipponacmea > Nipponacmea schrenckii. Next base: position 24,316,069 of record CM060200.1, read on the forward strand.
AAATTTTGATTTTTGTAGTCCCTTTGATAAATGGATGCACAGTCTTCGTGTGTCATACAATGTCGTTAATTTGTTAAATAACGAGCTTGTTATCGCTAATGTTCACGATGCACTTTGCCCAAAATACTTCCTTCAACTTAAACACATTATGGCGAATTTTATCAAGATATTTCTTCGGTTTTTTTCTTTCTGAAAAGACAGATGCCTGAAGGATAAAAATAGATATTTTCCCTGAAAGTCATTATGTCACAAACATTATGGATTCATTTTATAAGTTTATTATTATACAGGCATCCAAAAAAGCATGGATACGTGCCAATAAAATAATACGAAGAACAACCATTTCAGCACTAGATGTGTGGATTAACATAAGACGTCATTCAACAACTAAACTGATGCGAAGTACCCGTACAGAATTTTCTAGTTTGAAACAGATCCATAAGATGATTTATAAATGAACATGGGTTGGAGACCATTGTGGACCTATGTAGGCTTATTATGTGCTACGTCAGTTCAAACTGTGTACCTTGGATTTGAAACCGGTGAAAATCGGTGATGTTTCTATAAATCATTGGGTCGCCAAGTAGGGGCCACAGAATTGTTCTTGAGGGTTCACTAGCTCTTTCTTCCGCACGTCAAATTAAATTGAACAATGGGAGGCAAACGCCATCTGATCCTTGGTGGTTGAAAATCGAAGCTGTAAATTTCTAAAGTTGCGAATAACTGATAAAATCTACAGTCTGGTGTTTTAAACGCGAATTAAACTTCATGAACTCGAGGTTTCTCGTGTTATCTTACCTGTTGACGAGAGGTGGAAATAGAAATATGAATGGAATAGAGATAATATAAAACTGAGGTTTCAACCATTGAACTATACTGCCTTGTAGGTTATGTCACGTTAAACTTTATCATGTATGTATATATGTGTAATATGCAGCTGGTCGAATATATTGTATATATTGAGTTGATTTTTCACAGCTGTGATAGAATCAGGAGAAATCTACATGTTTACCCGTGGTGAACCTACCAACAGAATGTCAAATATAATTCAAAACTCGCTGGAAATCAATTGCAAGCCTTTGATGTTTGGGAAGTATTTTGTAGGAGGCATATTTTAGTTCCTGATATAAAAGGTTTTGTAATTTCTACGTAAGATAATGCACATGCGTGCAGACTTTAAAACAGATTTGTGTGAAGTATCTGGTAGATAACAGCATGGTAATTTATATTTGTCGAACACGTGTTCTCTGACCTGCCTTTTTAATGTATATTATTTTTCTATAATATGACAATATTATAAATAATGATTGGAATCATACAATTACAACCCAGCTTAAATATCATATACTGTCCGAATTTTCAAAAACTAGATTGGTACCGATAAATATGTTTTTAACATTGAATTGGTTTCGCCAGGAGTCTTGATATAGCTAATTACACATTATTAATATAATTTTTATCGATACATTCCATTGTTGATACACTTCTTTATTGATACATTCCATTATTGATACACTCCTTTGTCGATACATTCCATTATTGATACACTCCTTTCTCGATACATTCCATTATTGATACATTCATTTTTGATACATTCATTTATTGATACATTCCATAATTGATACATTCTTTTATTGATACATTCCATTGTTGATACACTCCTTTATTGATACGTTCCATTCTTGATACACCCCTTTTTGATACATTCATTTATTGATACATTCATTTATTGATACATTCCATTATTGACACATTCTTATATTGATACATTCCATTGTTGATACACTCCTTTATTGATACATTCCATTATTGATACACTCCTTTTTGATACATTCAATTATTGATACATACCATTATCCATACATTCCATTATCCATACATACCATTATTGATGCACTCCTTTTTGATACATTCAATTATTGATAAATTCCATTATTGATACATTCTTTTATTGATACTATCCATTAATGACACATTCCATTATCGATACACTCCATAATTGATACACTCCTATATTGATACCTTCCATTCTACATACATTCAATTATCGATATATTCCATTATTGATACACTACTTTAATGATACATTTCATTATTGATACATTCTATAATTGATACATTTCATTATTGATACATTCCATTATTGATTCCACCATTGATACATTCCGTTATTGATACATTCTTTTATCGAAATATACCATTGTTGATTCAAAATTAAATATAGGTTATACGTTTCATTATTAAATATACATTTCATTATTAATAACAATTAATTTCTTTATTTTCGATAATCGCGAACATAAAGATATCTACTTAGAATGACGACATTATTAGTATAATTAGTGAATTTCATAATATTCCTTGAATCTTATTATCAGCATTCAGTTTGTGTTGCATACTGTCGTATCCAATCAGTCAATGTATTTAGTTATTGAAGAAAGGATTTGTCATAGATAACTGGAGATTATGTTCATACTCTGTATTAATTACATTGTATCTTTATCACAACGAAACACAGAATATCTCATAGAAATAACATTCTATTGGGTACAACGGTAAAAAATATCTATGGATGGTAATTGAGAATTCTTATCCCATGGTGTTTTAAAGGGACAGTATAGAAAAGAAATGGGAAGTATGTAGCTATTCTAATAAATCACTCCTTCAATATGGCGAACCATGGCTTTTAACGATATATTTTTTACTACATTACGTCCTGTGGTCCGCATATTTCCTAGATCATGGCCTTTACTTAAAGATCTCGCCGATTCTGACCGGATAATTGGCTCTATCTTCATCTCAACCTTCCAGCAATAACCTCCTTACTTTTACCTTAAAGCAGTAGTGGTTTCTGAACTATTGTAACAAATATCAATTAAAATACACTTTGCTTTTTAACTTTGTCATGAAGTATCTGATCATTGCCTGAAGAAAACCATTATTTCTATTGTCTAAACCACGTTACGGTTCTTCAAATTTTCTGAGTCAAAACCGACACATGTCAGAACATTGAATTTAAAGACCTTTGCCGAAGGGAACCGGAATAAGGTGGTGCATATCCGTCCAACGCAGTTAAACCAACAAAACTGTCACTTTCTATTATTCATTATATTCCTGAAAGTTTTTGTTATATTGATATTAGTAATACGTAGAATATTTACTATTTTATGGACAATCATGAAGACAATACCATGGTTGAGTCTTTAATAGTTTCGGTGTTACATATTACAACAATTTGTTTTCAAAAACGAAGTAGATGTGGTAGGATTCTTTTATACTTTAATAAAAGTACAAGTACTAACAATTCAAAGCGAAAAATAAAATCCAAAATAATAGTTTGACAATATATATATATATATTGGTAGTAGATAATGATATAATATAATGAAGTGTTTATAATATAAACGAATTTATAGACGGGGTCGTATTCTTTTATACTTGAATAAAATTTAAATACGATACAATACATAAAGAACACAAGATATATCGATCCGAAAATTCAAGTTTGACAATATATTTGTAGTAGGCAATAATCTATCCAATTAAGAAAGTATTTATAATATAAACGAGAAAATAGTTCGTAGTGAAGGGTTGTATAAGGTGTTTTGTAGAGTGAGCATGATATGATATTGAATTTTTATCATTATGAAAATCGTAAAATTGAAAGTTGCCAAATTTTTGATATGATTACTTTGAATATAAAGTTCAATATAATGGCATTTTTTTGTGATCTTTGTGTGAGTCAGAGGAACCTTTGTCTCCAAAAACATCAACTTCATTAGTTGATTATTTTCTCCAGAAAATTAGATTGCCAGATTTAACAATGTTTCACTCCTATTAAAGCTATAGAAATGTTTATCTCTAAGATTTATTGAACGCTAAGAATAAAAAGGGCAAAACTTAAGAAAATATTTTCCATTCAATGTTTATCAGCGAGCTACATTAATTTCTTTTTTGACATGCCTTCGTTCTTAGAAACACTTTAGACAAGAATCTTTTTAACAGAATGTTAATTTTGGCAAAGAGCATAATCTGATAAATTAGCAAGTTATTTCTTGTTTGCTCTTGGCCACAAACTACTGATTGCGGGTAAAGTCTGAGTCATTGCGGTTCCCTTGATTAACAATCATTGTAAATATCATCAAGGCAAAACTAATTGACAGAAACCGCCAAATGTCGACCAAAATGAACGAGAGAGCAGACACGTGACTTAAAAAGGTTGACCACGTTATTTTAAGGGTGTCTAAAGTAAATGAAGTTATGTTAATGATCAACATTGAGTTGTCTGTAGAAGAAATCAGGCAGTCTTGTAATTAACAACTCCTATTCTACACCATCTTTTCTTATTTAACTTTCTTCATCATTATTCACACTGTTTCAACATTCAAAATGGCCACCGTGTCATGACTGTGATTGGTGTCAGAAAAAATAAACATGAAAATATTGCTTTATAATTTTTCAAAACGTGATTTCCCTATACATTCGTTATGATATGACGGTAACTAATTTGTCTTTTAGTTATAGCTTGAAATAAAATGATATATTATATACATCATATTATCTTCAATCCGTTTTCCTTTTGATATATGGTCAGTACATGTACTATAGTAATTATAATAACTCTATTGCAATATTCATCCCAGAGCAATATCAACAAAACAGCAATTTTAATTATTGTTCTCAAGCAGCAGAAAACAAACAAGACATTACATAAATTCAACAATAAAACATTCACGAATGTGAATTTTGAATTTTTAACAACGTTTATGGTAAAAAAAATAATTGTTACACTAATAAATTTCGGCACAAGTTTATAAGAAAGAAAAGAGAAAATAGGTTTTTAAAATCAGTAAATAAAAACATTTCTTTCAATTAATATACTACAATTATTTTCAAATCCCTTTATTTATCACGAGATATAGAGGGCTTTAACAACGTTTTAATATTGATCCTGGGTGTAGCATAAAGGACTAAATATCAAGCTTAAGGTTTTTCCGAAAATTTAGCAATTTACTGCGATTTATTAACACAACCATGAACTTCCACCTACCGGAATGTAGTTTTAAAATCTTCTCGAAAGGAACACTTGGCTAAATTCAACATAATTCAACATAACCCGATTGCCCTGGAAACTCTAGATTGGAGTCGAAAATGTCATAATATTCTATATTGCCCTAACCTTTCCACCCTAATTCTCATTTTGTTGCTAAATTGTCGTTATGTTTGATATTATTATAACCCACATGACCTAGAGCTCTACCTATATGACTGAATGTTGATTCATTAACAGTAATTAACAAATCTGATCAGCGTTAATATGGCTGTTTCACTCACCCCCTCGACATTGATTCATGGTTTAGATTAATTAAGGTCGCTTAACGAACTCGTTTTAACCCTACCCGAAATCATTTTTTGTCGTTTCTGTATGAAATATGAAAGATATTATCGTGAAAAGAGAATCGAATTAATTTCATTTGAAACAAATATGAAATGATTTATTAATAATTTCCCTTTCTCAATGCCACGCCTTAGTTATTAAGCTGATGAGGACAATCTCAATGTAGTTCTTTATGTTTTGCGCACAATATACGAAACGAAAGAATTTTGGTAAATTGCATTTTTAATAGTATAGGATATTCTTTAATATATAAAATAGAATGATAGCCTAACACGTTCATTTTTGGGATAGATTTCTAAACTGTAATCATATTTCCACAGAAAAATCACAAGGCGATGAAATAGCCTAATTTTGGATTTTAATCTTGTATTTTTAATATCACGGGAGGCCTATCATGGATTATATTCAAGATTAGATCATATGGTAGTATCTTTATACTTTGCCATGTAACCAATTCCGGAAAGGAAGTCAGATCATAACAGCTAATTTTGATAAATTGCCTTCCTGAATTATTCACAAAATTTGACAGTTCGCTCTTTTGTGGTGAAGGTGAAAAAGGCGCTGTGTGAGGTGAAGATACGAGAGTGATCTTTCCCTGACCCTATCAATTTCCGTAGCGACCTGACGTAAAAGGATTACAGCTGTCAGTTTAGGAAGAGTTATTGTGCATAAGAGATAGGAAAAAAGATGGTATCCTTCATGAAATATTAAAAATTAATCAGTATAAATGCACTGGAACTAGACACTACCATTTTTAGACTCTTGTTACAGGATCATTAGCTAATCTCGAACTTACCAGACCGCAGATATTACTTTAAATATATATTACATTAGACTGGATAATTTGAGCTAATCATTAGTATGACCAAATTAAGGCAGATAAGGAGAGAAATTACATTAATGACACAAATATAACAAGTTTGATCCTTTAATTTCTGTCTATCTTATTTTTTTATCGCTCTGAGTATTGCTGATAACCTTTTAAAAACCACAATTTCAGCTGACAGTATTTTCTAATATCATTTACAACTGTCAATCACATCCGGGAAATATTCTATTCAGAAGCTCGTTAGTATCTTGCATAATTGCAACTATATTTGGAATGGACTAATTAAGACATTAAGAGGAATAATTTGTTGCCTAGGTAGAAATTGATATGTTTTGCCTTATTACTTTTTAAACCCTTTAAATTCATCGCAGAATTAGTTCGCTAATTATATATTAATTTTATTCTAACTCTTAGAGGTGACACCAGTATATGCAGGCCTATATTTATTTTATACTTTTATACTTAACAGTTATTAATATAATTTAAAATGTTTAGGTGATTTGATTTGGGGTTACCATTAAGTCTATCCAACAAAATGACTCCCAGGTAACAAAATATTGAATTGTGCACGACGGCACACAAAAACACTGGATTTGACTGTAGAATTAAATTTCTTAATTAATGCCTGAGGACGGCGGGTGAAACACGCCGAAACGTTGCATAAACTTTAACCAGTGATTGTTGTTCCATAAAGCGGTGCCTATATATTTAAATTTCTATGTTTTGAACAGGTTTTGATTGCCTTAAAAATGAGTGAAGCATAACTTTCTTCATTGTTCTATTACATGAAAACAAAACTATCAAATATAAAATATGCTCCATGATTATTAAATGGAGATTTTAGTAAATACATGCAATTCATGAATGTTTCAATGTGTTATTTAAATTTGCATAAAGTTTGTAGCGCTTTCTTTCAAATTGCTGTTTAAGATTTGCTGCGATAGTTTGCTATTTTCAAGGAATCTATTTTATTTTTTTCATTTTATTTTTTTTTTTTTTAAAGATAAAAATTTTCCATTTCCATTTTTAGCACAAAATTGCATGTAAAAATTTTGAGATTATATAAAATATTATATTTCAAAATCACGTCTACGTATGTCAGTTATTTAGTGCGACGGTGATAAAAGAATTGATATTGGCCAGGAATCTTAAAATAATAACTGTTTAATCTATTACAGATTAATATCATTCACAGGTTCAAACAGGTATTAAAAAGTCGGGTGTATTTATTACATGATTTATGAGGGGTCAATCAAATATTCCATACATCTGTGTATAGAAACGGCGGTTGTGTATGTTCTGTAATCACACCTTCTGACATTTTGGTTCTTGTGGTTATAAGAGTATAAAATGAAATAAAATGTGTGTATTTTTATAAGTTTACAAATGCATGTTATGATAATATGATAGATGAAGTATGTCACGTAGAGCACTCACTGAGATGAAAGACCATCTTTTAATAATATACATGATGTTTTAAGTGCTGCAATCTGATTCTATATGGAACACTTATACGCCCTGTTGACAATTTTAAAAAGTTGTAGAACCATTTTCAGTTTTAAATATGTTTTAAATTTAAAACACTGTATAAATTAAATTGATGAAAGGTTCTGGCACTGCATGATAACAGCTCGAGAAAGAGCACAATATCATATTTTCCTGGTCTATTGAAATTGACAGGAACCTATTGTACTTTTATTCATTGCATGCATTTTCATGTTAACCCCTTAGTTCACCAAATGGGAGGTTAACAGGTCTGTTGTTAATCGGTCTCAAATAAAAGGTCCAACAATTGATTCATCTGTATTACATATGATAGAATGTACATATATTTGAACCGTAGTTATAGATACATCTTAGGGGCTACTTAAAGAAGGATTACTACCAGCGCCAGAAGTGTGAAAGTGGGATACACAATAGTCTTAATGCATTCTGGAGATGTAGAATACCAAATTTTGAAGCATTAACTATCTGAACATTCCGAATGCATAAAATATGTGCAAGAACATTTTATGACATCAAGTAGAGGTAATACCCGAGGAATTTAAGTGCACAATGTGATAATGTTGATGATATGTTTTATATTGTACACTGGGTCTTATCTTACTCTTACCATAACATCTTTAACATCTTCTCAAAGAACCTTTGTTCTTCAATTCCTCGTGAAAAGTCAGTATGTTGATTCCATCCACAAATATGTGATGAGAACAGCAATGTATGTTGATGCGCATGTTCTTTTAACCCAGTCTACTTGCCAACACCTTTGGATTTCAGGATATGCCATTAATGCCATGAAAAATGTTATGTGTATGTATATGTTTTCAAAAGCTTGATAACAATTCACCGATCGACGAATAACAATTCACCGATCGACGAAAAGCAAAACAACTAAGCGTAACTATCAAATGCTTCAATATTGTTCCACAACTCTTGCAAGTATAAAGAAATAGTTTTGATTTTTGTAAAACAATTAATTTACAATTCTAGGTATATCTGACTCTTCCATCAATATCTTCAATCTTTGTATAAACAAAAAATGTTTTGAAGATCAGATATACATGAGCGAAAATGGATAAAAAAAAGCTTTCAAATATTTATCACCCGATGTATAAGAAATATTGAAACTCTTTCGAGTTAAAAGGTATAAAATACAGATTAAACTGCACGTAACAAATCAGTGAAATACTGCTGTTGGGAGATCAAAAACACGTGGTTTTAATATTTTAAGTCAAGTTTCCAGCATCAAAGGTTTTTAAGTTTCTTACACCCGGGTGCAATAAGTTATAACAAACTTTTGAAAGTGAAGGTTGAAGATTTTAATTGGCATTATTATCACCTCATTATAAATCTGAACCAATATTCACAGCATATGGTAGTATATTTTACAAGGTGATTATTACCCATTTAAAATACTGTAATAAAAAATGATTTCCTTCGTGGACACTGGGATAGGCATATTCTGAAGATTGAGCTTATTGCAAACTGGTATGCTATGTACAAAATATAGTAAAGCAACTGCTTCTGTTTGCAAATTAGAAGGAGAAAAAGAAACCACTATAAAAGGATACAGACTTCAACAGTTTCACATAAAGATCTTTTTCACTTGCTGGACCATTGCTACCCTTTAACAGTGATCTTCGATACGTATTTTTAAAAAATTGTAATAAAGTAATCCAATGGGACTATTTAAATTCTAATCAACGACAAGTTTAACAATCCAACTAATGAAAAAAAAACATATAAAGAAAGATTTTAATAATCCGCAACTATCTCTGTTGGATAAGATTTTAGTGAACACCTGCGAAAGATAGAATACGATGGCTTTTGAAAATAAGGAACTAAAGCAAACCGAATCTTCGAGCGGAGAGGCAAACTTATTTCTTAGATTTACAGATTTGTTTTTAAATCATATTTTTACAGGGTACATTCAAGCAAGGCTGATATAATTACAGATTTAAAATGGTACAAGGGAGGAAACCCATTTCAAATACCAGATGACCTGTGCTGGAGAAAGCCGTAACGTATTTTTTTGCATGTATACAAATTCTGTTTAATCGGAGGCTATGCTCGAACAAATTATAATAATTGGGATTGATTTGGAATTTCAAGAAAAACAATACCGGATGAATCATACATTTTAGAAGAGATGTTGAAATGTGAAAATCACGTCATAAGGGAGCTATGAAATGACACAAGGGGTTGATTATAAAATTACCAGTTAACTCATTAGATGAATATCCACATGAATTATTTTTCAAAATTCTCTCCTCAGCTGAAAAGACATTAATCCATGTTAAATTTCACGATAGTAACTAGTGATAATTTCTCGCTCTTGGCCAATTAATCTTGAAGGAGCAAACGTTTTTGACAAATTCTTAGCTATAAATTATACACAACTCGCCGTTATATCAACGATTGATCATTTTCCAGTTTTTAAGAAAAAGATTCGCCACGTTTCAACTGATAAAATGAGTTATTGCTTTTTCTAACAAAAGTGACTTTTCTATCCGTTGTCATATCTGTTAATAGGGGATGAGCTATGAGTGGGGTCGGGATTGGTGACGAGAGGGTTAGATTAGGGATGAAATTTGAGCCTTATCTTGAGGTTGATAATGGAGATAGGATTATTCCATCACAAACAGACCAGCTGGGGTCCCCTAAAAAACCACATGACTCGTTCATCAAAAACCATAACGACACTTCCTACTTTTTATTCTGTTCAGTCTTTTTAAGATTTATTGATTTGAATGTTATTATTTATTTATTTTATTAATCAAACACATATTTTAAAGAGAACTTCAGCAATCATATAACCCGAAATGTTCTTCGTCATTATAGTCGTTAAAAAAAGTTTGGCATCATTGCTACCATTATTCTCTAAAATATGACAACAAAAACACATCGTACGATTAGGTAACGTATATGAATGATATTTGACCATGAACTACTTACTGTTTCTATGTATGATTTCATTCATAGTGTTTTAAATAACATACATGTATTTCCTATGTACGATCATTTATCAGAAGTCAAAATTATAACCTGTCCTTTATTCATACTTTCCCTCACATTAAAGTTTTATAAGAATGCGAATATACGAGATAGACGGGATTATCGAAACAAGTTGAAGCGAATTATGACCGGATCCGTACCCGTGTATTTGCTTCTTCTATTTGCTATACTGTTTTAAAAATAAGACAGTACATAAAACTGCGTACGTTATGTTTTATAGATTCACAATAATGTATTTGAATACTACAATTTATACTACCAATACCAGTCTGGTAACCAATATCCATCACATTTATTTTTGAATTATAAAGCACATTATTTTGCAACCAATTGAACATTATAATTAAAAGATTTAGTCTTTCCGAAGATGTCATCTATCTACATAAAAACTGATTTATTTCATGTTTATATCTTGTAGTTGTCTAAGTTTTAATCGATCGTCCATAATTGATGAAAGAAATTCCAAAGAGTAAAAAATTTTTAAGAGAAATAAACCTAATGCAGGGGAGGCAAATCCATTAAATGGGATTTACAATACTACAGACCACAAACTAGACCACAAAAGCGGATGTTTGAATATAACCGATTCAATGCGTATATCCTAGAGTCGTCTTTAAATGTTTGGTGTTTAACTATACCATCTGATAAATATATAATTAAATATACTCATGTCGAAATTATGCTGATTTATGTCGTTTATTTGAAAGCTGAATCACTGTTGTATATTAGGTGGCAAGAATATTATATTTGATCCATAAGGAATTTAGTGTTAGAAGTTTTACTAAGATACCCATTATTTTAATTGTTTCACAGTTTAAGAAGCTTTTAATACTTAGGATATTTTACACTGCTGATTTCTTTAATTTGTTTTGTTGTGTTTTTATTTGTCGTATATTTGCCCTGTAAATGTCATCTTACATCTACATGTATGTACTTTTATTGTTTTACTGTACAACGCCATAAAGCAGTTTCAGTTTTATAGTTGCGCCCCTTTAATAACTTTGGAACAATAATAGGCGTGTTCGAGACGCATTTAGAAGTATAACCTTTCATTGATTTATTTCCTAGTAACAATCCCTTTAAATAATTGACAACCTATAATTGGTTACTTCATAATCATAGTCTTTCATTGGTTTATTTACTTCTTTTATTTCTGAGTAAAAATAATGAATTTATTAGGAACAATCCCTTCAGCTTGCGAAGAACCTTTTATTGATTATCCCATGTAATAATCACTTCAACTTACCGAGAACCTATAATTGGTTACTTCATAGTAACAATCCCTTTAACTTGCTGAGAGCCTCTCATCAGTTATTTCATATAACAATCCCTTTAACTAACTGAGAACTGAGAACCTCTGATAAATATATTAGTAACAATAGATGTTAATACTGAGAACTTACTTTAGTTCTGAGTAATAATGAGAAACTGTCCTTGATAAATCCATTAGGAACAATCCCTTTAACTTTACTCGAACCTTTTTCCATTATTTCTTAGTAACAACCCCTTTAACTTACTGAGAAAGCGTCATTGATTTATTTCTTTTATAATTACTGATAACATATTTTAGTAGTTGGCAACAATCTTTTCAACGTCCCGCGTACCTTTCGTTGATTATTTCATAGTAACGATCCCTTTAACTTACTGATAACCTTTCATTGATTATTTCATAGGAACAGTCCCTTTAACCTTACTGAGAACCTCTCATTGATATATCGTAGTAAATTTACGAACTGAGAACCTGTCTGAACACAACTATAGCCTGAGTAAAAAGTTAGTTACAGGAAGTCATGTGACTAGATGTTTGTATGACAAGCTAGTGTTTATAGTAGAAGTCAGACGAGAGGCCAATAAAGGAGAGAGGTGATATATTCAATCAGATTTAACCTTTCTCACATTCTTACCTGACCTAGGAACTAACTTCAACAATGCCGGTAAGAAGTATAGATTTATATTTATTAAACTGGTCGATATATCATGTAAGGTGTGTTCTGCATATATTATTATTACCTTCATATATTACCTGAGTAATATAACAGGTTCTATCAAACAATTTGTCGAGCGTATTCTAAATATATATATTTCATAGAAAATTGCGTAGCGGTATTAAATGGTGCGTAGATAAAGTACTGAATTACATGAACATGAAAAGATTTTTGAGATATGTGCAAAAAGAATGTAACGATGAAAAGCCCTTTTTTTACATGGTAAATGCGTGGAAGATGAAGACATAATTTCCATTTTGCAGGACAAATTTACGCTCGATTTTTTTTGTTGGGAAGGGGATGTATTTCATGATTTGTTGGCATGGGTTCCATCCGTCCTTATAGATAATGTATTTATCGGCTCGGGTAAAGGTTTAAAGGGTGCACCGATCAGCTAAATAATTCAGCAGGAATTTGAATGATACACAATAATTGAACTACATGTATATTCAGATACCGACCTAAAAACCTGCATATACAAATGTAGATGTATATATATATATATATATATAGTTTTCATGTATACAGGATTTTTTGTTTGTAATTTTGTAGACTAAGATCCGTTTCCTGTGTTGGTAAAAACTAAGTCACGAAAATATGGCACGTTAACAGGAAAGTGATGAATAATCTAAATAAGATTTCATTTAAAGCTGGTGTATTAAAGGGATACCACCTTAGAATGCACATACACCTTAACTTCTCAAACTTGGTCAAAAAGAGTATATTCATCGATAGACTTACCTGCGGTGTCCAGGGGCGCGGGAACAAATTTTAGGTTGGGGGGGGGGGCAAACTATTTAAAAGTCAAAAAACTGTTATCGTTCATATACCTTTATTTCAAAATTAATCGAATTGTCCAAAGACTTCCTTTCGGATGTTTTCATTATAAAGCTATTCATGATTTCTTCAAGTTTGATTTTATTTAATTAAAACATAAATTATTATGTATTCAAATAATTTGATCGTGATAGACAAACTTATATTCTTTGATTGTAACCCAAAGAAATTTACAAATATGGCCTTATGAGACAACTACATAGTTAGGCTACCCGGTACATATAATTATTTTATTTCATTTTTGGGGGGGGGGGCAAATTTTTGGGGGGTCATTTGCCCCCCCCCCCCCCTGTTCCCGCGCCTATGGCGGTGTCATATCTATGTACAATAGAATCCCTGTAAAACCCGATACTGCCGTAAACCATATAATTCTTACACAATTTAAAGGATAATTATTAGCTGTATGGAATATTAGATTATAGAAGGATTCTGTTTTCGGATTTATGACATTGGGGAGACCCAAAGGTTAATATATATATTTTTAATATCCAAGTTTGATAATCTAAACATTTCACTCTAACAGGTACTTTTCCTTTAATTCACATTTAAAAACAATTTGTTTGTCTGAAAGCGGTTATACAGATTGAAATTTTAAAATTGACGGTCAGACCACAAAATGTATTGAAATAATTAAATTTCTTATTCGACGTGGCTAAATATCGTGGGTACTTTAAACTGCCGGCAAAGGAATTTTTTAAATACTCATTTTTCTGGCTGAGTCCTCATGTCGCCACCACCCACCCACTACCTTTTCTACAACAACAGGCCACTGGATCACAGATATGGTGAAGATAAACAAACTTCTTAAAGCCAGCCTAGGGAGAATCTGTTTTTTTTACAAGCAGGAAATCTCTCTGATAAATTTTATCTTTGTTGACTTTGTCCCACACGAAAGTATGGGCGTATATTGTTATCGCCTTGTCGGTCCGTCCGTCGGTCCGTCCGTTCACAATTACCTCGTGCTCACTCTACAGGCTACAATTCTTCAAAGATTCTTTAAATTTTTATTTTGTGGGTCAGTGTCATTATGAAGATGATCCCTATCGATTTTCGTGATAATCGGATAATTTTTCTTCGAAATTTCGCGTCTGACTTAGCGTTTTTCACTTCATTAGCTATAGTGTGCAACTCGTGCTCACTCTACAAGCTACAATTCTTTATGGATTCTTTTGATTTTTATTTTATGGGTTATTGTCATCATGAACATGGTCCCTATCGATTTTGGTGATGATCGTATAATGTTTCATAGAAATATCGCGTTTGACTTAGCGTTTTTCACTTCATTAGCTATAGGGTGCAACTCGTGCTCACCAGGCTACAATTCTTTATGGATTCTTTTAATTTTTATTTTGTGGGTCAGTGTCATTATGAACATGATCCCTATCGATTTTAGTGATGATCGGATAATTTTTCACCAAAATATCGCATCTGACTTAGCATTTTTCTCTATATATGTATTCTTTTGATTGTTTTATGTGTGTCGATATCATTTTGAAGATACGCAGTATTAAATTCAATGATGATCCGATAATTTTCTAAGCCTATGTTTTATTCATAATCAATGCTGGCAGTGGGCGTATATGACCTTGCCTGGCAAGCTGTCTTTTTAAATATCCATGACGCGGAAAATTACCTCAAGTTAAAGATTGCCTATCTTATGCTTCCTTATTGGTTATCTTTACTAAAAACAAACATCATGTTTTAAGAAATATAACCACAAAACGTATCATTATTTGACTGAACTCCAAACTATCAAATTAAATGCTATTCTAAACATCAGATAGTTATGCTAATCGATTCACTAATGAATATGTGAATTCAACTGTAATATACATCTATAATTATTGCTATAATTACATTTCTGAAGCAGGTGGCCGATAGTCTAATTCTATGCCAAAAATATCAAAGTTTGACCTTTCTCTTTCTAGTACAATTAATGAAACATTCGTACAGTTGGAATGGTATGTTTTTACATCTAACCATAAGAAATAAATAGTCAAATTTTTAAATTACATATTTATATTTACATATTTATTATTTCTTTGAATTTAACATGAAATGAATTGAGTTTTACATTCTTCTTCATCTTCTGGGCTAATGAAGACTGGGAAATTCCAGGACCGCGACATTAGCGTAGTCTTTTTGCGATCTCCCACTGATGATTGATCTTTAACGTGCAATGTCTGTAGCACACAAGTCAACTTTTTAAAAATCATTTCCAGTCTTTTAATCGAATACTTTTCTGTTTTAAGGGAACAATCGTTGGAAATGATGACCTCGATACCACTGCAGTAGTGGAATGCCTGCGTAATTCCATGAAAGGTTTTGGTAAGTGTGTAATGTTTGACTCATTGTATATTTTGAAACATTGTCTCTTAAGCTTTTTTGTTTTTTATTTGTGTGGATTCACCACAAAAAGAAAATCAGTTCCATGACAGTTCCTGGAAACTGCATGTACAGAAACTTGCAACAACGACTCAAAGTGTTACCTTATATACGGTGAAATGTTTTTTTGCAGGAACGGACGAAGATCAAATCATTGCTACAATTGTGGGCCATACCAATGCTCAAAGACAAGAATTACGAGAAGCTTTCAAAACAGCATATGGAAAGGTATTTAAACTACATGTATATCAGTCTGATCACCCAATGGTGTGCTGCCAAATAGCGTTTCAGTCTGACGGTTAACACATTTCAATTCTGGATCCGATGGCGTACGTGAATCTTTCTATTTTGCTAGTATGTCAATATTTCAGGACCTGATAGACGACCTAAAGTCTGAGTTACGAGGAGAATTAGAAGAAGTAACAATTGCTTTGATGACACCACCGCGAGTTTATGATGCTCGTCAACTTCACTATGCTCTATCTGTAAGTTATTTTCTTCCAGGGTTAAGGTTTAGTACATTTGATTCTGTCGTTTGTTGAATAATTACCTTTAACCACCCCTTATAACTTTAAGAACCATCCAATGCAGACGTTCATGTCGGGATGACATATCCGCAATGTATACATTATGCCAATGAGGTTCTGCTACACATGAAGATTTCTTTAGTATGGTATAGGGGGGCATTAAGGTGGGCTTATGTGGGCTTGCGACGCTCCTCGATTGTCGGCATCTAGTTGAAACTGATAAATTCGGAGCGCTCATGTCGCTTCGACTGTCTACGACTAGTTCAGTTTTCGACGACCATGTGATACATTTCAACATGGCGGCGCCCATGAGACTTCACGTTGTAAGTTTTGTGTGTTCATTTTTTACTTTTTTTTAAGTTTTGCAACGCTTCCTTGATACTTCGACTACCTGTAGTCATATTTTAACCCCATATTTCAGTGTTGATATGATTATTTCACTCAATTCTCATGAAAAATTGGTACAAATTAAAAACAACAACTTCATGAAATACTACACATGTAATCTACGAAAGATTAATTTAAAATTAATTTAATGTCGAGACCATTCATTTGCCATCTTGACTTCTGCTTGACTTGAGATACTAACGCCACAAAGCAGGGACTAAAATAAGCGCGCGTTGATTGGCTAATATCTACAACTCAGTTGCGTCGCGGAGTAGGTTTGACTCAGGTCGCTACGATCGCTTACGATCATCGGCAACTACCTGGAACTCGTAGGCCAGAGTAGAACATGTGCGACTCACTGGATCTGGCTGAATCTCAGTTGCCGACAGTCGCAAGGAGGCTTGTTGCGTCGTAAGCCATCTCAGGTCGGCAGGAACTGGACTGGATCTGCCAGTTTCCGACAATCGAGAAGCGTCGCAAGCCCACATAAGCCCACCTTTAAAGGGATAACAGGCCTTAGAAGGAACATAAAAATTTGGACAATAACAGTATATATCCATCAGTGGACTTACCTGGTGTCATAACAATGCATCAAAATCCCTCTTTTATCGGATAAATAAACACAATCATGTAGTTAATTATAAAGAGCTTAATACTACCATCAAGCGATTTTCAAATTGTAAAATATAAAGGGAAGTAACTCTAACATGTGGGTTTTCACGCATCCTTGACCCCTACTGTTGAATTTCACAATGATGTTTGAGCGTTGATTTACCAGACGCTTTTATTCTCAAACTGAATGGAATCGTCGCTGGCTCACTTTTTAAAAAAAATTCCGAATATATTTTTATTGTGGCTTTTTACAATTTGGTAAAGTGTGGAATCCATACTAATTTAACTTACAGTCAATAACACAAATATAAAGTGGACGAGTTTATTCTAACGCCTATTATCCCTTTAATATTACATACTAATGTCATTAGATCTTTGATCCCGATGTTTGGATTGTACTATATGTATATATACTTGTAGGGAGCCGGTACAGATGAGACGATATTAATAGAAATCATGGCAACCAGAAATAATCAGGAAATAGCAGACATTAAAGAAAAATATAAAGAAGGTAAATATCGGTAAATACTAGACATAAATCACATAACATACTTCCATTTACAGCAAACATTGCACTGGACTATGTTTCTGATCTAATATCCACCCTTGTCTTTAACCTCAGTGCAGTTACTTTGCCAAGACGTCGAAAAGCTAATTAAATGCCATTAAACACTATCTTGAATTAGATTGTTGGATGTTGTATCTTCACTCTCCGGACAAGGTTCCGTTTACCATCACAGTTCAACGTGGTTCTTTGTGAACCATCACTGACCGAATAGCGTTCAGACGTATATCTGTATTGTTTATTTCAGAGTTTGAGAGTGAGCTAGAGGATGACCTGATATCAGATACTGGAGGTTATTTTGGTAGGTTGATGGTTTCTCTGTGTTCTGGTGCACGAGATGAGAACCCAGATGTAGATTATGATAAAGCCATTGAAGATGCTAAAGCTTTTCATGAGGTTTGCTAAATTTCGATAATACTTTCAATATATATTTTGGGTATAATGATGATGTAAGTTGCTCATTGTTAAAGTTTCTCCTTAAAAAGTTTTCTTGTCTTTTATGATTCTAAATATGAGGAGAAGGTGTACTGTAACCAATCTTATTAAAACATGTGCTGTTTCGTACGGGTACTACATTGCAGAATGACCCATTTTATCGACATTCTTTTCGCTGGCAACTAGTTGGTTTATAACATGTTCACATTTAAGGCCGGAGCTGGTGTATGGGGTACAGAAGAAGCCGAAATGAACGCTATTTTGTGTTTAAGAAGTTTGCCTCAACTCCGAGAAACTATCAAGAACTATGAGGAATTTACAGGAACGTCAATGGAAGAGGCCATTGAAAGTGAATGCAGTGGTTCCTTAAAACGTGGTTATATAGCTATTGGTAGGTTTGTTGAAGAAACAGAATTTGATGGGAAAGACAAGTTAAATATTGTTGATGGCTTAGGGTACGATCGCCAACAAAAAAGGTCTGTGTTCGTAGAGACGGTTATTTAAAGGCCTTGCGTCTGAAATTGTGAAACAACCTTTGTAATACTGGCCTTTGAGGAGAGGTAATAAGTGGTCATTGTTGGTTTTATTTTCAGTTGCCAGTGCTAAAGATCTACCAGGCTTTTTCGCAGACAGATTGAAGGCCAGTTTTTCTGGACTTGGGACCAACGACAATGATTTGATTAGAATTGTTGTCTCTCGTAGTGAAGTAAGTGAAGATAAAGAATTGCGACTATGGTACAGTTGATCAAGGAAACAGTTGCCTTTGAATAAGTCCTCTCCTTGGTACAGATACAAGTGAAAACACATTCCAGAGAGCGTGTCAAAATCCATTTTGAGTTGAGGATCACTCAGAACCCAAGTTGCTGTGTATATATGACTGAATATGGTTGCTTCTTTCGTTTTTATCATCAGTTTTATATAAATCCAATTTTGGTCCTGTTATCTGGGCTTGTCTTTGAATGAACACAAAACGAAACATATTTCAATCAGATTGTGTTAGATGTTGGCGTACAACTCATTTACCGTTCATTTTTGTTTCAGATTGATCTTCAAGAAATAAAAGAAGCTTACCAAGCTAAATATGAAACATCTTTGAATGATGCTATAGCTGATGAGTGTAGTGGAGACTATAAAAACATGTTACAGGCCGTTGTTAATGCTTCCTAATTTACATTATAGTATTACGATTTTACTAAATAAAACTATTGTTACATTGAACGAGTATGGAAAGACAGGATACTTTGCATTGAGAACTGGAATGTAGTTGGGGAAATAGGAGATGATAAAACATCAGGGGCGTAGCGTGACCATTTTGACTGGGGGTGTAACGTTTTACCGACGGACACGTGTTCTTCCGGGGGCAAAAATAACTTACTATTAACAATCAGGGGCGTATCTAGAACTTGCCTGAGATGGGGGACTGAAGGGCAGTCCTGTAGGCAAAAGGCCTTCGTATTTGGCCCTTGCAGTGGCGGGGGTTTGGGGGTCCTTTCCCGGAAAATTTTACAAACTAGGAAACCCGGAGAATACATCTGATTTTGGAAGTCTTTTCCACTGGTTCAAATTATTAATTTTCATCGGAAAACCATATGTTTTCTATGTCATTTTTCGACATATTCTGCGTTTTACCGACATGGCGTGGTGTTTCGGGGGTTCTCCCTCGGAAAATTTTAACTAGGAAACCCGGAGAATACATCTGACGCGATTTTGGAAGTCGTTTCCACCGGTCAAAATTATCAACTTTCATCGGAAAACCATATGTTTTATAAAGCCTTTTTCGACCTATTCTGCGTTTTACCGACAAGTTCAGTGAAGATAGCTTGCCAGGCAAGATAACATACGCCCACTGGCAGCATTGAATTTGAATAATAAATTGAGCGATAACTAAAAAAAAAATTCACTGAATATAGGGCAAAGACTCTTCAAAACTATTCATGGAAAAACGTCAAATTCAAACTTGACAACCATCTTTTCTATTTCAATACTCATATATATTTAAAAATTATAGCTTCTTTTTCACCCACAAAATTTTCTGACGCAATTTTACTAAGTCAGGGCAATAACTAAAAAATCATTGGTTAAAAAAAGTCATCAAATTCAAACTTGACTGCCGTCTTATCAATCCCTATGTTCACACCAAGTTTCATTAAAATCTATTGAAAATTGTAGCTTCTATTGTGTCTACAACAAATAAAGAGGCAAGGGCGCTACTCCCTTTAAGACCATTTAAAGATATACAGTCTTTATGCAAATACAGCTTTGCAAGGCAGGGGCACTACTCCCTGTAAGACCATTCGATGGAATTCTGTCTTCTGCCTACCACACAGCTCGGCAAGGCAGAGGAGGCTTTAACCATTGTGGTTTATCAATGAGTTACAGAAATAACAATTAGATTTGAATCAATTTCCATAAAGATGTTTTCCACTTTGATGCAATCTAGGAAACTGGATGTCAGATTTTCATTTATTTTGTTTTTGTGTAATCTTGAAATAGGATTTGATTAGAATTAAAAATTCATGGGAACTTTAATTTTTTATTATTTCTTTTTCAATTGTTTTGTCATAAAAGATGCCGAGAGAGAATATTGAAACTTCCGAACATTAAACCATAGAAATGAATCCAAATATTATTGAAGCAGAAGAACCAGCAACCGTTCCTAAGAAAAGAAAAAATTCAGAAGAGGAAGAAACTTCTGATAATGATTTACCCAAATGCAAACGAATCAGGTTGACGGCTGAATAAACTACTGAAATCTTTAAATTTTTCAAAAAGCAACTTGAATCCACAACTACACCACGGAAACCAGAGTGCATAAATATTATGGCAAAAAGTAAATTCTTAAAAAATAAACATTATACAGATATTATTTAAAAAATTCGAATATTAATCACAAATAAGTTAAGACTGTAGTTTTATTAATCATGTTTTTTTGGAAAAAGAATATTTTAAAAGGTGTTATTTAAGCCTAATGCGGTGGAGAAGTTGCTTTAATCGCAGTAGACCATAGATTTTCAAACAGACACTAGCTCTTAATTACATCCATTACGTGTGAGGAGATGTTACTTACAAATAAAATATTTTTATTTCAGTTACTGTTGCAGGGAAAATAGTTCATATGTTAAAGTATTGTATTCATGCTTGAGGTGATTTTGTTTAATTTGGCAAAATAAAGGATTTTTGTAGTGTCCTAAACAATTGTAAATGAGGAAAATAAAAGTAAATATCGGGTACCTACTTGAGTCACTCTTCACAAATATACGTGCAGCAATCAACCCATAATGTAGCCCCTTCGCATGCCAAAGAATAGGTGTGTTTCTAAGTTTTGACCAAGCAGTTGTATCCTACCTTCAAAAGATATAAATTATCATTATGACATTGAGTAGGCATACATGAACGGACGTACTCGAGAATCTTATTCTGTCTGTGCAAAGTATACGGCGTCTCGAATGTACTGGAAAGGAAATCGGGAATATTTGTTACGTCCCGGACCACACCACCTTCGTGGCCGGCACAGATTTTTCTAACCAAAGCAGTTGCGCCAGAGCATTCGGGATGTACTAGATAGCGTCACGAATACGCCCAAAGAGATTTTCTCGAAAGTAGGCCTACGTGCAAAATTCTACTTACTGAAAAGTAACGAAAAAAATGCATATGCTCCTCTCGATAAAGGACAAAGAGGCTACATCCAGTTAGTTGAATTCAACAACAAAATGAATAGAAAGAAATTTTAAAAGTTATACTCACAAGATTTAACGCAAAAGACGTTGTGCATCGGGTGTCCAATGTAGAAATAAAGCTGTCCAACGCCGGTTAGTGTTCGAGAAAGATTCCAAGGGACATTAGAACACGTAAAATAACTACAGTCAATTGAGTAGCCAAAAAAAATGCTTTCTTGAGTATCCATTTCAGTTTAAAAACTATGATGAGGCACATTAATAAAGCAATAAAACCAAAACAATTTCTGTGGTGCGCATGCGCAGGCTTTTGATTGCATGCGTTTTTGAAGGCTTTTGATTAGTCAAAAAATAGTTTTATACGCTCCTGTCCAAGATTATTTTATGAAATACTTGAGCTTGAATGTCAGTATTACCACATGGACGACTTACGGAAAATATTTTTATGGGACTTTGGCATGAATGAAAATTAGACCCGTATGAATCATTTTGGCGCATCTGAAAAAGTTTTCATCTGCAACAAATGCAAAATAAGTCGTATAAGACCTTTATGGACGTATAAAAGGTCCCAAATGACAGCGATGGCGAGAACGGACGGAAGGACGGACGGGGCGACGACAATATACGTCCACATTTCGCGATTTACCGACAAATTCAAATAACGAACAGCTTAACGATAACAAGGGTATCGGTGAACCAATCGGTATTCCTGACCTTCCCAAAAACTCTTCAGAGCTAGGAATGTTTTCGGTTTTCGATTTCATACTCGGGGAGATTATCTTGAACCAATTTAAATATTGGCTTTAAGGGAATTTAGAAATGGTGTGGTAAAAGAGTCGAGTAAAATTGTCTGAACAGCCAATTAAATCTTGTGAGGCGACGAAATAATAATTCTTAGGACAAAGTGCTTGAATGGATTATCTTTTATCGAAAAAGTGAATGATTATTATAAAAAAACGTATCGATATCTCTTATTAAAAGTACTCCGTCATACATCTAATTGCCATGTTATTAATATATACAAACACTATAAGGATGGCTTTCTTCCCAAAGAAAAAGACCGTTTATTGCACTTTAAAAGAGATATCGACCAAATATCGTTTGCGTCTAAAAGAAAATGGGAAGAAATCGAGACTGGAATGGATTATCCATAGTATTACTGAATACTATTAAGAAGGGTATCTAAAGGGCATCTCCCGAATCCCGATTGTTCAGTGAACTGAAAATTTGTTGACCATGTGGCAAAACCGGTTATCGTATCGAGCTGCCTACTATAAATCTTGATGACTAATGGCCTCCTTATGTTTTACCTATATAGTATATATACCTTGTTAGTTTTCGCCCCAAGGTACAATTCAACTAGGATGTCAGTTACTTATAGGCCTACTGGACCAAGGAGCTCAGTTACATTTAAAATTATTATAAGGTTAATGCATACGCGGTAGAAATAGTCCGTGATATAAGTATGAACTTGTCCGGAATCTGAGAATAGTATTAGTTAGTTATTCTCGTGATAAAGTTAAAAATTTATTAATAACAGTCAAAGTCGTGATTTTATTAAATTACTAAGCATCGACATGGTACGTAGTAACATATTCCTACACGTATGAATCACAGACATATTTTCACATGTATATTTTCTATACTTTCAACTATATGACAGTCTGGGTCACGTGACTACTACCTGTTTCATTTAGGTCCAGTGAGCGAACGAGACATTTATAATTTGTTTAGCAGTCTTCGTTCAATTAAAAAAAATCGTCAAAATGCCGGTAAGTTTTATTTTCATATAATTCCATGATTCTTGGAGTCTTTGTTCTTTAACATACTTATATTATTTAAATTCTGCTCGGTGGATCACAGTTTTAGTTAATTTTTTCGCATTTTTGAAAGGAATGTTGCGAATTCCTTGGAATTAACCGAGCGTATCGAGACCAATTGCAATAGATCATCCAATTCCTGGATTTTCTTTTGATAAATTTCCTCAATATTAAGGTAACTGACTGAGAATTTATTACAATTGTAACAACAGGTTAACATTGTTAAAATGTTAGAGGACCACGCCCACTTATGAAATATTTACTTTCGTGTCAACGTAACTTAAAAACTCTGAATAAGTTTTTGTTTCAACAAACGTATTAACCTATTACTTATCTTTATAGATATATCACATTGAGTTTAGTCTTTGATGTGTGTTGTCTATAATTAAACGTGGCCATTATTAAGGTAAAATTGGGCCAAATAAATGCATAAGACTATACTATTTTGCAATTATTCCAATTATCTATAATATCCATTCCCAAGACATTTCTCACAGATAATACATTTTCGTCTTACTCTTATGTGGGCCCCGGAGGTACCGGGTTGAGCTTGAGTAAATTGATTTTCAGGTGGCATCTAGAAGAATGTCATCGGTGGATTTAAATTCATCTGAACGCACCGACGGGTGGCATATCGCAGTTATTGCTGGTTGCCATCAATTGCTCATGGTTAACCTTCTTGTCGTCAAACTAAGTGGTTATGTCCAAAAACGCACCCATTCGTTATACTTCCCAGGAAGAGACCATGTATTCGGTATATGGTGGTATTATACTCATTAGTATATTCAGTTTCTTGAGACGACGAATCCGATGATGTCGACCTTAGCCACTAAGCAATCTTTCTAATATGTTGGGCTTCAGTGTAGCCGGCTACATGGACAAATTAGCAACACTTCAATTAAGCATCGCTCTGTGATCATAAGGCGTATAAAATAAGTGAATGTATCCAATTAATTGCCGACAATATCTCACTAAAGTTGCAAACAAATGTTAATACAGGTTAAAAAATCATTCAATTTTATATAAATTTTATATAATTTAAAGTGAGAAAATGAGAGAATAGAAACTCAGTCCAGCTGTCGATATCATTAGTTAATATACAGTCAGATTTTGCATATACACAACATAAAATCAAGCAGAAATATTTGATCTAGATCTTCAAACGTTCAATATCGCAATCAGAATTACATTAAATTTGTAAAAGGAATACCGAGACTAATTGTATTATTTCAACAGCTTGTGGGACTGAATTATAGCTACCAAGAGCTATAAAGAACTCGTATTGATTGATTGCATGACATCACAAATTCCTATCGGAATTGATGACGTCAAAGACTTCATTATGCAAGGGAACTATCTCTACGAGTGTACATAAACTTTGACTAAAGGATTTTAAATTTTGATCTCAATATGTCACTATTTTATATAAGAACACAATTATATGGATAACAAGCTATGCTTGATAAAGACAGGAGTACCCTCGTTGAAACGTCGCAAATAATTGTTATCCATATAATTGGGTCCTGATATATATTCTCCAATTAAAGGGATACTGCGTCTTAGCATCATGAACATAATTTTTTTTTCTCAAGAATGGTCAATATGAGTATATTCATCAATGAACTTACCTGGTGTCTAACGCAACAGAATCCCTTAAAATCCGGAAAAGTCACAACACAAGTCATTTTTGAAAAAAAGGTGAATCAATTTATTAAGCGTTTTTCAATAATCAAATGCATCTTTATGGATGATTAGTTATTTTTTTGGATATTTTTGTTTAATTTTTATGATATTTATAGCAGCAGGTATATTTACTGATGAATAGAGCTCTTATTTGCCTAGTTTAAAATTTTCAAATTTTCATTCTAAGACCTATTATCCCTTTAATAAACGCCACTCAAGGCCACTATTTTAGGATGTTTTGCTTCAGTAATTTAGTAAAAACTGTAAGGACAGTGATCGTAGCCAGTGAGTAAATACTCGAAAGTCAATGAATGAGTTTGTCCTATATACATAATACTTTAAGAAATGTATTACACCTACATAGGTAAATTGTGTAAATGATAACCTAAATTGGAGGTGTAGTGTGGGTGTTGGGAAATACTTTCTGTTAAAATATTTCAATATCTTTCACCCACAGCTTTCCCAATTAAAGACTTTGATATCGGTACGTTCTACTTTCGTAGGATTGCTCGTTATCTCCGGCTATGCAATAAGCCTTCAATAAAATGTCAAATTGGTAATGAATTATTATAAATTTAATTTCAGCTTTAGTATTAAGGGCGCCAGAGACGTATGAGACGTTTCGATGAGTTTCGGACTATATTATCCTTAAACCCTAATCGATTGATTTCACTAAACACTATACCTCACTTTTAACAACTGACCCATACGTCAATGTTAATTTTCTCATCATATTAGTCGAATATCGAGATAGTGGTGTACGCTCAACCTTTGTTAATGTTCGTTAGTTTCCACAAGCAGCATCCATGCCCCGAATTTGATACGAGTGACTATAGAATGCAGTAGACAAAATTGAAATATTATTACTAGTTATCACTGAGAAAAGACAGAAATATGCACGACCCTGATCATCTTTTCAATATCAAGTTATTACGAACTGTGTCTAATACCCTGACAGCAGCAGCCACTTGTTTGTATACAAAAGTTTGCATATAACAGCAGTTTGATTTCCTAACTGGTCGTCAGTAAACATAATCACATTATTATATACTTTAGGGAACTATACGTAAGAACTATGATTTTGATGTGTCCGTTGTGGTGGAACAACTCAGGAACTCCATGACTGGTTTCGGAACTGATGAAGATACTATTATCAATATTCTGGTAAATCATGACAATGAGCAAAGACGCGAAATTGACGAGTCTTATAAATGTGCCTATGGAAAGGTAAAACAACTTTTTAAATAACTCTAATAGTTTTCTATTCTTATTTCTATGGAGTTTCTATCACAATGAACTGAAGTATTGTACTGTCCAATGTAAATCTAGCTTGATTGGCAGTTATATTGAAAATGGCCAACATTTTGTATGCTCCTTGGTAATATCCAATGAGAAAGTAGGTTCTGGAGCACTGTATACCAAATATGTGAAGTGAACGATTGTTTCAGCTACCATAATATACGAAGAAAAACGTCCTATATTCAATTTTTACAATCGGATAGGGACTACCAGATAAATGATATTCCCAACATTGCTCAAAATAATTACATTGTTCAACCATAACAAATATTGCAGTAAAAGAACGATTTTTAGTTGATTTGCTTATAACTGTTCCCCTTTGCCATTAGGACTTGATTGAAGATCTGCAGTCTGAGTTAAAGGGTGATTTTGAAGAAATTTGTGTCGCCATGTTGGAACATCCACGAAAGTATGATGCCAAACAGATCCATAATGCTATGTGTGTAAGTTTCTTTGAGTTTTACTTTGATATCCAGAGATAACCAGACCATTTTCATCTTGTCATCGGCATAATCATGCTGTTGTCTGTTACGTATTAAAGTTTGGAAATGTTGAAAGTCGGCACAAGGCCATTACGAAATTTTAAACCTTGAAGTCACTAGCCTGTAAATGCAACAATTTGATTAGATTGTATGCTGGCAAATACAGCCAATCACTATACATGCACTAGGTAATAGGTCACAGTGTTTGCAATCGAGTTTTTATACGCCCACATGGAAATGTGGACGTATATTGCCGTCGCCCCTGTCCGTCCCTCCGTCGGTCCGTCCACATTTGTTGTATCCACGATAGAGGCTACAGTTTTTATCCGATCTTAATGAAACTTGGTATACATGTATATATTGGTGATATCTCGGTCAAGTTCGAAAATGGAACTAATCGCATGAACGGTTTTTGAGTTATTACACTTGACTTAGTAAAAACGTGTCAAATTTGGGTTGTATCCACAATAGAAGCTACAGTTTTTATCCGATCTCAATGAAACTTGTTATACATGTATATATTGATGATATCTCGGTCAAGGTCGAAAATGGAAATTATCGAATGAACGGGTTTTGAGTTATTGCCCTTGACTTAGTAAATACGCGTCAAATTTGGGTTGTATCCACGATTGAGGCTACAGTTTTTATCCGATCTTAATGAAACTTGGTATGCATGTATATATTGATGATATCTCGGTCAAGTTCAAAAATGGAAATTATCGAATGAACGGATTTTGAGTTATTGCCCTTGACTTAGTAAAAACGCTTCAAATTTGGGTTGTATCCACGATAGAGGCTATAGTTTTTATCCGATCTTAATGAAACTTGGTATACATGTATATATTGATCAGATCTCGGTCAAGTTCAAAAATGGAAATTATCGAATGAACGGATTTTGAGTTATTGCCCTTGACTTAGTAAAAACGCATAAAATTTGGGTTGTATGATAGAGGCTAAAGTTTTTATCCAATCTTAATGAAACTTGGTATGCATGTATGGAAATTATCGAATGAACAGATTTTTATACACCCACATGAAAATGTGGACGTATATTGTCGATGCCCCTGTCCGTCGGTCTGCCGGTCTGTCGGTCCGTCAACATTTGTTGTAGACACTATAGAAGCTACAATTTTCTATGGATTTTATTGAAACTTGGTATGAGCATTGGTATTGATAAGACGGCAGTCAAGTTCGATTTGGTCGATTTTTCGATAAACAGTTTTAGAGTTATTGCCCCTGCCTCTATATTTGTTGTAGACACAATAGAAACTACAATTTTTAATGGATTTTAATGAAACTTGGTGTGAGCATTCGAATTGATAAGAAGGTGGTCAACTTCGAATTTGAAGATTTTTTGATGAACTGTTTTTGAGTTATTGCCCTTGACTTATTTACATCACTTCAAAATTTATTGTTGATGCAATAGAAGCTACAATTGTCAATGCATTTGAATGAAACTTGGTATGAGCATTGGAATTGATAAGGCGGTGGTCAGGTTCAAATTTGACGATTTTTTGATGAATGAGTAATTGCCCTTGACTAAGTAAAATTGCGTAAAAATCCATTTTCTGTAGACACTATAGAAGCTACAATTATCTATGGATTTTAATGAAACTTGGTGTGAGCATTGGAATTGATAAGACAACAGTCGAGTTTGAATTTGGCAATTTTTTTGATGAACAGTTTTTGAGTTATTGCCCTTGACTTCAATATCCATTTAGTGAATGGTTTTTGAGTCATTGCTCAATTTATTTTTCAAATTCAATGCTGCCAGTGGGCGTATGTTACCTTGCCTGGCAAGCTATCTTTTTATATTGAGGTATTCTCTAGTGTAAAATCCTATAAAATCGCTGCATTCCGTGTTACAAAATTCCAAGTTCGTAATAGATTGACCTTGAGAGGATGGCACAGGTCAGACTATCAAAAACAATGCATTGTCTGCAGCATTAGCAACGGGAGCTTATGGCACCTTTCATTGCACCCGTGACACATTTGTCCTGCTTCAGATACTCGATTCATAATAAGGCCAATGGTGTTTCTATCATGCCTTTTTCCCACATTATTTGCCAAAAGGTGCACCTGTTACTTAACTTTATTCCAGGGAGCTGGTACTGATGAAACTACCATTATTGAGATTATGACGACAAGAAGTAATGATGAGATTGAAGAGATCAAAACAATATATAAAGAAGGTAATAAAAATAAAATTATAAATTTTATATCTCCTAAACCCTATCCGTTTGAGTAATACATTTTCTCAGTCAGTTACTAGTGTAATAATGAAGTAAATGAAGTTTTAATCCTACCTTTTTGTACCTTATGGGCTGCTTAGATAGTATGTGATTAAAAGTTTTTTGGGTAATATTTGATTAATGTGAGTACATAATATATATATTGGGTTCCCTAGTGATTTTGTGATGTATTGAATCCCCAAATATAGACACATAATTATATGCCATTAACAATAAATATTTTTAGAATTTGAAAATGAAATGGAAGATGATTTAAAGGGTGAAACCTCTGGATATTTTGAAAGATTACTGGTATCGTTATGCTCTGGTGCTAGAGATGAATCACCAAGTGTGGATTACGAGAAGGCAACTGAGGATGCCCAGAAATTTTATGATGTAAGGATAGGCACTAAAACAGTGCCGTAAGGATAAACGTTGAACACTTGGTCGTGTCACTTAAACATGTACAAAATTTTCGCATAATTCATCTTGGTTACACTGTCGTCAAAACTCCAGTGCCGTTTCTATATTAGGTACCAAAGTTCTACAAATGTGAGACTGGACCGACTTCCGTCGGCCCTCTATAGTTTTTCTGTTTCAAATTTCTTATCATTGAATACCCTCATTCGGCAACCATGTGTCCTCCTCCACCCTGCCCTTATCCTTTTATATGTCCCTTCTGCTTAATGATTCATAGAAACGCCGTAGCTGTTGTTAGCACACAAGCATACCACACAGCGTGTTCCTAAAGCAACGTTTGGATATATAATAACATGGCCATACATTTGACGCGCCAATTCAGCTTGTGGTCTACTCAAGCAGACAATATCAGTAGATGATATGAATTCGTATCAGTTATAACATCCACATGGTAAGGTATTCTGAGCAGTAGCATCTCTGCAGATAACTAGAAACAATTCTGATAAACTTTCAACTTTACTTGTAATTGTTGTAGGCTGCTGAAGCAGTATGGGGAACTGAAGAAGCTGAATTAAATGCCATTCTTTGTTTACGAAGCCGACCTCAGCTCTACCAAACTATGCTGCATTATGAGAGTTTGACTGGTAAAACCATGGAACAGTCTATACAAGATGACTGTTCAGGAACATTACAAAATGGATATTTAGCCATTAGTAAGTGGATGTATGAATGCATGACCAATTACATTTTTTAATTGGGAAGTTAAGAAGTCTTTTATGACCAAATACACCTAAAACACGTTTTTAGCCTACTTTTCATTAGGAAACTCTCATTTATGATTGATATACTTCAAAAGTTATTAGCTTCCGTCAAGGTTACGCAAATATTTTTGAATTCGGGCTTCGTTTTGCATATCGGCTCTTTATTATCTAAACGAAATCCTCTAATACGCAAAGATTTTATGAGGTTCTCTAAGCTGTAATTTGAAAAAACATTAGAATTTGAAGTAACTTTTGTTATTTCAGTTGAAACTACTAAAAACTTACCAGCATTTTTCGCCAGGAGATTAAACGAAAGTTTTGTTGGAATAGGAACGTCAGACACCCATCTTATCAGAATTGTAGTATCAAGAAGTGAGGTAAGAAGTCCAGTTCTCGTCATCTGTCTCCCGAGGTGTTACAGATAATAGTCTCCCTTGTTTTGTACTCGCCTTATTAAGTGGACACTGACATGTTCCCCCTTTGACACTGATTTTTGATGCCTCGAAAGCCATTAAACATTCAAATTATTTCAATCAGTTTTCATATATTTCGTGTTTTAGATTGATCTTGAAGATATTAAACAAGCTTATGAGGAAAAATATGAAACCTCTCTATGTGATGCGATTGCCAGTGAATGTGGTGGAGATTACAAGAAGATGTTGCAAGCCATAGTTAATGGCGGTGTCTAATATTTTTATTCTTGGAAATGATTGAGTATATTGTGAACCCTGGCCATATTTTTAAGCAGATTATTTCCCATTTAACACGTCTTGGGGAAAGTTTATACAGATTATCTTTTCATGTTAAGACGCTTTGGGCATTGTTTCAAGACTTAAAAATCAGGTCACAGTTAAAGTTCAAAATTAAAAACTCTTTATCAAATTGGCTGTCTGAACATTCTAAAAAAAATATCTTCCCATCTGTTCACAATATATTCACCATAATTTCCTTACCGAAGTATTTTATTAATAATTTTAATGCAATTCATATTTTATATTTCGTTTCAATTTTTAGATTATGTATTTTTTGATATGGGTTATGGAGAAATTTAGCACATAGAAATCTTCTTTTGACTTCCAAATCTTAACTATTCTTTTGACTATTGGTTTCTTACATAGACTTATATTTTACTATCGTATGTAACAAACTTATTGACACTAGAATTCATTGTCACAATTTTCATGTTAAACCTTTTTTTTAAGGACATACAGGCGAAATAAATGAGCATTTAAACTGCTTATACTTCGTTATTTATTTTATTATTTTGTTCCTCCAATTGCCAGGCTTGTTTTCACTTGATATGATTGTTCCAATTTCAAAATCAGTGATAATTTTCTCTCTTAATATCTGATAACTTCATTGGTTAAAATCCCCACTTATAAAGAGGGATTGAGGCAAATAACCTATCATGCATTAAGTATTTTCTGGTTTGAATTATACAAAAGTGTGAACTAATAGTCAAAGTAATTAAAATGTTTAAATGGTTTGTGTTCTTGGTAATGTCTCCATTGGGAGACTGGATGATATTTTTGCTTAAGCTTAATCTTTCTGGAATACTTCCAGTCACTTGGGACATTAAGTCCAATATTGGTCAGCATTTCTATGACTGAATATCATACATCTTGTCAGCAAATTTTGGTGTTTAAAAGGCAAAACTGAATAATAGAAATTTAAATTGAGATAATTTTTCACTATGGCCAACACTAGTAATGTATTATTTTTTATTTTGAAAGATTTCTAGGAAAACATAACTGGTACAAAGGGGGGCAATATATATATATATTTATATATATTGTTTATGAAATAAGATCTAGGCTTTATTCACAATACTGTATATAAAAATACAAAATATACAGTTCTTTTTATAACACTGATCTGTGAGAACAGAAAAACTACATAATGCTAGCTAAAACTAAGCATTAACCTTTTCTATCATAAATATGAGCAGTCTCAATCAGGACATCCTTACTGAAAATTTGCCCCACAAAGTCCTCAAACAATACTTAGTTAGAAAACTAACTCAGTGTTCTATGATATATCAATGCAAATAGCAAAACCATTCACTGCAGATCAGATCAATTCACAAAAAAGAAAATCTTGAAAAAAAACAAAACAAATGTATATGAAATACAACAGAATTTCTACATTGAATATTTCATTATTTAGTAGTATAAGTATATCATATAGTTACTTCTTATATAATTTATCTATTTACAATATAATAATAAACTCTCAAAAAAACATTTTTCTCAATTTAAAATCTATACATATGTAGACTAGCCTGATAATAATAATAATAATAATTAATAATTAAGAGTTGAAAACACACTTTAAATTTAAAACATCAGCAATATTTGCTACTTATTTAATTGTTTTATTGGCTTTTTAAAATTTCTAAATATATTTTTCCAAATGATAGTTGTAGGGATAGGATGAATCTTAACTTATTATTTTCAATAGATCAACTACATAAAATGCTATACATAAATAACAGGAATTACAAAGAGACAATAGCTCATTAAGATGTTTCAAGCAATCTTCTGAATAACTAAACAAGATAGAACTGTTACAATAATTATGTACCATGTTATTTAAGCCTACAGCAGCCAATCAAGTAAGGGAACTCTTCCTAATAATGTAACAATAAGAAAATATAGCCGTGCCAGTCAAAATTATCAAATACACTGAAGTTGTAGCTAGATAGGGGAGATAACTTGCTATTAAGATAAAAATTCATCAAGGTCAAGGTCGCTACACATTTGCAATGCTCAAATCCAGAATAAATCCCTTGATTTTTAGATTCCTAGATATGGTTACTTCTAACATGGTCATTTTAACAATTGGTATACTAAACATTATGCAGTGAAAAATGGCAGCATCATTCTTATTAAATTTTCAATCTATCACAAACTCAAAAAAAAATAGAAAAAGAAAGGGTTTCCTCTGGAAATAGTAACAAAAATAAAATCTGTAAAGATGAAATATTGATAATGGCGCAAGAAACATGATTGAATTCTTGTAACAAAATATAGATTTAATATGAGAAAGGTGTTTGAGTTTCAAATAATTACTAAGCCTATTTTCTGTTCAAAATTTCCAGTTTGACGAATTAATGTACCTTATATTTATTGTACATTTTACTGTTTTCTTTAATTTTTTGTTAGAAATTAAGACCAAGGGAGAGAGTGAAAATCGTGATCTACTTAACACAGTTCCCTGACACTGCAAAACAGAACTTTTAAGTCAGAGAACAATAAGAATATTTTCATACCAAATGATTTTTGACTTGCATCATACCTTAATCTTGCATTTAATTTTATTTTCATTAATTTCGTTTCAACACAATTGTATTGGTTATAGCAGAAATATCAGATACAGAACAGAATGAAAGAAAAATGGATGGATGAATGAATGATTTTGATTAGGGGAAAAATTAACATGTACAATTCAAATCGTACAAAGCACTTAAATTGTAAACTATCAATAAATCGAAAGAAAACAAACAAAAATAGAGCACAATAAAAGGGAGATAACACATAGAGGGAAAATTAACATGTGGACAGCAAACATTAAATATTCTTTAACACATTATGTACAGTCTATATCAATAACTTCACAATTTAGTTGATGTTCACTGTATTGATGAAAGAATCACACATATATACAGCACAAGATATTGACCTTGAACTATCAGTCCTGAAGAATATGACCTTGGCCTTTTCCAAGTCTTTGAGAAGTGTCCATTCCTTCTCCATCTCTTGCTAATGTACACACAATATGATTTCGTTCCAGACTATTATTCTATCCAGGAACACTAAGATTGTCTCACTCACAGTGTATGACTGAATATATATTATATACAGGTAATGATCACATGACATATAATAATTTATACATAACAGGAGGGCTATAAGATGTAAAGATGGTATGATGTATATTGATTTTTATTATTGTCTGTGATCTCTTGATCTACGTCTTTTAGCTAATGAATCACTTTGATCTGAAATTATAAGAAATTATGTATTTGTTGTCATACAATGTATTGATATAATGATTATATCAGAGTTCAACTGTGTCTTCATGACATAAAGAACATCAAAAAAAAAAAAAATTAAAAAAAACTTTCAATACTGAACCAGGGGTCATAATGCACAGTGGTCTTATTTGTTTAATATAGCTTGCCAGGCAGGGTAACATACGCCCACTGGCAGCATTGAATAAATAATAATTTGAGCAATAAATCTAAAAACATTATTGAATATTTTTTCAGTGACAATGCTTGCAAATTTCATCAAAATGCTTTGAAATATTTTAGCTACTTTTGCACCCAAAAAATATTAATGTTGCAATTTTACTAAGTTAAGGGCAATAACTCAAAAAACTGTTCATTAAAAAAAACCATCAAATTCAAACTTGACTACCGGTACTGTCTTATCAATTCTTATCCTTACACCAAGTTTCATCAAAATCCATTGAAAATTGTAGCTTCTATTGCACCTACAATAAATTTTTTTATACAATTTTACTTAGTCATTGGCAATTAATCATAAACTGTTCATCGAAGAAATCGTGAACTTTGAACTTGACCACTGCCTTATCAATTCCAATTCTCAAACCAAGTTTCATTAAAATCCATTGAAAATTGTAGCTTCTATTGCACCCACAAGAAAATGTTGATATAATTTTACTAAGTCAAGGGCAATAACTAAAAAAAAAGTTCATAGAAAAATCATCCATTTCGAATTTCACTGCCAACTTATCAATTTCAATACTCACACTCTTATTCCTACATTAGCGAAAATCTAGATCTCATTTTATTGAGGAGCCCCTATATCTTAATGTTTGTAAGTTGTTATTATTTTGTATTAAACATTGTTATATTCTTATAAACTTGGATTTATCATAATGGACCACCGATCCAACAGACTGTACCCTAGAAGAAATGTTCATCACCGAGTTCCATACCCCGAGAGACATGCAACACAGTCTCACCAGCACCACTACAGGCCTCATCAAAATTCCAGATTTAACAGACAACCATATCATACACAGAGACATGACACAACTAATCCTATTGTGAAGATGTTTTTTCAACTTATTCAGTGTCTTCACCATGCTTCTATAATTTCAAAACAAGTTGATGGTTCGCCAACCCGTGGGTTTTTATATAAACTTAATGATCTAAACCGGTTTGTAAAACCAGCTCTTAAAAACCACCAGATATCTTCGGCTATTGAATCAGTCAACAAATCTTGGGCAACAAATGTGGCATTGGCACTTAAGAATCATTACGATTCACAGCTGGCCTCCAAAATTAACTTGATCAAAACACAAAATATTTCGGAATCTGACATACAAAAACATTCTTAGGAAGCAATAAATTGGGCTAAAAAGTCATATCGACGACTACAAAAAGAAACACTTGATCATTTTACAAGAATCATTGCTGATTTGAAATGTAGGAATGTGGTGGAGGCCATGGATGTTCCACCAAGCCCACCAACCAACATGCTTCCGGATAGAATCGTGGCCACTCAAAAACGGAAGCGTACACCATCGCCGACACTGTTACCAAGCACTTCAACGTATTTGCCGACACCAAACAAAAGACCTTACCAACTATTGTATCTCCAAACCGTTTTTCTCTCCTGCCATCAACACCACAGAATTCCAGCCAGAGGTCAAATCCAGAAACTCCACAGTCCATCACCAAAACCACATCCCGTCTTCGCTTGAGTTTGGGAAACTCACCACCTCTATGTAAACCAAGACGCCATGAAAACCAAAAGGACAAAACCAAATGGTCTCTGCCTACTTTTGTGAAGCCAACCCTTATCATAGGATCCTCCAACATTAGTAATATACCAACTATTGATACTGATACCCAAGCTGAATCCTACCCTGGTGCCCGTGTACAACATATTACCCATTTACTTTCCAAGATTTCTCCATCCACTATTCCAAAGAAGGTTTTATTCCACATTGGGTTAATCAACAGAGAAGAGTCGGGTGAATCTATCCACTGTCGGATGATGGAATTGATTGAAATGGCTAAATCCAAATTTCCTGCAGCCCCCCTGTATGCAACACAAATTCCGTTCTCCAAAAATCTCACCCTTTCAAATCCCCAGTCAGCCACAAACCGCATAAGATGCAATGACCTTTGACGCAAAAAACCATTCCCCGGTTCAATGGAATGATTGGTGTATTTTCGGACCAAATCCACTGGATGACCCCCACTGCCAAAGCTATTTATTCTCAATGGGTCTCCCATTTAAATTAAACGCAGTTGGGAAACATCGTTAAACTAGGCCAGACCATCGTGAATCTGAGCTCGCGCAAACTTTCTCCCCTTGAAGAAAGAGTTTTAGATAGAGGGCTGACTTTCATCCCTACATCTAAACCTCTTTCACGCGTACCAATTTTATCGTCGATTGAGCACGTCATTAGGACTTTATAGAAAAGTCTGGCTGGAATCCACAAGACAGTGCGATTGACCATAATATTTTGAGTAAATGCGATAATTTATACGAAGAAGTCTCCCATCTACCACTGGTAAATGAAAAGAACAACCTTACCGATTTTGAACGCTCTGTTTCAACCACTTTAAAAATGATCAGACAATTATAATCCGCAAGAGTGACAAGGGCAATTGCTGTGTCATTCAAAATGCGCGAGGACTATGTTTTTGAAGTAGAATCCCAACTAAATAATAAAAATCACTACCGCGAACTGGACCAACCAATTTTTCTGGAAACAGCTAAACAGATTAACAATATTTTAAATATTTTAGTACAAAAAGGCTTTTTATCTGATTCTCAATATGACTATCTTAGTGCAAAACCAGAAGTACGCCAACGCCATATATATATACATTACCAAAAATTAATAAAAAACCCAAATCTGAATGGCATGTCGCAAACAGAATACCCAAGGGGAGGCCGATTATATCTGACTGCTCTAGTTAATCTTACCAAGTTTCCGAATATAGCAACCATTTTTTACTACCATTGGCTTACAAACATCCGTCGTACTTAAAAGACACTACCGATTTTATAGAAAAAATAAGAAAAATTAGATATACCAGACAATTCGATGTTTATTTCTTTAGATGTTACAAGCATGTACACGAATATTGATAACAATCCGGTTTAGACGCTGTTCGAAAAGCCTTTCTCAGAAACCCAAATCCTGAACGTCCAGACAAAGAGATTTTAGACTTCACTTTCAATGGAAAAATTTACCTACAAACTTCTGGCACTGCCATGGGAAAACGCTTCATGCCGAGATATGCGAATATCTTTATGGCTGAATGGGAACATGAAATCTCACTAATTTCCCCTTTTCAACCTCTCTTCTATGGAAGATTTTTAGACGATATTTTTATTATTTGGACAGAATCTTTGGCAAACTTTTGGGAGTATTTCGAAATTCTAAATAATCACCATCCTTCTATAAAACTTATAGCAAACATCTCGGAAAATAGCATGAATTTCTTGGATTAAAGTATTTTTTAAAGAAACTGACACACACCAACTTTTATTCAAAACTTTGTTCCATCCGAAGCATATATTTTCTGACATAATAAAATCGCAAATTCTGAGATTCAACAGAATTTGCTTGCGAACTAGTATTTGATAAAACTGAGGGAGCGGGGTTACTCAAAACGTTTTTTGCGCAAAATTAAAAACGACACTCTTTCGGCTATTGAGAACAAAAATAAGCCACCTCCTCCACCAAACGGTTTCGGTTCGGTTTTGTACGGTTCTCGGTGTCGTACCTGCGAATATTTACATGTTAGTCACTATTTTGAAAATAAGAAAAACCGCAAAATTTTCTAACTAACAGAAGTTCTCTCTTGCATCGATAAAAACATAATTTACCTAATTTCCTGTAAAAAATGTGACGTACAATATATTGGCGAAACACAAAACGCGTCGCGTACTCGTTTAAGCGGTCATCGCTTTGACATTCTCCATAAAAAAGATAGACCAATTGCGAACCATTTCAATTCAGCCAATCATTCCATTGAAGATCTTCTAGTTATGCCCATAGAAAAGATACCAGACTCTACAACAATCAAACCTAAAATGAAACGACTACAAAGGGAAAGTTTCTGGATAGACCAATTACAAACAGTCGTACCTCACGGTCTAAATATCCAGCATGACAACCAGATTATACCTTTTGTCGCCACCTACAATTCTACAGCTAAAAATGCCTTTGTGATTGTGAAACGTTTTTATAAAGAACTCCAGGATGAATTCCCTAATATCTATACCAAACGTTTAGTGACTGCTTACAAAAGGAATAAAAATCTGAGTAATATTCTTGTACATGGTAGATTAGATCCCCTTTCATTATCTCCCTGAAGTAATCGCTTTGTATTTTTATTTAATGGCTTTATCTTGTAAGTTTCTCTAGAAGTAGATAATTTCTTATCAATTGATGTATACTGAAATTCGTAGCATAGTCTCTACTTGTGACCTAGGCCAGTGCTTCTATAGGAGAGCATCTCTTATAACACCCTTAACCAAGTTTCATCAAAATCCATTGAAAATTGTATCTTCTATTGCACCCACCAGAATTTTTTTTACACAATATAAATTAGTCAAGGGCAATAACTCATAAACTGTCAAAAATTTTTAATTTCAAACTTGACCACTGCCTAATCAATTCCAATGCTCATACAAAGTTTCATCAAAATTAATATTGTAGCCTCTATTGCAGCCAAAATAAAATTTTGACGCAATTTTACTAAGTCAAGGGCAATAACAAAAAAAAACATTCATCAAAAAATCATCAAATTTTAACTTGACCGCCGTCTTATCAATTCCAATGTTCACACCAAGTTCTATCAAAATCCATTGAAAATTGTAGCTTCTATTGCAACCACAATAAAATTTTGACGCAATTTTACAAAGTCAAGGGCTATAGCTCAAAAAAACATTCATAAAAAAAATCTTCAAATTCCCACTTGACCACCGCCTTATCAATTCCAATGCTCATACCAAGTTTCATTCAAATCCATTGAAAATTGTAGCTTCTATTGCATTAGCAATAAATTTGATGAGATGTAACTAAGTCAGGGGCAATAAATCAAAAACAGTTCATAGACAAATCTTCAAATTCGACCTTGACCGCCGTCTTATCTATTCCAATGCTTACATTAAGTTTCATAAAATTCAGAAAATTGTAGCTTCTATAGTGTCTACAACAAATGTTGACGGACCGACAGACAGGGGCGACAACAATATTCGAGCCAAAGACATATTTTTACCTTTTTGTTTTACAGACCGTGTTGCTCTTTTTTGTGTATTAACAGGTGTAGTTGGAGTTTCTTCCTTTACCTCGTGTTTATCATTAGAAACAGCAGGCGTTGATGATTGACTTCTTGTACGCCCTTGAATCACTGGTGCAGCAAAAAATGCTAAGAAACAGATTATTAGACATTTGAGAAATAGAAGAGGTCACACTGCAAGATTTTAATAACTTATACTCTACTTCCTTTATTCTGGTGTGTAATCTTAAGGTGTGTAATTACAGAATACCAAATCTTTAGTGCCTGTATATAAATTTAGCTTATAAATAGCATGGGAGCATAAGAAACTTTCCATTTGTGAAATTAAATCAAATAAGTAGTTAAATCTTAATGTATAATTTCACTTGACTACTTACAATGTGTCACGTTAGGGCCAGGTATTTGTAGTTTGTTTCGTCTACCTCTTGTTTTTAATAGATCATCATCTTTAATTCCAGCATTGTCTTCACTTGCAGCTGATCTCTCATCAGTTTCTGGCTTGCTATCAATTAATTTCCCATCCACTGATATTAATGTTGGTATAGCATCATTATCAAATATACTCTCTTCCGATATCTTCATTTCTTTAGCATCACTACTTTCGCTTTCACTGTTGTTAGATTTACGCTTCCTGGTTAACCTTCTCTGAGGAGGGTCACTATCTACTGGGGATGTTTCTTTCAGAGTTAACACTGGTGGAGTACTATCTGATGATATACTGGTTGAAGATGGTGTTGCTGATGAAGATTGAGAACTAGGTGTAGACGCTATTGATTGGGTAGATGAGGGTGTCACTACTATGTGCAGATCCAAATGATTTTCAAGAACTGGAGGTTGTGAATCACTATCTTCTTTCACAGGCTCGATATTTTGTTTCTCGTTCGAAGCTTCAGATTTGACAACACTTGTAGGTTCCTGTGTCAAACTAATCAAATTGTCTGCTGTTCCGTTCTTTAGTTTTTCAGGGGATGTAGTTTTCAATGTTTCGGACATGTTTTCAGATTGTATTGTAGTTTTTGACACACTTTGAACAGCGGTATTTTCAGGTTTATTGTCTTTAGAAGGGGAAGGAACAGCATTTGATAAATCTACACTAGTCAACAAAACACCATGCTGCCTAGAATAACTAACATTAGTCTGTGTGGTTAATGTGCTACCTGAGAGGTTAGATGTGGAATGCTGACTTACTGATGAGACATAGGGTGGGACGCTAGTGATGACAGATGTGTCGTCAGATCTATTAATGGTAATAGAATGAGTCACTAGTTGATCCTTTGAAGACAACTGCGTATTATCACTTTGTATAGACACTGTTTTTAATAAATGGTGTGAACTACAACCTCTATCTTCAACTGATTTTTCTGAAGCACTTTTACTGAGATCATTAGATATGGTTTGTTCCGTGGCACATATGTTAGCTGATAAATGAAGATTTGGGTTTTCCGAAATAGAGTCATTTCTCCTTTGAAAACTTGCACCATTATCACTGCCTTGAGATATATTGCACACACTAAAAGGCACAGATTCTGATTGTAAAGGTTGCTGAGTATGTAAAGATGACACATCCATTTTGTCATTTGCCATTTCTGAGTGACTGACTGTTTGAGATATTGACGGCACACATTTGGAATGATGTTGAGAAGTGTGAGTTGTAGATGTGTGATAGGTGTCACAAGATATATCAGAGTTACTAGACACTGATGAAAAAACATGAGAATTACTGTTCGTGTTATTAACATTCCCATATTGTGATGATTGTATAGCACTATTTAAATTATTCATGTTCTGTCCTATGAAATTTTGTCCCAAACTACCACTACCAACTGTTCTACAAACACTAGCACCCGGAGACTTTGTCCCACTAGCACAACTCCTCGGCGAAGATGCACCATTTGCATTTTTCGAATTTCCAGGGGACTTGCATGCACGCGAGTGAGGTAGACTTAACTCATTTGAAGGGAGTGGTTTAACTAAACGTTGAACAGATTCAGTTAATCGCCGTGGTAACGGTAGACCTGGTGCATAAAGGTGATTGAGCATGTTTACGTTGACGGGTGAAGAACGTTTCGAATATTTACTAGTTATGTTAGAGCCTTTTGTTCCATCTAAAGCAGCCTGTGCTTTATATGCTAAGCCTTTGGCAGTTGCTTGTAAAATGTCTTGTTCAGTGAAACCAGCAAACTTTTCAGAATTTGGGGGTGAATCAAATTCTAAGCCTTCAAATTGATGCGAATCAAAGTTATCTGTGTTTATGTGACCAAAGAATGAATTTGCTAAACTTAAATCAGGCCAATCATTGTAATTATTCACATAATGTGATTGGATTTTTTCCACAGGATCTAACTTAGGTGGTTCTGGTGTTTTGCCACCTTGTCGAGGGCTTTGTGGGTTCGATCGCTGTTTCTTTTCACTACTTTTTGGCTTTGATGGTCCATTTTCAGTTACACAATTTTCTGAAGAGAAAAAACAATCGATATAATCTTATACTTTAAATTTGATATTACATGATCTTAAAATACCTGCAAAATTATACTGAATTTTATTCTTTTAGTATACTTAAATTTAAGAGAGATAAAACAAAACAGTTTTAATGATAATTCCACAAGAGGATATTGAACAACATAAAAAAGCCATGATCTGCATTTGCAATGTGAAGAATAAATAGCAGACAAATCTAACTGTGGTCTGCTATGATCAATAAGCTCATTTTATAATGGTAAAAATGCACTGATAGTGGATAACAGTAAACCCAACAGGGTTCTTATTTTCTATAATTTCATTGGTTAATAAGACCGATTCCAGTGGAGTGAAATATGAGATATTGTAAATGGATTCACTATTCAAAATCTGATGTGGACAATCATCAGTCTATAACCCTTCACTGTAAGTAATAAATACAATAGAATTACCTCTGATGTATGATGAAACACTTGATACCATATTGTTGTGGGCAGAATATCCTGGTGATTTAGACTTTGGCAATTCCTCCAGTTTTTTATAATCATAAGAATTCTGCTCCTTCTGAACAGCTGTTGGACCATTCACTCTCTTTTCTGTAATTTCCTTTTCAACTTTTAAATGGACATTGTTTGGTTTAATGTCATTATGTTTATGACCATAGAGGATCTGTTCAAACTTGTTTAATTTTGACATTGGTTCTTTTTGATGAGTTTGTGTCTGATCATGATTCATAACATATCCTACAGTCATCACTTTAGATGCCTTCATTTCAGCTGTATACTTCAAAGACTTTAAACACTCATCCCCACTCACTTCAACATGAACTTGGGTTGTTGTCCTAAATTCATCACCAGGTTCAGATGGAGTGTCATCAGATCTCTCAGATGAACTGCCAACACCTGAATCATGGTTATACACCTTGTTT
Source organism: Nipponacmea schrenckii (assembly GCA_030562195.1). NCBI lineage: Eukaryota > Metazoa > Mollusca > Gastropoda > Lottiidae > Nipponacmea > Nipponacmea schrenckii. The sequence continues at coordinate 24,359,597 of CM060200.1, forward strand.
CCACTTGAATCTACTGGTGATACTGTTGCTGCAGGACCTTCTGTATTCATATCACTCATTATGCCACCACTATGGTTGGAGCTCTCATCCCCTTCGCAAGACACTTTGCCATTGGGACTGCCAGTAATGCTGTGAACTTCAGTATTTCTAATGTTTGGAGAGTTAAGAGATGGAAGGGGATCCAATTTTGCTCGCGATTGGGCACTATGAGAGTAAATTGTTAAGGTAGTGTCTTGTGAAGTGAAAGAACTGGAATAAGAAGTTACATTAGCGCTTTGAGTAGTTACAGTAGTGCTTAAATTATGCGGTTTCGACTGGCCAACATTTGTCCCTGAAGTATAATTGGTAGAAGAGAGAGTGTGCATCACAGAACTATTTGAAACAGATTTTGGCACTGAAGAAACACCAGAAAAAACTGAACTTTCTGACTTCATTTCCTGTCTCGTTTGTCCACTACGAGGCATAGAGTTAATTGTAGTATTCACGCAATGACTAGAATGTTCAGTTGCATAGATATCCAAAGCAACAGAGCGTGAAGTAGGTATATGATTGTTGAGATTATCACTATATAAGCTTACGTTTCCCTTTTTCATCATACTTGAGGAACTGGGGTGAGAGTTTTTGTTAGATATGGGTGAGATGGTCTGCGTTGTCAACGAAGATGTTCTAGTTGCTGCCACACTTTGTTTGATTTTCTCCACACACTGTTCTTTATCCCGAGGAATTAAAGGCCCAATTCTTAACTTTAAATCACCTGGCTTGTTTTCACTAACCGTACAGGTTAATCTTTCAGTCATTAGCATCGATTTAGATTTATTTGGACTATTGTCAACAGATTTTTCAATACGTTCTAGTTCACCAGTGTAAGGATTCACAATTTTACCAGCAGTTACTTCAGGAGGAAATGGGTCATCCACTTTATATTTCTTATTTCCAGTACTAAATGTATGTTCATGCTCCATGAAATTAACACTGTCCATAACTCCGTGTGTATGGTTGCTTTGATTCGGTAGGGTAGGAATACGAGGATCCTCTCTGGTTTGCCCAGACACTGACATTCTGCTTGACCCATCCAAACCAGGGTTAGGAATACTTTCAATAGGGATTTCTCCATCTACTGATGTTCTTGTTGAATCTTTTGGTTTTCTAGGCTTCCTTTTCTTTTTAACTGGTGGACCACCTTCGTTTGGAGGCAGCATTTTCTGTCCTGCCAAGTTGTTCAACCCAGCAACTAAGGGTTCAGTCTGCAGCAAATTGACCAACAAGGGACTTGCAGCAGTGACAGTTTTACCCTGTCTTGGAATATTATTGACTGGAGCCATAGTATGAGGATATGGAGGTGGTGGAGGCAATCCTAAATTTGAGAAATTATTCATTACATTTGAACTTCCAGGTGGGGATGGAAATTTCAACCCAGGTTGGCCTACAGGGCTCAAACTGGAGGATGCTGGAGATGGATAACTTGGGCTATGACCTGATGGATAGCCAGTAGGACTTCTACCAGGAGGAAAATTACTGGCATAAGAACTTGCTTGAGTGGTGGTGGTTCCATGGATTGTTGAATTAGATGAACTGAGTATGTTGTTAGCCTTAAATGGAATCGGCTCACTTGATGTAGCTACAACATTAGGAGATCTGAACACTTCTTTACCATTCACTGATAAATTGGGATTAAATATATCAAATAATGAAGTTCCTTTCCGCAAATAGTCTGCTATATTTTTCCTAGTAGCCTCCACGGCATTAGGCCCAGGAGAGGACACTTCATCAGAACTTTGAAGTCCAGATTCTAAACCAGGCACAGTTGCAGGGCCAGTCCTTTTCGAGTCATTAGTTTTTAAGATAAGTTCTGCTCTCTCATTATTCCGCCCTGCTATTGTTAGAGAGATGATTTGATCACCTTCAATCTGTACAGCCAATACTCCCAAACTCCGTAAAGTAGCATTTCCTTGTTGAGCAAATTGTTTTAACTTCAATGCTGCTTCTTTAGTTATATTGAAGGTCACCCGGACACTATTCCATGGCTCCACTTTTTTCAGAATAACCTGATTTGAATCTGAAAAATACATTTTATCTAATATTAATATATTATTGATATATGGGAATATCTTTACATCATAAAATATTTGAACGGTATTTAGGTGTGAGAGTTGCATAATACAAAGAAAATAAGGCGTTTTTAAATATATCATTCACTTTTTAACAACAAAGCACATCACACTGAAACATCATTTGATAAAAACATGTGTAACATTTGCTGAAATGTAATGTGCTTAGTTATTAAAATGTGAGTAACACTATACACCATTTGTTTAATTTTGTATCCATACATCAACATTCAGTTCTTAGATGTAAGTCAAAAGTAATCATTTAAATTGTTCATCTGAAATTTACTATAAAATATTTCCAGAAAAACCTGAAGACTTGTATTGTCAATTTGGCATTGTAGACATGTATTGCATAATTACCTGTTGAAAGTAATTCTTTCAAATGGAGTCTAAACTCCTCTAAACGTCTATGTAATTCAGGATCATGAAAATCTCCCTCGCAGGTGACAACTGTCTCGATGTAGTCCTCCTGCGGACCCATCGCTATCATCCATCAACCATGCACCTAGGAGAAAAAAAATTGAAATATGTATCATAGAATTATGTGTGCAATTTACAACCAAAATCAGATACACAATTTAGTGCATAAAATAACTAAAAATACAACTAAAAATTAATTTACCCTAATGCACTCAAGAGCAAACCATGTACCTACTATACATTTTTAGCAATATGTAATATACTTAGATAAATCTCCAAATTGTAATTACTATATATTGAACTGCAAAAATCTATAGACTACAAGGTTAAAAACTGAAAACATAACAATGGTCAAGCACAAAGTAACAGCATAACGCTGTATTAAAAATTTAATTATCACGACCTAATTTCAGCATCAAGGAAAATTTCATTTCAAGGGAACTAATTTGTAAGCTTATATGTCTACTTCAGGAAGACATGGTTTGTGGCACTATTCAAACACATATATCAACATAATAAAAAAAAGTCATGGAACAAATTCCTTATCTTCAAACTATCTCTTTATTTTTGATCACAAGAAAAATCTAGATAAAAATTCAACCAAAATGCGAATCAGCTGTCAATATTAATTTTTAAAGCATAAATTGTGTGTCCATTTGGTCAGCAATTATACATTGCAAATGTTTGAAAATTGACATAATAAAAGCATAAAATAGGCATATTTAAATCTCTGTCAATTCAGATAATAAATGACCCTGCCTGTCCAACTCTTCAATCCATTCAGTTCAGCCATGGAATTTTGCAGATCACTTTCATAAACAACTTTTTTGGCAAAAATACACAGAGCTTTTCCTAATTGGAGTTAATTATCATACAACTAGGTGATTCTAAATGAATTAGGGGACATAGATTGGTGCGTAGGTTTAGGGACTGGTTTTAGGTAAAAAATATTGCATCGTCTTTCACACCGACATCGTCGAGAAAAGAAGCGATACGGGTCGAAATCGGCCCAAATATGGAACCGGTGCACACATTTAGCTCGTTTCATAAGATTAGTTATATAGTCCTCATAAATCAAAATTATATAATTGATGTTATCAAATAATGCTGCGGGCTTAAAATACCTGAAAGGTTGAGAAATTTGTCCCAAATTGACTAAGTATCATGTACACCATTGAACAATAACAACTGCCGCCATTTGCAATGGATACACTACGCATGCGCATACTATCTAGGACTTCTGGGAGAAATCTTGTCAGAGGTGAAGGCCTCACATGGACTTGTGAGCGTGAGCCCATATAGGCTCTTTAGAGCAGATAGCATTATTACTTCTTGCCGAAACTCGATTTCCACAAAACTTGTCCACACTTTGCGCACGATGTCGCAGAGGGAAATTGCAACCCATGCGTGTAATGTTGGGTTTAAAAGGTTCACCAGGGTCAGCTTTAAAAAAATGTAATTAGTAATTCTGTCATTAAATTAGCCCTCATCTGAATTCTTGTTACCTTTATGGTGCAGTCGCCTATTTTGCGACTGATATATTATTTCTTTCCGTATAAATTTAACAACTCAGATTTCTACACCGGAAGGTGTTATTGAAATGGTGAATGGATGAAGGAATTCTATTACTTTACAAAAAACATAAAATTTTGACGGCTGCTCTTCATGTATGTAATTTTTTTCTCTAATTCTGATTTTTAAATTTTCAATTATTTTAAAGACAAATCTATATGAAATAGCCTATATCTAAAAATGATGATTTGCTTTACAAATTGTGAATTAATAAAAGCTTTTTATAGTGTTCTATCTATATAAGTTTAACAACCTTTTTGCTATCGGCCTTTCCTGGCAAATACATTCAGGAATTGATGTTTTATGAAGTGGTTTCAGTAAAAGCACTTTTGTGTCTTTATAGCACATAGGCTAGGCTACAGTTTTTCATACGCCAACTTATATAAAAATATCCCATTTGTCGCCCGTTTACAATTCCGTAACTTTGTTTTCTTTATCTTTAACAATTTCTTACCGATGAAACTTGCACAGAAGAGACCTATATTGACCAAATTCGAATTTCAGCGGAATGCCATGATTAGAGACAATTTTACATTGATCAAGTTCGAATTTCAGCGATATGCCATGACAACAAATGGAGTTATCGTTCCTGTCGTAAAGAAATATTTTATTTTGCGTACTTGTCTTTCATGTCAGCTTTTGAAAAGATGTAGTTCATAATATTAAAAGTTACTTTATTTGGAAAGAGCTACATGAGCTTTCGTTTGTAGTGCTATCGCATTCAATATCATTTTTTTTTTTTAATTTTTTAAATTTGTCCACCGCGTAGCAGTTATGCTCCTCAAAGTATTTGTGTTCCGCGAAGTACAAGAAGACTTGTAGATCTAAAATAAAATGGTTTAAATGTAGCTTTATATGACAATCGCGACTATATATCACGTGAGGGATTTGTTTACATTCTGACGTCATTGAATGAGCTCTAACATGTTTAGGAATAGGTGGCGTCTTCTTATAAATACACTTAGTGATCTCACGTTTGATAAGTTTGTCATACCTTCTCAATTGATAAAGCCACATACTGCCATTAACATGACTAGTAGAAGTAAAGGTTTAAAAAGGTCCGCGAAAGATGCCACGGCCTTAAAAGCTAAGAAAGCGAAAGGAGAAACAGATTTTAGTAATGGCTTGCATTGGATTCAACATGGCAAGGAAGTGAAGGGGGCGTGTCCCGTTATTGCCCTAGTTTCAGATAGTTTACCTGGGCGAAATAAAGTAGCAGGATTTGACATTGATTTTACTATCATAAAAACTAAGAGTGGACGAAAGTTTGCAACTGGTAATTAAATTCATCTTTATACTATTTGAAATTCGAGTTTGAAAATGTTTATATTTCATATTAGCCTATTAGTGAAGTGACAGTGTCAGGCAGGCTCAACTGACAACCAACAATTCCTTCCTGTTACCCTCCAGACCCCTACTGACAATGACACTCGGTATAGATATTCTAAGAGATTGATTGCCTTTAAGGCAAGGAAATGGCCCCTGTTTGGATTGGTGCTATTTCCATTCTTGATCAAGACTATACATAGTGACTTTGCTACTGGTTTTGTTAATGATGGCATAACGTTTAAACAATTGGCATAGCTATTCTAAATAAGGCAATTTCCTTGTTTATGAGTAATTTATTTCTTCATAAAAATTATTTTCATTATTTTACCTGTAATCACTTCTTTTATTTTTTTTTATTGTGCCCATTAATTTTTTTAATTTAAGGATCCAAAGACTGGGAATTCTGGGATAACAGTGTTCCAAAGAAACTACAATCTTTAGATAAAGATGGGTATCGAGTGGTATTTTTTACCAATCAAGCTGGTATTGAAAAGATGAAAGTTAAACCTGAAGAAATTAAAGATAAGATTGAAGCCATCATTGCTGCCTTAGATATACCTGTATTGGTAAGTAAAATAAATATGTTATTTCATTATCATAATAAATTATTTATAATACTCATCATCATTTATTAAATTCATCATAATCAGTTATTTTTTATTATATTCGTCATAATAAGTTATTTTTTATATATTCATCATAATATAATTATGATTCATTATATTCATCATAATTGATTATTTGTAATATTCATCATTATAAATGATTTTATTGCATCATAATCAATGACTTATTACATTCATCATAATAAATTTATTTAATTTGTCATCATAAAGATTTATTTAATTCATCATAATAGACGATTTTACATCATTATAATGATATGATTTATGAAATAATTGATAATGTTCATCATCATAAAATTTTTTTTTACATGATATTGATCATTTTATTGAAAGAAATAGGTTCTTTATTGTTTTAAAATACTGTACATGGATAATTAATTACAAAGGTATTTATGTGACTATTTAATAATTCTATTTACAGGCCTTTATATGCACAGGAGAAAATCATTTCCGTAAACCCAGTAGAATGATGTGGGATTTCATGACAAATGATTGTAATCAAGGTGTCAAGGTAAACTTAAAATTCTTCATTTTATAACAACATGAAATGTCATCCATGTCCACTGGTTCGGCAATCCATAATTGCTTTAAACATTCTGAAAGGTTCAATCTTAAAGTAACTTGCTTTTAAGAGTGGAGAAGCTTTGTGAAATTGTTGATCATCACCCAAGAATGAAAATATTTAATATTGTCCTTGTAGTTTTCAAACAATTTGGTGAGATTGTAAGCAATTATCTTGATATTGCCTTTGTATTGATTTTCTATATTTTTTTCAGCTAGACCTATCAAAATGTGTTTATGTGGGTGATGCTGCTGGAAGAGCCAAAAATTGGGCACCAGGAAAGCCTAAGGATTTCTCTTGTGGGGACAGAATGTTTGCAGCAAACATTGGAATTGGTAAGATTTCATTCAATTGACAAGAGCCAATCTTGGGGTATCATAAAGAACCAAATTTATGGAAATAGCTGTTGGTCTGAACTTTAGAAGCAATAAGCAATGTGACAGAACAGAAACACAATTTTGAGTTTGCATCTTTATTTTTTTTAATAATATCTTGACATATAAGTTTTGAAGATCATATTTAGAAATAATTTTGTACATTGTTCATAAGATTTTCATAAGTTTATGTTAATTTTCTTCATCAGAATTCCATACACCAGATGAATTCTTCCTTGGAGAAAAACCTGCTAAGTTTGATTGGGGATCTTTGAACCCAATTGATTTTTTGAAGAAAAACCCTATATCTACGGAGAAAAAAGTCTTTAAGGGAAAGGTAGGATTTTTTACTCTGAAATTACTTATAGTCTTATGAAGACTGTTTCCTGAATTGTAGTTTAGGATGTTATGCATTATCTTGTATCTAGTATATGTCACTGTAGAATTAGTAATACCATTATTAATGGAAATTTGCTTGAGTTTTCATGAATTTCCTTGTTACCAAGTAAACATTAGTCACCACAAGATTGCAAACCAAGAGTCTGGTATGACAGGGCCATAATCAGTCATCTGTTTTCTCTTTCATTTGAATTTCATTTTTACAGTTTTACAAAAATTTCAGGGCCAAGAGGTAGTAATAATGGTGGGATTCCCTGCTTCTGGTAAAAGTACATTCCGTAAGAGATATTTTGAACCACATGGGTATGTTGTCGTTAACAGAGATACAATGGGCACACAGGAGAAGTGTATTAAGGTAAGTAAACTCATTCTGTTTCACACTTATGCAGAATTCGTTACTTCTGGTAAAGTGGGAACATCTGACAAGTTGTAATTACCATTTGAATCTATTCATTTGAAAATCATTTGATATACAGTGGTTCTCACTTATAACGAACATGCCTATACGGAATAAACGGTTATTTGCCAAAAAAAGTATATCCCATTTATATAATTGGTTGAGTAACAATGTTAGGTCACAAATCTGACTTGGTGCATGATGTATCAAGTGGAAAGCTAGATATAATTCAAAATCTTTACCTTGATTCAAATCCAGTTAATTTCTCTAAGTCTTAAAAAATATTCAATCTTATTCAGGCAGCAAAGGAAGCAGTGAAAAATGGTAAGAGTGTAGTAGCTGATAATACCAATCCTTCTGTTAGTGCCAGACAACCATTTATTGAAATTGCCAAAAGTAAAGGTAAGTTCACTTGATACACAGGGCTTTAACTACAAGGCAAATTAAGCAATTGCCTTATGCCAAAGTGACAAAAAGTGATGTGGATACTAGCGCTTATAAATGTCCATATTTTTTATAATAATGAAATATTTTATTTTTTTGGCCGATATAATCATGACAAATAAAAAACCTTATATCTAATCTTAAGATCGTAAGTGGGGCTGTAATTTATCAGCTTGTGTTTTTAAGTTAACACATTTCAGTTAAATAAGGAATTTTACAAACTTACCAGATAGGTGTATAATTTTGTTAAAAAGTAAAATTGAGCATATTTGTTATCCAGATGTATAACGGAATTTCATAGTCTTGAAGATGAATGCAAAATAAATTAATATATCATATATTATTTCAATGCTATAATTTTGAAGGCTGAGAAATGAAAATTAAATTGATAATGAATTTCAGGTATTCCATGTAGATGTTTTCACATGCAAACTTCGCGAGAAGTCAGCAACCATTTAAACTATGTTCGTCAGACTCAAACCCACAGTGAGGTTCGACGTATACCTGATGTAGGTTATAATGTGTATAAGAAAAATTTTGAAGAACCTACTAAAGCTGAAGGTTTCTCTGAAATATTGAAAATAGATTTTGAACCTATGTTTGATAATAAGCAAGATGAAGAGCTGTTTAAACTATGGACATGAATCATTTCAAATATAGCCATGCAAAGATGTTTGTGCAAACCTATTTTTATGTCTGATTTAGATTAGAACTTCTGGAAAATTTGTTAAGGTTTTATTTGTTAGTGCCATCCTATTGGAGCATAATGTGACTTGTTTTGTGTACAACCATTCAATTCCAATTTGTGTAATTTTTAATGCTCTGCTTAAATATATTAAAAACAAGCTGCCAAGTGGGCCTGTATTATCGTGCCTATTTGCTATGTTTTATGAAAGGTGTTTGCATTTATTATTTACTATATATAAGAATAATTTTTAAAAATTCAAAATATTGTCTTTGAAAATGCAATTAAAAACCTCAGGACCCTGACTAAATTGTTGTTAGATTTTACTTTTAAGGGTTTGAAAGCAACTCCTATCAGCAGCTAATTAGCTTGGACATTTTCTTTGTTAAATCATATTGTGTTCTTTTGTTTTAGATTGTTAATCATCTCATAATATAAACATTCTATTTTAACACATACTAATAGTTATTTTACACACGTTTTGTTAAATTATTGTTGAAATATAACACGATTGTATTTTTTTGTATTTCTATTATTTGTTTTGCATAGTTTTATATTGTTTTATTTTTTTCTTATATTTTAATTATTTGTTGTTAATATACTATCAGGTATTTTTGCAAATAAATAATATAAGATCTACATTGAGTGACGCCATTACAAATTTAAAATCAACCCTATAAAAAGCGAATTTTGCCATAGCCTGCACATGTCTTTAATTATTCTTCAACATTATTCATGTCAAACGAGATGTCTTCTCTAAATACAAACTATCAATGATAATTTTTCAAGGACATGTGAATAAATAGCTGAAATTCTTATCCCATACAAAATTGCATGGAACTAACACACAGTCACTTTAAATTTCTACCTTTACTTAATAACTTGAATTTTGATTTAATCGTAAATATTTCAATAGCTTAAAATGTAATTTGACATCTTGGTTATAGCATTTTTGAGGAAGAGATCCAATATGGCTGTGGACTATGTTTGTGTGTGTTAATCCATATAAGAAGCACTCATAGTATTCAAAGGTTGTTATCTATGTAAAATCTGGACAGAAAACTCAGCCTCAGAATTTCATAAAATGCCACAGCTTAATGTTTCTTCTAGAGCAAGCATAATTTGTTTCAGTACACTTCAATCAAAATAGAATACATACCATAATCCTCCACCATTTCTACTGCTTTTTAAAATACACATTATCAAACATATTATTAATATATTAGTTTATAGTTCAAAAGAAACAAAATAAATCGCATAAAGCATTTGGAAAATCATGTTTAAAGGAAGAATATTAACAACAAAGGAATTATAAGCTCCAAATATAAACTTTGATTACTCCTTTTAGAGAAAGTCAATGTATAATGTATTTAGGACTAAAAAATAACCAATCTCGATTTAAAATAAAAACATATTCAATGATAAATACAATAGTTCATGCTTCAAGTAAATAAAGCCAGGTTTGCCCCATACCAAACTCAACCGATGATATTGATGTTCATCCAGGAAAGATTCGAAGCATAAACAGATTATATTTTATAGAGGTACATGTAATTAAACATTAGTAAACAAGAAATAAGTATAGTCTCCATCAATATTCATTCTAGTCTAATTGCTACTATTTATGTTTTAATTCATCCCTGATGTCATTATATCTTATATTGCAAAATAAGCAGGACAGGATAGGTAATCTTGGCTAATAATCCGACAATCTTTTTCGTCTTTGTAGAATATATTTCAAATTATCTTATTAAATGTTGAAACTTTCATCATATAAAATTTTTTTCTATTTAGCAAACGTAACCATAGTCATATTGTCATTTGGAGAAAGGCTATCATTACATTCTTACACAGAAACCTAAAACCTTATACCAGAAATACTTAAAGCTGAAGCATGCACAATTTTTTGGGGATTATTTTGAATATTTCAGTGTAAAAGACTTGAAACTGAATGTAACATTGAAATATATTGGAAAGCAGACTGTATATGAGATAAAAAAAAAAGATGCAACCAAATAAAACAAGACTTATTCTCTATGTTGGAAACAATTCACATGGCATTGATAAAATTGCGATTCCTGTTTTAATAAAGATTTCTTTTCAAAAGTTCATGTATATCAAATCTAATGTGTAATCAATTCTAAAGTATTTTAGGCTTTCAATGAGTCACAAAATGTGGCAAAAGGTTTAAAACTAAAGAAGTAACTGTATAATTTAATGTGATATAAATAGCAAACATCCATTTCTCTCGTCTGTACAAATTTATAACCACAAAATTGAAAATCTGGATTCTTCAGAATTCAATCTCCTTTGATACAATGGATACCTCACAAACATGACATTTGAAAAAGTCAGTTTTAAAATTAGCTCTTTCATAATATTCATCTTTGTTTTTCAGTGAATAAATTGATTGATTGATGTTTAGTTGTCATATCCAGCCTTATGTGTCTATGTTGAGTGTTTATCTCATAGCCTTTTGGACCAGGGGATTTTGTGGTGATTTCATCCATTCTTTTTGTAACATATGTTTGACTTGAGCTAGTCGAAGGTTTGGATTTTCTCTCTTTAAGGCTGGTAATCTTGAATCTTCAAATTTCTTAAAAGCTGCTTTCATTCGTTTTTCTGGATGCATATCAACCTCTTCCGTACCTTCACTGGAAAAAAAAAGTTTTAATTGACTCCATAGTCTATAGATTTTAGACATAATCTGAAACACTTTAAAGACAAATAAAAGGTTTTAAGGGTGAACTAATCATAATCAAAATAATAGTAAAAAACCATCATCAAATATGTATTTGAAAGATAGCTTGTTAAAGGTAATATACGCCCACTACTGCCAGCATAGAATTTGAATAATAAAGTGGGTAATAAATCAAAAATCATTCATTTAAAAATTCCAATGCTCACACCAAGTTTCATAAAGATAGCTTGCCAGGCAAGGTAACATACGCCCACTGGCAGCATTGAATTTGAAAAATAAATAGAGCAATAACTCAAATACACTCACTGAATTAATATTGAAGTTAAGGGCAAAAACTAAAAAACTGTTCATGGAAAATTGTCAAATTAGAACTTGACCACCATCTTATCTATTTCAATACTCATACCAAGTTTCATCAAATGTATTAAATATAGTTTGTACAGTGTCCACAAGAAATGGTTGAAAGACAGAACAAATTTTGAAATCCAAAGTTCCAGAATTGAAGGAATTTCTTTCATAATCAAACAAAAATCAATAGGGGTCTGCCTTAGATGATAATGAACAAGTATGAGAAAATTCTATAAAAACTGTAGTCTCTACAGTGTCCACAAACAAACGGGCTGACAGACGAACAGACGGATGGACAGGGGCAACAACATTATACTTCCGAATTTCCATTTGGGTATATAAAAAACTGTACTTCCTGCATTGTCTACAAGCAATTGACGACACACAGAAAACTTTAAATTCCAAGTCCCAGAATTCCAGGAATTTTTCCAAGTCACAGAATTCCAGGAATTCTTTTCGTAATCAGACCAAAATGTATATTGGTTTTTCCTTGAGTGATAATAAACATATTGTATACAAAGTTTCAAAGAGATCCCAGGAATTTTTCCAAGTCACAGAATTCCAGACAGGGGCGACAACAATATACGTCCATATTTCTATGTGGGCATATAAAAACAAAGTTTCAAAGAGATCTATCAAAAACTGTAGTCTCTAGAGTGCCAACAAGCAATTGTAGACAGACAGAACAACTTCGAATTCCAAGTCCCAGAATTCCAGGAATTTTTTTTGGAATTATACCAAAATCGATAGGGGTCTTCATTGAATGATAATAAACATATATACCAAGTTTCAAGAAAATCCAATAAAAACTGTAGTCTCCACAGTGTCCACAAACAATTGTTGACAGACGGATGACAAACAGTACAATTTGAAATTCCAAGTTCCAGAATTCCAGGAATTTTTTTCAGAATCATATCAAAATCAATAGGGGTCTTCCTTGGATGGTAATAAACAAATATACCAAGTTACAAAAAGATTCATAAAGAAATGGAGTCTCTACAGTGTCCACAAGCTTTTGTTTACAAACAGAACAATTTGAAATTCAAATCCAAGAATTCCAGGAATTTTTTCAGAATTCCAGGAATTTTTTTCAGAATCATATCAAAATCAATAGGGGTCTTCCTTGGATGGTAATAAACAAATATACCAAGTTACAAAAAGATTCATAAAGAAATGGAGTCTCTACAGTGTCCACAAGCTTTTGTTTACAAACAGAACAATTTGAAATTCAAATCCAAGAATTCCAGGAATTTTTTTCGGAATCATACCAAAATCAATAGGGGTCTTCATTGAATGATAATAAACATGTATACCAAGTTTCAAGAAAATCCAATGAAACCTGTAGTCTCCACAGTGTCCACAAACAATTATTGACAGACGGATGACAAACAGTACAATTCGAAATTCCAAGTCCCAGAATTCCAGGAATTTTTTTCAGAATCATATCAAAATCAATAGGGTTCTTCCTTGGATGGTTATAAACAAATATACCAAGTTACAAAAAGATTCACAAAAAAATGGAGTCTCTACAGTGTCCACAAGCTTTTGTTATCAAACAGAACAATTTGAAATTCAAAGTTCAAGAATTCCAGGAATTTTTTTCGGAATCATACCAAAATCGATAGGGGTCTTCGTTGAATGGTAATAAACATGTATACCAAGTTTCAAGAAGATCCAATAAAAACTGTAGTCTCTACAGTGTCCACAAACAATTGTTGACAGACGGATGAGAAACAGTACATTCGAAATTCCAAGTTCCAGAATTCCAGGAATTTTTTTCAGAATCATATCAAAATCAATAGGGGTCTTCCTTGGATGGTAATAAACAAATATACCAAGTTACAAAAAGATTCATAAAGAAATGGAGTCTCTACAGTGTCCACAAGCTTTTGTTTACAAACAGAACAATTTGAAATTCAAAGTCCAAGAATTCCAGGAATTTTTTTCGGAATCATACCAAAATCGATAGGGTTCTTCCTTGAGTGATTATAAACAAGTATACCAAGTTTCAAGAAATTCCAATAAAAACTGTAGTCTCTACAGTGTCCACAAACAATTGTTGACAGACGGACCAACGGACCGACGGACCGACGGACCGACGGACCAACGGACCGACGGACAGGGGCGACAACAATATACGTCCACATTTCTATGTGGGCGTATAAAAATCCATTGAAAATTGTAGCAACTATTGCACTAAGAATAAAATTTTGACGCAACTTTACTAAGTCAAGGACAAAAACTCAAAAACTGTTCATCCAAAATCATAAAATTCAAACCTGACCGTTGTCTTATAAATTCCAATGCTCACACCAAGTTTCATCAAAATCCATTGAAATTTGTAGCTTTTATTGCATCCAAAATAAAGTTTTGATGAGATTTTACCAAGTCAAGGGCAATAACTCCAAATCTGTTCAGATTCAAACTTGACCGCTGTCTTATCAATTCCATTGCCCACACCAAGTTTCATTAAAATCCATTGAAAATTGTAGTTGCAATTGTGTCTACAACAAATATAGAGGCAGGGCGATAACTCAAAAACCGTTCTTTGAAAATTATCCAAATTGAACTTGAATACTGTCCTAAAAATTTGAATGCCACCAATCAAATTTCACTAAAATCTACAACAAATGTTGACACAGCGAAGAATAGAGGTGTTGACAATAGAAGTCCATATATTAATATGGGCATATTAAAAACATAAAACATTTATTCTTACTCTAGGATTCCAATAGCCTCATCTACAGTTCTAGCTTCACCTTCTATCACTACACGATTGAGGTTTTCTTCTAATGGGGGAAGATCATCATCATCATCATCATCATCATATCTAGTTTTCTGTTTCTTTACCTCTTTAACTGGTGGAGAGAGTATTGAACAAGGTTTAATGTAGTCAGTTACATACACAACTCTCACATCATGGTCAAAAACAATTTAATATATTTATAAGAATGTATTTCATCAAAAAATTTCCAAACTAAAGGAGCTGCCATTGTTTTTTCTATTAATAATAAATAATATTTATGAAATCTAAGTTTAGAAAATTCAAGAAGAAGAAATAAACAAAAAGGTTTGATATTTATGACTGTGAAGCCATTCAATACTTTAGCACATTCTTGAAAACACCATTCCTACCTGCTTGTTTATCAATGGTAACTGCTATTTCGTGCCTTGTTATTTTAGGTTGAGGTGTCGGTTTTGCAGTTTTTAATTTTGTCATTTCTTCATCATGTAATTGTTGTAATTCTTTTTTCTTCTCTAATTGTTGAAGTCTCTTCTTTTCTTTCTCCTCCTTAATAGAAGTATAATGATGAAAAGTTACTAAATATATTTCCATTTCTATCGAACAGCAAATTACAGGAATACAGATAAGAAAGAAAGAATCAAATATTTTTTACATGGATTTTAGGTTCACAGTTAAGGATCCTTTCTACCAGCTGGTCCTTACTCAAACATTGATCTTTCCTATATTATCTTTACCCCTTTACAGTTTTTCTTAGATTTAGTCCAACTTCAGTTAATACTAGCAAAGAAAAAATGAATTATTAGACAACAATACCTTTCTCTGAAGTTTTCTATTGGCCTGTTTGTCATCATCTTGCCACAGAGCATCTTCTGAAGCTACTGCCTTCCTTTCATTTTCAGCCTCTTTCTGGGCAGATTTCCTTGCTTTGGCTTCAGCAGCCTTAGTATTGGTTCCAGCAAATTTTTTGGGCATGGCTTACGCCTTTGTAGCCTAGATCTGAAAATATATAGTCAATACATGAACAAAAATATTGCATAAGTTTTCAATAATGAATGCCCTGATCTAGGTTACAGAAATTGAATCTTCTGCGCCTTAGCAGTCATGCATTGCTTGGTCTATATATGTGAAGAAACATAATATGCAAATTTAAACATGGATTTCAAACAGAGTCGGAATAGGTTTACTAATTGTTGCAAGCGTATCGAATTCCACATTTGTGGTTTCTGTTCCTGTTATTCTAAAAGAGTAAAAACAATAGTCACACGAGATAATAATAACATGGTTAACTATCGCAGCATGGCATTTAGCTAACAAGGTTAAAATTGGCCATTGAATGTTCATATGTCAGATGTTCTTAGAGAAAAAAGTCAACCCATGTTCATCAATTATCTTAGAGCTGGCCTCTTCAGTAGGGTGACTAGTCATCTCGTTGACATGTCAAGTTGTCGACAAACCCAGACATCAGCGTTTACAGTGTTGACTGATAAAATTGTATTCTCACAATATGGAATTGCATTGACAAGTTCAACTCGGTAGACATGTTGACAAATAAGATTGTGTGTTGACGTGTGGATTGGTATTCTGAGTTCTCTGATGAAATTTTGTGACAAGTTGGAATCTGTTGACGAGTTGACATGACTAGCTAACAACTGGTTTTCCCTTCAGGAAGCAGATAATAAAAGTTATCCATATCAAATTATCATATATACATGTATATATATATACAAAAAGTCAAAAATAAAAATTGTTAATAATAGGATAGAGTTTATAACTTAAATACAAGCTTATAGGTAATATCTTTAAAGTATGGCGTGATATGAGATGTTTCCCAGTTTAAAATAAGGAAAAATAATAAATTTGTATTACTCGAACAACAATCCGTTCTTTCAATTTCTCATGCAACAGATTATACGGATTGAGATTGGAATTGCCTTTAATAATTTATGTGGTTGTAATAGATCTATCAATAATTTTGTGTTGAGCCTATCGATGGGAATCATAGAGTTATATATAACTCTATTGTAGGAGTACATAAAAATTTGTCTCATTTTCCGTTTAAGATATTGAACTCTAGCCACCTCATATTCCATAATTGGTCCGTACCTGTCAAAACCAAAATTCAACATGGTCGATGAGCGTGGGAAAAGTGACGAAACATCTAATAATAAACTTGATTTGGTTGAATCAGGCGTTGAGCAACTTGATTTAAATTCGGAGACATCAGCCACTAAAGATAGTTCGCCAATCCGTGAAATTACACAAACAGATCATCTCAATAAGAAGCTCTTAAAATCATTTTTGGACCGGCTTAATACTCAATCAAACACCATTCCTCTTCCGAAAAAGAGCGACGATTTCGACGAATTCGACCCAGGAAACACCGAGTTCGCCGATCATTAGTCTAATACAAAAATATTTACTTTTTCATCTCTACTCCATAGATATCAGGTGAAAATTTATATTTTTGAAGATTCATTTCATATTCACTTCGAAATGGTGTGAAATGACATTGACCGTGTTGACTGTTGTTACTTGTTGCCTTAAATGACCTTGACTGTTGATGTTGTATAAAACATTCAGTGCTTAATTTCACACACAAGTGTGGACATATCATATATGATATATTGTACCAGTACTTTACAATTTCTACTGTATATTTTGTAGGCTATGAAATGTTGAATGAAACCAGTTGATTCAGTATTTCAAGTAGAAGGCCTAATTGTATGGCCTTTATAATTTATAGTTGAAATTGATATTAGTACAGGGTAAGTGACTGCTTATGCTTAGGAGTTGTCTTGTTGGATACATTACATTTTGAAAGTTCAACAAAGATGAGTAACAGTATATCAGAAGATAATAATTGTATTATAATTGGTATTAGTGGGTAGGTATTTATTTATTACTATTATTTGTATGACCAGAGTCATATTTGATTAATGGAATTTTTAATTGAAATTTTTTTATTAGTGCCATACATTATGAAAGGGCATCAATCATCTATTCATTCTTAATAGAAAGCAAATTACTCTTATGAATTTGCAACCAAAAGCGTGAATGGGTTTATCTGCAGAGAAATTGGCAATATGTATGTCACAAATTCTTCATACTGGATTGGCAGATGTATGTAATACTAATATGGCCTACATGTTTTATATCTATTTTTCAACACATTAAGCTATTTGAAAAGGCAATATCAGGCGAACGAAATTTATTACAATATTATTATTTGTTTTCATGTTGGCCTTATTGTAATTTATTGTGATCAATATACTTGTAGTGACAAAATTATCTTGATGCCATGCTATGATATGAAATTCATACTATGACTAGTAATAAGAACCAGTACTTTTGATACGAAATCATCTTTTTTTTGAATCAGTTGCAGTATGGGCCTTTTCTTAAATTATTGATACAACAAGAATACTATTTTTTTGTTGTCATTTTCTATTTTAAGGAATTGAATTTACTTTGTCTGCTCCCTGTCAGTTACATTAGCCAAATTTGTTCTTCTAAAACCTGCAAAAAAACCATGAAAAAAAGCCTTGCTCTAAATCCAAAATTAATTTATGGACCTTTGTCAGAGTAAGCAAGCAAATGTCTAAACCTGGGAAGTCATTGTAAGCTTCACATGGTAAAAGAATTTTTAAAATCTCTTTAAACATTTGTATGACATCAGAACATAAACAGTGTTAATACTGACAGTGACATGTTACAATAACCTATATAAATATAACAGATAAAATACAGGATTCATGTACTTTTTATCACATATTATAACTAACATACTGATTTATCTGACTTGAAGAAGGAAATGTATGATATGATGGATATTTGAATAGAATTTCCTATAAAAAATTCAAACAAAACATACAGCTTCATTTTTTGAACTTGAACATGAAATATGTCATTTACACATTATTTGGCGATGGTTACCAATACCAGTAGTATATTGGTAGTATATTAATATGAGATTGAATACTCATTTCAGTGCTGTTAATAATTCTGATAAAATAGTTGACTGAATTCATTTCAAATATTTTGGTGCTCTGTTTTTTAAGGTGTACGAACAGTGGAAAGACAACAATGACTAGTAAATTGTTGAAGTTTTTTCCTTCAGCAAGCCAGATGTGTCAAGATACTTATTTCTTGGTGAGTAAAGGCACATATGCCTTTTCTTCAAGGAATTATTAGATAAATGTATTTTGAATAGTTCTGGAACATTGATATATTGACTTATTATCAAGGTTCAGAAATCTGCTTCAGATGAAAGTGCTTATCAGTTGACTTAACCACATCATTTTAACACCCTAGATATTTCCACTAAATTTAATAGTTTGTATGCTTAAGACCCAGACTTCTTTTATCTATAATTGCATAAGTGAGGTATGTAACTGTAAGCATGGAAAAATCGCTCCCATTTCCAATGAAAACTTCTCCATTTGTCTGTGATCTGTATGGCATAGACCATTAGAAAATTTGGCATCTTTTTGATCTCAGGGATGCTGTACTGATCTAATAATGGCAAGAATGTCATAAGGGTATTCCCAGAAAAGGTATTTTTTGACAATCCTCTCATTCTTGTTCGGTGAATAGGCAACAGATCGTGCTTAGGCAATGTCTTTTGCGTCTGCGCATGGCAGGCAAAAGGAAACTGGGCCTTAAGCTTTGAATATTGATTTACAAGGTAGTCACCAAATAGATTGAATTTTCATTAATTTCTTCCAGGAACCTGGTGATAAAAGATTAGAATTTGTTCCTGAAGTGAACCACAATAATTGGGATAGTATGTATTGTTATCCTCTGTTTTTTAAAACTTGATTTGTATGATCCATATTTGTGTATCTGGATTTAGTTCAACATCAAACAATTTTGTATATACTCAAAATGAAACTGTATTGTTCCAATTTGTGGATATAGTAAATATTTTCTCTCTTTAAAAATTTAATGAACAAGTGACCATGGGAGCTTACTTTAGGATGTCAAAATTTAATGATGGTGATAAAACTAATATTATTTTTTTATTCATAGAATTGAGTGCATTAGACATGGATAGAATGGTAAGAGATATAAAACAATGGATTAAAGACAGTAAACATAATAATTCTCATCATATTCCTATTTTATTTATTGAAGGATTTACTATATTCAATCATAGGTAAGAACTATTTCAAAATATATTTTACCTTGGTCAGGTTGGTTTTGATAAGATAAAAACACAGGTGTCTATTTATTGAAAGTCTCTTTCATCATTCTATTATGGCCCAGAACTAAGAATGGCAATGATAACTTGCAAAGTCAAATCCTATTCTCTATTAGACACAAGCAATTTTTGGATATAAACGTTCAATTGTTACCTTGGCTTGAATTCAGAAAAATAATGATATATAATTTTTGTTTCAGCCCAATTAAAGATTTATGCAAAAAAAAGTATTTTTTTACAATGGATTTTGAAACATGCCAAGAAAGAAGAAGGTAATTTTGTATTTACTTGGCCATACTTCAATATTTACATATAACCAATCTTTCTGTTCAGATGACTCTATAAAAATTCAGAGTTATTCTGAAATATGTGCTTACTGGAGAGATTTCTAATTGTCATAAATCTAGATCAGCAATGGCAGGGATACTTACTCTTGTTGGCACCTGATACCACTTTTCATTATGAAATACTTACTTATGATGTGAAAAATTCATAAACTGCTACAAATATTTTGCCAATGAGCTTCTGGGGATTTTGTGGTTTGAATAGTTCATACATTGTTTATTTATCTTGTTTCAGTGGTAGAAACTATGTACCTGCCGATCCTGTAGGGTATTTTGAGAAAGTTGTATGGCCTATGTATCTATTAAATAAATCTGAGTTAAATCATTATAAAGATATAGGTAATTGATTCTTTTTGAACTTAAAGTAAAGTGTGTACTGACTAGACATAAAATCTATAAACCCTATATATATCAATTCTTTGAAATAGAGCTAATGACAGTTGTCACCCATAGAGATAATCTGCCCTGTATTTGTACCTTACTACCTGCAGCCTTCAATCTGCTCTGTTTCAATTAGTAATAGCGTTTTGTTTTTTCACAGTTTATATAAATGGTTGTGATCCACAAGAAAAGACATTGAAGACAATATTAGAAGATATATTTACTGTGCCAGCTCTGAAGAAATTACATATTATAAGTTGATGACATACAAGTATAGCTCACATATTATTTTTAATGGAGCTAAAGGGACAGTCTGTTTTTATACGCCCACATGGAAATGTGGACGTATATTGCCGTCGCCCCTGTCCGTCGGTCCGTCCACATTTGTTGTATCCACAATAGAGGCTACAGTTTTTATCCGATCTTAATGAAACTTGGTATACATGTATATATTGATGATATCTCGGTAAAGTTCGAAAATTGAAATTATCGAATGAACGGTTTTTTAGTTATTGCCCTTGACTTAGTAAAAACGCGTCAAATTTGGGTTGTATCCACAATAGAGGCTTTAGTTTTTATCCGATCTTAATGAAACTTGGTATACATTTACAGTATATCCTGCTCATACGACCACCTTTATTAAGAGCCCACCTTCAATAAGCGACCACAATAAATTCCCCCCTACGAGTTTTCAATGTAATTATCGACTAATAAGCGGCCACCTTCATTACGCGACCAGCGGCCATGTATTTAGACTCCCAATTGATTAAGGAGCCGCGGTGGCTCAGTGGGTTAGACGCTTGCTCGCTAACCTGAAGGTCCAGGGTTCAATCCCGGCAAAGGTCGAGATGAACTTTCGGATTTTTCAGCCCGGTTTCCCCTTGTCAGTGATGCAGGTCGGAGGGACTGACATGGAAAAATTGTCTAGTCGTTCAGATGGGACTATAAACCGAGGCCCCATGTGCTACAGGCTGTGCACGTTAAAGATCCCTCGACAGTTGGAAATCGCAAAAAGAGTAGGCTAATGCCGCTGTCCTGGCAAAATTTCCCTCATTGCACACTGCATGGCGTTGCCCGTCTTCATTAGCCCATAAGAGGTGCAGAAGAGTAGGACGTAAAACTCCATTCATTTCATTTCATTTCCCAATTGATTAAAATAACTCAATTAAGCGACCATGACACTTTTGATTATCTCCTGTAAGACACAGTCAAGTTCGAATTTGATGATTTTTCGATGAACAGTTTTTTAGTTATTGCCCTTGACTTAGTAAGATTGTGTCAAAATTTTTTTGTGGTTCAATAGAAGCTACAATTTTCAATGGATTTTGATGAAACTTGGTGTATTTGAGTTTTTGCCCTTGACTTCAATATCCATTTAGAGAATGTTTTTGAGTCATTGCTCTATTTATTTTTCAAATTCAATGCTGCCAGTGGGCGTATGTTACCTTGCCTGGCAAGCTATCTTTTTTATACAAAATCCCATTATTGAAACTGATGTGAATTCTACATGAAACATCTTAATCTGCTATTTATTATGTTAATCCACACATAAGTTTTCAAAAACAAAACCAACCAAAAAACTTAACTGTAAATGTAAACACAGACTGTCCCTTCAAAGAAAAACAATTAAAAAGAAATCTGTCAAAAATTCATTATATTTTAAACATTATGATATATTGATTTACTACTAAAGCTTATTCGAGATTCTATGGCAACTAACTTGATATAATTGGTAACAAATAATGTGATATTGCATAGTTCCTGTATCAGTCATCTTCAAAGCACTATTGATAAGACACTGCCTTGTAACTAATATATATTTGTTATTGTGTGATTTAAAAGAAAAGATCAATCAAAAATGATATATTAATAGACCCACTGTAATAAAACTATGTATTTACAAATAGTTCCTAAAAAATAATTACAATTACCATTGATTCATTTATATTATATAATTAGATTTAATAATTTTCCAGTTTAATTGATACAAATTCCTAATTAGGTTATGATACTCATATGATATATTTATTTAAGGTAATAATTAACACATTATGGACACAGAATTTTATTGCAAAATGTATACCTTTTCATTTTTGTTTTGAATTAAATTGCTCAGACTGGGCAGCTGCAGTTTTCCTTTAATATATACTGTGCTATTATGCACATTTCAAAGAAAATCTTTCCATTTTAGGCTCTGTTTTGTGTCTGATATGATGAAGAAATTATTCAGAGACAACTGTAAATATGCATAAATATTGTAGATAATTTATGCATAGCATTAAATAGATACTTATATTGATAATACAAATCAATTGTTTCCAGATACCTACAAAATACAATATGTTCTGTTTTAGGAGCAAGTAACTAGATTTAAGTAAAACAATTTAATGTAATTGAACTAATATTGTTTAATAGAATTGGTTTTAATTAGTCCTGAATGCATGTATAGAGTATGAAATTATTTTTGCTAAAACTTATTATTTGTTATTTGTGTTAGACTTCCTTTGTTTTGGTGCATTCCCTTGCCTTTGTTATTGTATATTTTCTATTAACCTTATATAACATAAAGTTTTTAGCACACAAGTCATCTCTGGGCACATCTCATATCCCCTATACGATATTTAGAATTTCATACTTTGCAGTTTCCAGAAAGTATGACAAATGAGGTTGTGGTTTGGACATGATGCACACAACTGGGTCTTGCTTTTATGGAATTAGCACCCACAATTTTTTCATTGAGCAATATGTGTCAAAAACAAGACTTTACCATTTGCTGTTTACCTCCACTGGGTAATTGTAGTACCTATTATGTTCATCTTAAATGTAACCTAAAAAATGTTATTTTTGTCAGACCTTTGATAGTTGTATTTTATTTTTTTACATCCTCAGTGCTAGATATTTTTTATTTTTTTGTGTGTCTTTAATGAATTGGAATAAAAGGTTTCTTATTTTAGTAATGTATTTTCACGTAAACTATTAAGGTGTATCATCAGTTTGAGTAAATTGAAAAAATATGTAGTGGAGAATGTTCTTTTATTACACTTTACAATGACAAATCTTCCAGTCAGAATATGAACAAGCAAAACAGTTCTGTTACTCCAAATTCAAGGGTAATAATAATATTGTCTTGTACCATAGTGGACTTCTCATACTAGAATTACCATCAGATGTTTCAAAAAGAGTAAGCATTGTTACAAGTCAAACCATTTTCAGAAAGCAAACAAGGAAAAACTTGCAAACCCCATTCCAATGAGATAGTCATTGAGAGCTCCTATTTCAATGATAAAGGATTTTAAAAACAGATAGAAAATGCTTAATAAAAAGGGATCACTGGAGATAGTAGTGGGAATTAGAAGATGATTCTTTATTGGCCAGTATTGACCTACAGCAGGCCACTGGAAAAAGTTCATCATTATTTTCTTATAACGAGCTCCTAAAATATATTGATGGATCCAAATATATTTATAGTTTGATCTGAAAAGTCCAAGATTGTTCTTACGCCTTGTTCTAATTATAAATATGGCAATTAACTAAATAGCTTAGTCTCCACACATTTAGCAGAAGCCTTAACTACTGCATGTATAAATTAGCCTGAGAAGGTTTAATTATATGGTGGTTATTCCAAACTATTGTGATGCCCATCAGCAAGATTGCATAACAACTCCATCTCAAGACACGGCTAAGAAGGTTCTGCATTTATACTATTCATTGACCATTGCAGCAAGCGCTTGCCTACAGCTATCAACAAGGTTTAAAACTTCTTTAATCCTGGGCGCTGGATAAAACATTCTACTTGCACATCATGTATCATAAATATTTCACACTGTAAACATTTTCATATCTTCAACACCAGACAAAATAACTATACTAGCATACTTGTTAACCCCTTAGATATGAGCTGAGAAAATTTTATTAGAGATAAGAAGGCGTAGTGTGATAACATGTGCTTTTGTTTTGATGCTTTTGAATGGGCGGGGCTATTTGTACCTTAGATTACCCAGACTGACTGACATGGAATTTTACTGCAGACAGAAAGACTAAATAATCGAGAATTTGACATAATGTTTACATTTTTTTATCACATGATATCGATTCTTACGAAAATATCAAGATGGCGGTAAATGAAAACGAAAATTTTATAATGCTGTTTCAGCCACCCCACTAAGACTGAGAACGATTCAAATTGGTTCTCAGGGAAAGGGGTTCAATTTAGTGAAAATTTAACATAATCATGAAGGGAGATGGCAGACACAGTCTTTCACGAGGCCTCAGAAATCGAATCAGAATACGTGAGTTCCATTATTTCTGTCTTCAGTTCCAGCTTCCTTTCTCTTCCATTCTCTTCCGTTCCCAGTTCCAGGAGTTTTAGTATGATCAGGAACTCAAGCCCAAATACGACATCTATATAATCGTATTCTCTTAATAAATCAAATTACTATCATTGGTCATAGAAAAAGAGCACTACTGGGTGCACTATAAGAAAGAATAGCCTATACATTGCAGAATTTGTCTATTTCTGAAATTCTGTACCTCAAGTTAGACTTTTATTGTTAATAAAAGGGAGGTAAACACACAAAGCTTCAATCAGATTCAGACAAATTGGATGATTGATCTATTGTCCATTGAGTTTTTGTACAGTTACCACTAGTTAAAGAAAAAAAAAACTTTTTTTTTTTTACAATGGTAGTACGGTATAACAACTATGGTTCACAATAAAGGATTCTTTCTGTTAGCTGGTCCTTGACAAGACCTCATCTCATCATGGCTTTACTCATTTGCATTTTAGTCAATGGGAATTATGAATGAAGGTGACAAACCTGATAAGGCTATGAAATACATGTAATTCCTTTTGTCATACTTTTCAGTAGCACAACTTCCCAAGCAATTCCAAACATCAAAGAACTGTTAAAGGAACTCCAATGAAAGTTCCTTGATATATTTCAAAAACATTTAGTTAGGCCTATTGCAATTAAATGTAATAAAAATTTGAGCAATACTTAGTTCATGGTAGACTTAACCCATTACTTCTTAAATTATTCAAATTTATTTATTAATTATTTATATTTTAGAAATTTTAATTTTAATTCAATACGGAATGGTAGTTTATTGAATTTTCACCTCAGCCTGTCTTCTCATAATTTCAATTATATGTAGTTCAAGGGATTCTGTGTCTCAGCATGAACATAAAGTTTTAGTTTTCAAGAATGGTCAATATGAGTATATACTATAAGGCTTTAAATTAATGCGTCAACACATTAATGCTACATGTGATATAGAGACTAAAATGCGAGTAAAAATTAATGCGATCCGCGATAGGTGTCGCATTTTTAAATTGTGTTGTGTTTTTAAGTGTTTAATGAATGAAGACATGAACAATGATCAAGATTTTATCTTAAATAGTCAAGTGTGAAAATCTTTTGTTTTTTAATGTCATTGATTGCTAATCAGCTTTAAATTTAGAGATAATTACCTAATTACTTAATCCCACCCAGTCTCAATTTAAATACTTACCCTATATGTCAATGTTCACTAATGTCAGCCATATTTGAACTCAATAAAATTCACTTGGGAATATGTATTTAAAAATGCGGATACAAATTAATGCGATCGCGGATAGGTCGCATTTAACGCATTAATTTCTATCTTGCAATAATTTGTAGCCTTACAGTATTCATCATTGAACTTACCTGGTGTCATAAAGTAACAGAATACCTGTAAAATCTGCAGAAATCACAAAACAATGTTATTTTTGAAAAATGCTTAATCAATGTATTAAGCGTTGCTCAATAAAAGAATGCATCTTTATGGATAATTACTTAGTTTTTTGGATATTTATTCTTTTTTTATGTTATTCATGTCAGCAGGTATATAATGATATACTGATGAATAGAGCTCTTATTCGTCAAGTTTAAAATTTTCAAATTAAATGTTTATTCTAAGATCTATTATTCTATTATTCCTTTAATACATCCACGCTCACCAATTTGGATTATAACCCACATCCACCATTTGTTTGAAAATCCAAGCAGATGTCTTGAATGAAATGAACCAATGCTTTAACTGGACTGAACCCAAATATTGAAATAGATCTAATAATATATTTTACTATAGCCAACTGATGAAAACTATTTTATGTGACCATTGACCATTTGCTGAAACCTGACAAAACCTGACTCCAGAGGATTATTTGTACCTGGATGACTTCATGCTAATAACATTCATTGTGAAATCCTTCCATCCATATCATAACTATTCATAGCAGTCTTGTTAACATTTATATGTCTAATTGTTGACTGCATCCGTTAAGGAGGAAATGGCCTTCTGACAAATCACTTACATTATTTAACTGTTCATAGTTCACTCAATTCTCTGTATAATTTGAAAAATATGAGATAAATAGAATTTAGAAAAAGTCAGCAATCAAATATCTTTGAATTTGTGATTTTTTTGTCTGTAGTACATTAGTTTTTGTGTTCTTTTGAAAGAAACTTGAAACCATACATGACTATCAATGAAATAGTTGGATAAGAATATGATTTGAAAGAAATTTGACTGATAAGGGATGACAAGGTGCCAAAATTTAAATATCTTATATTCTACTTTCATATACATGTCTTCAAACCCAGTAACCCACTTTCTTATTTATCTAATAAGAGATGTGATGACTTGGAATTTGTTATTTTGTGTCACTCTTTAGAATTTGTTTATTCAGAGAGGATATATAATGGCTTTTATTTTTATAAAAGGTAAGGATCCCCATTGACTTAAGAAAGATTTTGAAGTTTCCATCAGGAATGTTGCCTTCAGTTCTATTACATCTGAACTTCTTTTTTGTTTAATATTTGATGAAAAGTAGCTCATATTGATAAGATTTATCTGTTAAACAAATCATATTTTTTGTGTAAAAATGACTATCTTTGATAGCACTGTAACATTGAAGATGGTTCTCTAGTTTTTATGGAGCTTGTGACCTTAAAATGTTTTTCTTTATCAAACCTAGTCAATTACTATGCATAATTCGAGGTAGGAATGTATGACTGCTTAATGTTTTAAAGTAAAAAGATTAAATTTAATTTTTGATATATCATATAGAAAGATGAATTACTAGTTTGAAGAGATTATACGATTTTTGTGCAGTTCTGATAACCTTGAAGGCTACATAAATATATATTCAAGATTCAAATCAACAAGAGAAATGGCAAAGATTGTCCTTTAAGATAAAAAATTCAATGTATGTTTATTTCTTATGTCACCCAAACCTGCAATCTATATGTGCCTATATATAAAACTATTTTGATATTGCAGACTGTAAATGATGACAAATATTAATCATAGTTGAAATATTTGTAAAACTCAATTGAGAAATTCAGGTGTAGTATGTGAGGTGACGCCAGCTGCCACAGTCAATTCAGGTTTTTAAAATACAGAAGGCTAGATCAATATTATATAGGTATATTATTAAATACCATAGTTAACTGTTTTCATATTTCGTAGCATTTTTTTCGTTAATTCAGGGATATGACCTCTCCGGAAAATAGCAGTTACCCCAAAACTAATGAAGGTAGGTTAAAGGTCATCACGATTTGATAATGATGATTTGTTATCCAAAAGCATTTAATGTAATACTGCATTAAATGTTGTCAAATACTAGCACAAGGTAGTTTTATGACCTGGAAACTCGTACACCCTAACTCCTTCATATAGTTTTATTTGCTACCTTCCCAATTCTTTATAATATGGTAGATGTAAAGGCTGCAAAAGGATGCAAATGATATTTTATCGTTGGATTGTATCGCTCCCCCTCTTACAAAGACATAGATGGACAGGTAAATAAGTCTGGGTGTTGCAGCAGATATATTTAAGATGGTATATTTTATTCTAGTCAATGTCTTTATTAGCTAATTTTGATAGTTTTCTACTAAGACAAGGATGAAAATTTAACAATGCACTTATGAAATCGTTGCCAATTTTGAACTTATAAACATATATCACGAATTTACATAAACAGACTGTACAAGAAATGTATGCCCTCCTTTTTATCAGGGCATATTTAAACAGGATTTAGTTATTTTTCATTTAAAGCAGCTAAAAAATTGATTTTTAGAACTTGAACTTTTTTCCAGACGTTAGTTGAATTTTGTGAATTAAATTCTGCTGTCGTGAAATAATGTGTAAGATTAAAACTGTTCTGTGATACCAACTATTGGCTTTCTTCCAATCTTTACGCAATTACTCATAAATCTAGGCTTCCATGTGAAATTACTTCAAAAATCATTAAATAATCCAATTTATAAAATTAGCTTGAAGCATGCATGTGCTTGATGACATTTGGTATGTAATATTGGAGTCAATTGGACAAAAGTCTGTTAGTTCATTTTGTATTTCTTTAAGGCTTTATAAGGAATGTAAGAATATCAGCTGCCATTTCCAGGAAGTTTTAATGTTCTCATCTTTTAATCATAATTGCCTTTTGGAATGTTTAAAAAACCCTGAATATAACAGCATACAAAACTGTTACATTTTTTAAATTGCAGTCAGATTCTAATGCTGATAAGAGATCGTTTGCATTTCTGAAATTGAGCTCTATCAGCTGGTAAGGCAATTGTTAATGATAAGATAAGATAATTGTATCAAATAAGCCACTTCTAATGCATCAAAAGTGTTAAAAATTCATATGATGGAAACAAAAGATATAAAATTTTACTGATTACTGTCAGAACTGGAAGTATGATCAATCCAATTTTATCAGTTTTAAAATAACAGAAGTTAACAATTGTAATGATAGCTATAGTTTGTGATTGAAATCAGATAGTAATTGCTGTTGTTTTGGTAATAGATCAGTGGTGTTTTATTTGATAAATCTTGTTAGATTCAGACCAGATCGGCCAGATGCCACTTATCGATCATTGATTAGCAGGGATTAGTCTAGAACATCCAGTTAAATACAGTTCAGACCAACATCCCATTTGGATAATGATTAATGATTTTAACCAATGAGTTTAAATTCTCTAATGAAAGGCTATGGCTACAGTTTTTCAGGAGTTGATTTGGACTTGAAAATATTTAAAATAGTCTTCAGAAATCACTTCAAATATACCTCAAACTTGAAATTTTACTTTCTTTTTCTATTGCTCTAACAGATGGTGAACATGTCCTTTCAAAACAAGATTTCCAGGAGCATTTAAGGAAATTAATGAAAAGAAAAGCTGAATATGCTAAGTAATTTAGTTTGTAGATAAAAAGTTAACTTTCTTTCCAGTGATTAGTTTTCAAAATGCAGCTTAAGTTGTATTTAGATCAATCCTGGTCACTGGCTGGTTTATTGCTGTTTAGTAGTAATTAGTCTTGATCATCCATCTACCAGATATACTGCTTATTGAAAGTTAATCTTGTAATATATCCACAGTGTAGTAATAGGAGAATGGGTAGTCATAAACATTCACTTGTAAAAAAACTGCCTAAACCAGATGTGAATAGATTGATTGATGATTTGCCCTGATATTAATGAGAAACAATGACTGATAAAACCACAATGTCAATTTTATAAACTGATAAGTCTAAAATATCTAGATTAAATACTGATAAGGTTATCTCTTGTCAATGGTTAATAATAATTGGAATAAATATTATTAAGAAGTAAAAAATGTAAAAGATAAATAAAGTTAAACATTGAAATCTACCACTTCTTTAACTTATTCGCTAAAAGAATGATCATCAAGTTATTAGTACTACGTTAAAAATCCCTAATGCCGCTGTCTTAGAAAAATATCCTTTATTTACTGCATGGCATTGCCCATCTTCATGAGCCCAGACAGTGCAGAAAAGCAGTAAAATTGAACATGTCACATGATCAAGAAATCTTAATAAGTTTTCACTTTAGGAAATTGAGTCAATGTTGATCATATGTATAAGTGGGTTTAGGTTTATACAGGGTATAATAAACAAATTTTGCAGATCATGACATGTAATATTTTTATGACACCTTATGGGTACAAGTTTGTTATTTTCTATTTCTGTTTGAATGTTTTAAACTTGAAGCTTACACATACAGTAGACTCTACTTTTGACCAGGGCCAGCACTTCAGTAGGAGAGCATGTCTAATAACACCCTTAACTGTTAATATGTGGGTCAATTAGTTTAAATCTACATGTACAATATTTTCGTTATTGGGATAACACTTTCTTGGTATTGCACAGATTCTAGTGCTGAAAATTGGCTGAGACTTGAACTGGTTTCGAACCAGCGATCTCAAAGTCAGGCACCTAATCACCAGCAATACATATCAACCACTCGCCCAATGGACCCTCCACAAAATAGAAGGCAGCAGACTGGTAGTTTAAATCACTTGACAATTTGTGTACAGGTTGACAGGTTTATGACAAATCACTGACTAATGTAAATGACTGACTCTATGAATTAATAAATACTATTTCCAATCAGGACTCTGTATTATTGGACTTAAATATTAATATTAACCCCCTCTTAAGGGCCATGTTTGATATGCTGTTAATACTATTACTGATCAGCTAAGCTAATAAATTCTGGTTATGAGACCAAGTAGGATTAACCTGTAAAATGCTGCAACATGGCTTTTAACCTGTGAAAATACAATAGATCCTGGTAGGTCTCAGCAGTAGCTTATACATATATATAGCCTATAATTGTTGAATTAGTAAAGTAAGCTTATATAAAATGGTTCTAATACTAAAAGCAAGTGTACTTGTCCAATCAATAATTAATGTTTCTACTATATATATGTAGCACTTTTATACTCGCATTATGTATATTGTCGTGTATTATTATATAGAAGCTTACTATTTTATCAGTAAAAACTTTTATCTTATTTGTAATATATCATTGTCGTAATTACCCACATATTCTGTCACATTTCATTGACATTTGTTCTGGAAATTCTTCTTGAGAAAAACTTCGAAAACGTATCTTTTCCATCAAAAATGACATAAGAAACACCAATGAAGAAGAATATCACAAAATAATCAGAAATTTTATATTTTCCACCAAGAGACACATTCATTTTAAGCCAGATATCTTCAGAAAAATATGACCACATTTGAATCGCTTGGAGTAGTGGAAAGTTTTCTTGGCAATTGCCATCAAAAATATATACTTAAAAATACAATTTTCATTGAAAGTTTGAATTATTGTTTGAGAAATATCGTTGCTGGGGAAATTTCTTACAGTTATATTGTTTCAATGCAATGATAAAAATTAAACCTGTTATATTGGCTTGTGTTACCATGCCTGTCTTTTTTTAATCTTCCTTTTCTTTCCCATGATTCATTATCACTATTATATTTATTTCAGCGTACAGAATGTTAGATAAAAGATTTACCAATACAAGTAGACTGATGGTGTCCAGTAAAGTTTGGCAGAAAACTATTCCAACCAATAATTGCGATGTTTTGATCACATTTCCTGCTCAGACAGAGGATTCTACGCTTATGTGGCTTCTTGCAAGATTAAAGTGGCGTGTACCTGAAGTTGTCGTCAATGTCCGTCACCATAGTAGCTCTGGAATATACGGATTTTATATGACAGCTTCATATGAAAAGTGAGTATTTTTAAAAGATTTGTAATTTTTAAGGTGAAGTTCTTAAAAAAAAATTGTTAAAGGGATTGTAATTTTTTTAAGAGCATTAGGCCCTACAAGGTGTAGGACAATTTGGAGATCGTGTGTTAGAAAGTGAGAAAAGAAAACCCTGAAAAATACTAAAATTGTGTATCTTATTTCCCAAAGTTGTGTTATCGATTTCAAATGCCATGATTGGCCATTTGTAGCTAATCATGATTTTTCTCTGAAATCTCCAGTTTGGATACAATTTATATAATAATACAATACTTTAGACATTGAGTTGAATTGATATTTGAAATTATGCTTTTGGTTACAATTCAAATATTTCATGCAACTCAGATTCAAATTGACTTGATGCCTTATGTCTCCTAATCTGAAGTGACAATATGAGAAGTTTTCAATCTATCTGGACATTTTTCAAGTCATTTCTTTCTGAACTACTTTCAGTTTGTTAAAAGGTGCCGATGATTTAGCAATACAGAAGCCATTAAAATCAGAGTATGGGGGTGGATTGAAGGAATTTACTTTTGAAGATCAGGAATGTTTTTCTGGAGTGGAGGATGAAAAAACATTTCTAACGAGTCAAGAACGACAATCTATTGTACATTATATGATTAATAATCTACGGGCTGAAGAAGGGGAGGAGCTTGGAAAGCTGAAATTTCTAGAAGGACAACCTATCGGTGAGAAAGCTATGTTTGTGTGATTATTTTAATCTTATTATATATGCTATCTTTACCACTACAAAAAATAGCATGGGCCATAGACAATTTACCAGGTGTACTTTTAGGGGAAAAAATACAGAGGTTTATTTCATATTTTTTCAATAACAAATGATTGGTTAAAACCATCCATTTGATATGCTTAATGAAGGTTATTCAGTATAGATCATTAGTGCCATTGGGGAACTTGAAGGAATTTAAACATATACTTAATATGGTATTCAGTAGCATGTCTTTCAAGAAAAGATCAGAAAGAACTTCTCTCAAAATCCAGACAGAAGAAGAACTATTGTCAAACTTCTGAAGGGACATAGGTTGAAATAGGTCAAATGTGTGAAGATTCTTAGCATAGTTTCAAGTTCTGTTTTAATAATTCTCTAAGTTATGAAACCTAATTTGGATCTATTAAAAATATGTTTCTCTTAACCTGAGTTTCATCATTTCAGTGCCATTGTTGGAATCCAAGAAAATAATATCTCAAGTCTTCCCTCTTCACAACAGTGCTGACCTTGAAATTCTTAATAAAACTTGGGTTCAGGCTTTCGATAAAACTCAGCCTTTAGGTAAGATTGATTTTATTAGTTTTTTATTTATTTTCTCCCGTCCATATAAGCTTGCATTGAATAAGTTTTTTTGTAATTTCACCCAATTTAATCAATTTTAAGATTTAAAATTTGATTCCTGGTTTTAGCTGTCTTTTTTTAAATTTTTTTTTTTTTTTTTTGGTTGCACATATGTTTAAGTAAATTATTTTATTAAAATTTATGATCAAAATGTTTCTGAACCAAACAGAATACCAGGGCTATTAATTTATTTTTTCTACAATCGGTCATTTACTATATGATGTTTTGTTAATGACAAGACTATGCTACACTTCTATTCAACTAGTAACCAACTATAAAATAATTACAATAACTGGATCTTAAAGTTTTTGACCATATTGTAATATATCACAACCAAATGACAAAACAATTTGATTATCAAGCATTTACGGAATTAAAAAAAACTCCAAGTTACAAATACCAAGGCATTAAATAGAATAAACGAATTCTGTGAATGGTCATGGCTCTGGTGCTGCATGTATTTAAAATAGAAAGCATTCTAGTAAGAATTTTAAGTTTTAAGTTTTATTTATTGTAACTAATTATAACTAGTATGAGTAAGAATTATTAAAAACATCAATTATTGGACAAATTATCAGCTGCTGATCACTGATCGCTGTATTTCAACTGTATCTATTAATAATTGTTTTTAAAGAGAAAAATTTTAGAAACATATATCATTGTTGTCCATGTCTCAAGTCCTCAGATATAAAGATGGGAAAAAACTAAGAAAACAGAGAAATTCTTATTTGAAATAATGCTAAGTACTTTGAACTCAAAAATATGTACTAAGTGAACTAGAAAGATAGGTAAATATTAGTATGAGCAAGATATCACATGTATCTAAATAAATATGGAATAAAGTTTCAAAGTAGATAATGAGTTTGTATGTAGTGACAGTATATGATAAATAATCTGATGATTAATATGCAGGTAACAGCTGTGTGTATGAAACATGATTTGATTTGTTATTGACATCGTAGTCATATTGGGTATATCAGTAATTACAGCCAAATAGGTAAATACAGCTAAATAGGTCTATATTGATAGGAAGGTAAATACAGCTAAATAGGTAAATACTGCTAGATTAGTAAATACAGCTTTATAGGTAAATGCAGCTAAATAGGTCAATATTGCTAGATAAGTAAATTCTGCTAGATAAGTAAATGCAGCTAAATAGGTAAATACAGCTAAATAGGTCTATACTGCTAGATAAGTAAATACAGCTTTATAGGTAAACACAGCTAAATAGGTCAATATTGCTAGGTAAGTAAATATTACTAGATAAGTAAATACTGCTAGATAAGAAAATGCAGCTAAATAGGTCAATACTGCTAGATAAGTAAATAGCTAGATAAGTAAATACTGCTAGATAAGCTAAATAGATCTATATTGCTAGGAAGGTAAATACAGCTAAATAGGTAAATACTGCTAGTGAGGCAATTACTGCTAGATTAGTAAATACAGCTTTATAGGTAAATGCAGCTAAATAGGTCAATATTGCTAGATAAGTAAATACTGCTAGATAAGTAAATGCAGCTAAATAGGTAAATACTGCTAGATAGGCAATTTCTGCTAGATTAGAAAATACAGCTTTATAGGTAAATACAGCTAAATAGGTCTATACTGCTAGGAAGGTAAATACAGCTAAATAGGTCTATACTGCTAGGAAGGTAAATACTTCTAGATAGGCAATTACTGCTAGATAAGTAAATACAGAGTAAATGCAGCTAAATAGGTCAATATTGCTGGTTAAGTAAATACTGCTAGATAAGTAAATGCAGCTAAATAGGTCAATACTGCTAGAAAAGTAAATACTGCTAGATAAGTAAATACTGCTAGATAAGTAAATACTGCTAGATAAGTAAATACTGCTAGATAAGTAAATGTAGCTAAATAGGTAAATACTGCTAGATGAGTAAATACAGCTTTATAGGTACACACAGCTAAATAGGTCTATACTGCTAGATAAGTAAATACAGCTTTATAGGTAAACACAGCTAAATAGGTCAATATTGCTAGGTAAGTAAATACTGCTAGATAAGTAAATGCAGCTAAATACAGTACAGCAACTTTATAACTTATCTTTATCTTCAGATCATCTGCAGATGGTCGGCAGAATATTTGCCGACGAACTGGCGACAGTCGGTCGCCAGTTCGTCGCCACTTCCAGAAAGAAAATCTATCGCTTTCCGTTGTCAATAAGAGCTGATGACTGATGTCATAATTTAATGACCATCACGTCACGATCCAAATCTTCATCTTTTGACGCCAAGAATCACAATTCTTTCATGAGCGAAATTAACAATGCGCTAGGCCTGCGCCACTACTACTAGGCTAAGCCTATTATTTTGAAATACATGTCATCAGAATTTTTATTATGTACACATGCATGGAAAAAAACCTTAGTTTTGAGTTGATATGCAGAATGTGCCCATTAAAGGCTTCATCAATCTTTTTTTTCGTCAAAAGATTAAACAACGATAGCCGGCCTATGAGACTGAGAGTGACAAGAGGAGAACAATGGGTGGAGCCTATACTTCAACCCTCCACGGAATGCGTGTTGGGGCACTTGGGGTGTCCAACCAAAGAACGTAGAAATGTAAAGCCTATAACAGATTATTTAACCATAGAAACTAGGATATCAAGCAGATTCTCAATTCGATGAAAAGAATGTGTAACAACCCTTTTACCATGGCTTTTCAGGACTAGGCCTACGACCTCGGACTTTATAATAAATTAATTCTCGGGCCACCGGCTCTATTTTTATAATTTTAAATTCAAACTTATCACGGGGGATATATTTAAAATCATAACGCCCAACCGTGCCTAAATCTACAGCGGTCAATATAGCAATGATGCTTAACCAGTTCCGACTGCGCTCATTGACGGATTATTAATATTTATTCTTCTTTTTTTTCTCTATTATAATATTAATAGGTAGACATTCATCATTTTGCTGGCACCGCCTATTATTATAAATAACTCTATGAGACCCACCTACTTCGGTATATTTCATTCTCATGCATATGAATGAGTATAAATTATAACCAATAAACGCTTTGTTCTATTTTCATCATCCAATGGTAAAACAACGATGTCGGGATGTACGTTTTGAGAAACCACGCCTACTTCTTCGTAACTGCGTGCCAAGATACATTTGGGCTTAGTTTCGTTTGAAAGCGTCAATCCAAGCACTACTTTTAAGTTCTTTGGGCACCATATTGAAATAGGATTATCACTACTAACGTTGTAATGAATCCAGTCTCAGGTTCTGATATCGGAATTTGTTCAGGTGTAATAGTAACTACTAATACTAGGATTTCACGGGCAACCGGTTAGAATTTCAACATTGGTTATCCGGAAACGCTTTTTATGAGTTGACCTACGGTAAAATATCAGAACGAATAGCAAGCTCAGTTTGACCATATTTCTCTTTGTGAAGGTGAACTGATATGCAGAATGTGACAATAAATTTATTTGTTCACCAAAAGAGATCATTCTAGTATCGAAGCTAGATGATCATTCTGAAAAATTAACTTCCAACTAATGAAATAGGCCTAGTCTATTTAGTTTCAGGGTGAGTGGGGACATGATTTTAGGCTTCTCTTGTCATCAATATTATTTTATGAATCATAGGCTAATAAATTCATATTATTATATAAATCCCTACACATCGTGGCCTAATCACGCCTACTTCCTCGTAGCATTACGACGAAGATACAAGGATTTGGGCGACGGGCGTGGTCCGGACACGATGATCCATGCAGTCATCAGTAGCCTAGCTCTTTTTTCGTTAATATTCTTTGTACCTATCTTGCTGCATACACTTTACAAACGAAAGTACAACCATATCCCCTTGTTTTCATGGACATATTTTTTTCACAATTGAAACAATCTCAATAATTAATGCTAAGGTCGATTTGAATGACATTGTGAGGTAAAGCAATGTTCCTTGTTAATCAGGCTGACCAGGGAAATGTCTTTCGTAGACTAGTTACCGATCATTAGAATGCAATTGTGAAAAATATGAAAAGTAATATTTAAAGTTTCTGAACCATTGTTGGTAGAAAAAAAAGAAAGTTGCGTTGTAGACCTACAATACATGTAGCTATATTTAGAAACTAGTCTGTTGTCAAGCAAAGTCTTGACGTCATGATGTACACAAAGATTATAGAAATTTTGACGACGGTCGTCAAATATTCGGCGACGAACTGGCGACCGTCTGAAGACCGTCGCCGACGAACTGGCGACGAACTGGCGACCGTCTGCCGACGAACTGGCAACCGTCTGAGCTTATTTTGCTGACGAACTGCAGACCGTCGCCGGCGACGAAGGTAAGTTATAAAGTTGCTGTACTGTAGGTCAATACTGCTCGATAAGTAAATACTACTAGATAAGTAAATACTGCTAGATAAGTAAATGCAGCTAAATTGGTAAATACTGCTAGATAGGTAAATACAGCTAAATAGGTAAATACTGGTAGAAAGGCAATTTCTGCTAGATAAGTTAATACAGCTTTATAGGTAAACACAGCTAAATACGTCAATATTACTAGATAAGTAAATACTGCTAGATAAGTAAATACTGCTAGATAAGTAAATACTGCTAGATAAGTAAATGCAGCTAAATAGGTCATTACAGTCATGTATGGAGGTAAATATAAATACAACTAAATAGGCAACTGGCTAGATAATAGATAATAAGTAAATGTAGCTGTATACATAAATACAGATAAAAAGGTAAATGCAGCTAAATTAGTTGAAGCCAAATTACAGTCAAAATGAGTTTATATTTTTGGCAATTATAGCATAATGTACAAACATGAACCTGTCAGTATTGGTAAATAGACTAAACAGGGTATTATTAATTAATTTTGTGAATCTATTCAGTCATGAATCAGACTAATCTCTAATTAACACTTTCAGAATTATTTCTGTTAGTTATACAGTTATATGCGCTGCAATCTGTTTGCTCCTTGGTAATTGGAAATTCATAGTACCGGTATGCTAAAGTTGCTTTGATGGTTAAATAAACAGCATTGTATAGTACACTTTTCATAAAATTTAATTAGCATGAAAGTAGGATGTAAAACTCCATTTATAAACACTTTCAACTGTTTAGAGCTTGACCTGGGTTTAGTGTATGTTCCTTTAGCAACAGTTAAGACTTGGATAATATCCCACCATTTCTTACAGAACTTGACTGTATTCAGTAATGTTGTACAGTTGAGGGCATTCTATAGCACCCTTCTCACAGTGTGGCTCAGTGTGGGTGGCATGTGGAAAATGAAATAAAGTGAGATTCATATGAATCAATAATGATATTGAATAATGTGGTATGTCAGGTATTTTATAGAATATATCAACCATAGACAGAAATAGTAATGATTGACAGGTGTCTTACTAATGTCACCATAACTTAGTTAATTTAACAGCTGAAGGGTACAGTAAAATAAAATAAAACTGAACCACATTTCATGGGCATTTTCAGCAGGGGTTAAAATTTATTTATTTACCTGGGATCATCAAAACCCTGGTGTATTCGGAAAGATTGCAGATGTTTCAGATTAACCATAAATTTGAAAAACTTTACCCAAAACATAGGTGTCACATCATTCTTGAATTCATGATACAGCTTATAGACTTGTTTGTCAAGTCAACTTCCCTTTCAGAGATTTAGAACATTTATTGTTTTTTTTCCTTTTTTAGTTCCAAAATCACATTTTAATTGAAAATAAATTTTCCTTCTAAAGTATTTGTCTTAAATTACTTTCATTACCTGCCATTACCTAGACACACATTATAACTTTATATATCTTTCCTTCTTCACAGACTTTGTAGAAAGAGTTGGTTTATTGGAAGGTTAGTTTGAAGTTCAGCTGGTGTTGGCAGAGCTATGGGCATTTTGGGTGTCTAGACTCTCCATTTTGTTTTTGTGAAGTTCCATAGACCTTATTCACCTGTCAGCCTTATTGAATCTCGGACAAGGCTCATAATGCGAAAAAAAAAGGTTTCAAAATTTCACTGCAGCAAAAGCACTCCCTTTACTTCTTTGTCAATCCCACTAACTCAATACCGGTACTAATCATATTTTACATCATTAAATTGAAATTGATTAAGATATATAATGATTCTTACAGACAGTTTTTCCCCCATTTCTGAGAATCAATTTTGAGCCCATTTTTTCGCTGTTAGTCAAGAGCTTGAAGTGATATAGACTATTCTATCAAAAGATGTCACCATCGTTTCAATAGATAAAGTAATTTGGTTACCAGGTATGAGCCTGGAATTGAATGGTTCAAAAAAAGGTTTGAATCAGGTCTATGAAGCTTGGAGGCTTTCATTATGTTCATCATCATCAAAACACTGCAAATACTAATATAGATAGAATGGGCACAAAAATGACATTGCTTTTATTCTGTTGCATTTTGTGACTTTCAATTACTTTTGCTATATTTTCTTGATATTTCTGATGAACT
The DNA here is from genome assembly GCA_030562195.1 of Nipponacmea schrenckii. Taxonomy (NCBI): domain Eukaryota; kingdom Metazoa; phylum Mollusca; class Gastropoda; family Lottiidae; genus Nipponacmea; species Nipponacmea schrenckii. The sequence goes on from CM060200.1 coordinate 24,399,632, forward strand.
CTACAAAGGTTTCTTTCAATCTATAAATAATCTTAGGTACTGGATGTTCATGGGGCTGGGTGAATGAATGGTGGTGGGCTTATATATACTTATGGAACATGAGGACTCCCTATAAAGGGATAATCAAAAAGGTTGAATATGCATGCATTGATGATGTGTCTTTCAAGAATTTTTTTATTTGCCATGAATTTCCTATTTCCATTTACTGTGCTCGCTTTATATACGCCCACATGAAAATTAATTGAAAATTAAAAATATCAAAATATATCTAATATGAATTATTGCCCTTGTTCTGTTAAATGCGTTTGATTTTTGTCTCGTAAACACTCTACATGGCACAATTCTAGATGGATTTCGATGAAACTTGGTGTGAGAGTGTGTTATAACTCAAGGATGAACCCTATTGAAAATCAGCGAAATCGAAAAAATTTTAAGCATGAGTTACTGCCCTTGTTCTTGAAAACGCATTCAGTTTTAGCTTGTAAACACTCTAGAAAGAACTATTTCTTAATGGATTTTGATTAACTTTGGCTTGAGTATTTGTTTTTACCCAAGGATGAACCCTATTATAAATCAAATAAATAGAAATATAATTAGTGTTAGTTATAGCCCTTGTTCTTGAAAACGCGTTCAATTTTAGCTTGTAAACACTCTAGAAAGAACAATTTTTAATGGATTTTGATGTAACTTGGCTGGAGTATTTGTTGTCTCCCAAGGATGAACCCTATTGAAAATCGAAAAATATTTAGTACAAGTTATTGACCTTGTTTTTGAAAATGCGTTCAATTTAACTCGTTAACACTCTAGAAAGAACAATTTTGAATGGATTTTGATGAAACTTGGCTTTAGTATTTGTTTTCTAACAAGGATAAACCCTATTGAAAATCAGATAAATCGCAAAATATTTAGTGTCAGTTATTGCGCCTGTTTTCAAAAACGCTTTCAACTTTTGGCTTGTGAACACTCTAAACATTCCTTTTTTGACAAAACTCGCTGAAATTGTTTAATATCAACCAAGCCTTATTAAGAATTAAAAATATCAAAATATTATTAAGGGTGAACACTATTGCAAATCATAAAAATACCAAAAAATATTTAATGAGTTGTTATTACAATTCTTGACAGTTTTTAATGAAACTAGAGACCCTAGAAAAAAATAGGTTGGAAGGTTGAATATTTCATTCCACTTATTGTAACCTTACTGAAAAGTTTTTATTTGAAATGGCAAGCTATGTTTTCTCCTTCAGTTATTATAATTAATATTATGTTCCTGAGGGGCATATCTTAATTGTCAATAATTTTTTGTTAGTACATGTAGTTATTATTATCACATGTCAAATGTCATTGAATATTATGATGGTTCTTTTTAATGTCATTGTACCCATGCTGTCTGCATTATACTATACACTGGTTTATGATGATGATGAATGTTTATATATTTCAGATTCAATATGTGAATATTTTGGTGTAAAAATTGCTATGTACTTTGCTTACCTGGGTCATTATACCATTTCTCTTGTCTTTCCTACAGTATTGGGTATTTTATTGTGGATATTACAGGGCAATCAGGTATGATGCTGCTAAAATCTTTTACTGAAAGGGAATTGTAATTGAATTTATGGTGAAAATAATATGAGAGTCTATTGTCAAAAAACACAAAACCATCACTACCTAAACAAAGCATGCACACCCTTACAAGACACCATTCTTTATCCTGATTTATCATTTAGTTTTCCTGTCCACGTAGCAATGTCAAGAGAGATATTCGAACTTGATCTTATACCTTGACTACAATAGCCACCTGTGTTATATTACAAAAGTTTGAAATGTGATCTTTAGGATGCTAGCAAATACAGTTATTCAAAGAAAATCTGTTAACAAAAAGCCATAATGATTACACTCTGCCTATTGGGAGCTAAGAGTGGCTATATTTGCTGCGGTAGAATTGAAAAATCCAATCAAATCGCTGCATTCCCTGATACAAAACAGGTCAAAAGGTATGAAATGAAGTTGGTAGTTGTATCTTTACAACGTGAATATAGTCCCTGTTTAGATAATGTATTTTGATTTTGTGTTTTCAGGGTTTTGATGATTTTTCGTTTGTTTTATTTGCTGTTGTAAATGTGATGTGGGCCACGCTATTTCTGGAACACTGGAAACGTACAAGTGCAGAACTGGCGTATAAATGGGGGACACTGGATAAAAAAGATGAACTGTTAGAAGACCCAAGGCCCCTGTTTAAGGTAGAGGATTAGTCTTTTTTCTTAATTTAATTTCACTCATCCAGCTTCAAAAAAATATCTTAAGTTAGTATTCTTGTAATTAAGGATAATTATTCTCCTTCTTGTTTCATGATCTATTGCAATTTTACCTGAAAATTCTTCTGTTTTCAGGGTGAGTTGGTGAAGAATCCAGTAACAGATCAGACCTGTTTTGAATATCCAGTCTGGAAACGAAATTTATTTCGTTACTTTGTTACAGTTCCTGTTATATTTATTTGTTTGTTAGTTGTGTTTGTTGTTATGTTGCTGATATTCCAACTTCAAGAATGGATTAATGCTTTAGTTTCAAACGGTCGAATTCCAGGGTTCATCAGATTTTTACCAAAAATAATGTTAGCTTTATCAATTGGTGTTTTAGATGATATTTATAAAAAGATTGCCTATTGGCTCAACGATCAAGGTACGAGATGTGTTTCTGGTATTAAGGAATTTCACAATGGACATAAAGTTTACATTCTCAAACTTTTGGTAATTTTTGGCTAAGATTGAAACCTTGCCCTGGCATCTCAGGAAGAATAGTCTCGTCTCAGTGATCCAATTTGGTGTTTCTCACAATCTATCTGCTTTTTTTTGAGAGTTTGAAATTAAAATATTTGTAGAAATCTAATTTAAAACAATTGTTCAAGTATAATTAATACTGATTAATATGTCCATGTTTTGTATTTTTTAGAGAATTATCGACTAGAAAATACATATGAAACATCTTTAATTATTAAATTAGTTTTGGTAGGTATTAAGTCTATTATTTGATTAAGAATTTCCCATATTCATTATTCTACAGAGATACATGTAAATTAATATAAACTAGTATTTCAATTTAGATTCAAAATTTCAATTTATTTCAATTTGCATTTGAATCAATGAAGTCATCAGAGGAAAATAGACAAAACAAATTGTTGTAAATATAATGTGTTTTTATATTTGTATATTTGTATATTTCAGTTCCAGTTTGTAAATTCATTCCTATCATTATTTTATATTGCATTTTATTTACAAGACATGAGTCGATTACGCGATGTAAGTACATGTATATATTTATATCATTAGACAGAAATTGAACTAGACTAAAGTTTCTGTAATAATTGTTTCTGAAATTCCTTGTCACATCTTAAATGCAAAGTTTCTGATTTTGTTTTAGATTCTCTGATGGCAGTGATTAATAATAATAATAATGATAATGATAAAAGCTTTTTATTTTACACGGGTCAGAATTAGTTCTAATATTGTCCTGTCTAAAAAATTAACATAATTGGATTAATTCTGATAAGTGGGTTGATGAATGCCTTTGACAAAGTTAACCAGCATTGTGAGACTTTGCACATGTTAAAGTTGAAGACAATACTTCAAATTCATAATCAATTTCTTTCTTTCAGCAATTGGCAGCCATTTTCATAACCCGTCAAATTGTTGGAAATCTAAAAGAAGTTTTCATGCCCTATTTTATTTGGAAATTCCGGTTGCTTAAAGTTGGGTATAAAATGGCTGGAGAAATGTCACCAGGAAGTATTGCTAGGGAGTTCAAGGAAATGACTGAACCTACGAAAGAAAAAGTTGATTCACCATTGTTAGCTCAAAGCTCAGAAAAAGTGGAATCCCCAGCCAGAACAAAGACACCAGTTCCAGGAAGCCCATTTTCATCTGTCATAGAAGAGCCAAAAATATTTTGGCCATTGGACAAACTTGAACAGAGTGTTACAGTGTCCAGTGGTTATGGTAGTTCTAATTCAGATGAAATGACATCATCAACAGAACCTGCTTCATCATCAGATCATAGGACACCATCAACATCTGTGACATCAACACCCATGACATCATCATCTTCTGATGCAACAACAACATCAGAAAATGGAGGAGAAAAACATCAGGGACCAGTTTTAACACAAGCTGAAGTAGAAAGTGTCATGAAACCAGTAAGCTTTCAATCTTATATACAAAAAATGGACATTTCATCAAATTATTTACTTTACTTTGAGATTATTTTACTCTGATTATGTTTAAGTCTTGTTAGCCGAACAATAAACTTGATTCTCCTTTATTTTAAGACCTTAATTTGCTAGACTTTTATTTTCGTTAACACCTGCAGACAGTAAAGGAGTAGTAAAGGTAAAGAACATAACTCTAGATTTTATGAGCCCAATATTGTATAGAACAGGAAATTGTTAGTCCATCTGATTGAAATCTTATATTTCATTGCAGTACACTGATACATGGGAAGATTATATGGAGATGGTCATACAGTTTGGTTATGTGACTCTGTTCTCTTCGGCCTTCCCACTTGCTGCCTTATGTGCCTTCATCAATAACGTTATTGAGATACGCAGTGATGCCTTTAAACTTTGTTTCCATCATCAAAGACCATTTGGTAAACGCGTGGGAAATATTGGAATTTGGCAGGTAAAGAAAATATGTCAGACTTTTACTGGCCGATCAACACAAAGCAAGTGAAGTCATGTAAAGAATCATCGCTCTAACTGACTGTCCTTTAGAACCTGGGAATTAGGAGTACCTTTAGTTTGACTGGCACAGTCTGGAAGGCTCTTAATCCAGATTGAGTACATTTACATGTTTTTATAATATATTTGGGCGAGGGAGAGGGCTGCCCAATCCAGTGTAAATAAATATTGTTTATATATATATATAAAAATATTATATATTTAAAGTGTATGATAGAGGCATTGGGTTAAACTAGTAAACTGAATTGATCCTGTATAAGATTTTTCTAAGAATTAATATATCGATCACTATTTTAAAAAACAAGCAATGTTTTTTTTAGCACTATTTAAACTGTGAAAGTAATTTGCTAATTAATCTGTGTTATTTTACAGGATGTAATGGAAGCTATGGGTATAATAGCAGTAATAGTAAACTGTGCTCTGGTTGGTACTTCTGGTATTGTACCACGTGTTGCTCCTGATATGTCCAGTTCAACTACCATATTACTGATTATAGTTATAGAGGTAAGTCTTTAAAACACTCTAGTCGCTTGAGTTCTTAAATATGTTATAAGGAATCTGGCTTGTTTTTATGTGATAAGAAAATCTTTATTTTATCAATATAAATCTTAATTCTTCTGCTGACATATTTATTGTTAAAAGAAAATCCCCAATTATCAGAAGATCTACCCATTCGCATCTAGTTTGTCTGAAATAATCACCCCAGTGAACTTTTATTCAAGACCACTTAAGGGAATGTAGAAATCTGGTTTAATCATACCTATAATTGAAAGCATGTTTATACAAAGGAGATAATGACAAATGTTATTGTTCAATTGATTCAATTAGATTTCAAATACATGGTCTCTGGTCATGTAATGAAAGTGGTCGCTTATCAGATCTGTAAACTATTTCAAAGTCGTAGAGGGGACTCTATTGACATCATATTGAAGATCATTGTTTTATGAAGTTGATTACATGAGTAGGAGTAACTGTATATTATGGAAGATATTAAATTATTACTCTTAATCAGTGAAGTGAATATGTATTTAACTATTTATGTTATGTTTCAGCATGTGATACTGTTATTAAAGTTCATATTAGCTTATGCCATACCTGATGTGCCAGAATGGGTTGCTACAGAGAAAGCTAAATTAGAATTCAAACGTAGAGTAGCTTTAAAGGTGTGTTTATATGTCTTATAAACCAAGGAGTAATATATCTCGAAATATCTAAATGTGCTAAAACATAACATGTACTGTATAGTGTTTTCTCTTACTGTAATTCTCTTTGTTAGAACAGACTAATGAAAGTTTGGTTTATTATTGCAGAAGTGATAATTTTTTGAATGCTGCTAACACAACACATTCAAGTTAGGAGATAAAGAATATCTAAATGATTATGTACTTAACCAATAAAGATCAATTTCAGTTACACATTTCTCTTTTAAGATTGAAAAAAGGATGTCTAGTTTACGATTTAGTTGCAGTTAAAGTTTATGGCATCTAATACTTCAAAGTTTATATTACTTGAAATTTGATATTTGAAGATAAAGCTTGAACTCTTTTTTTATAGAGATTGGAATCACAAGGAGGGGGATCACCAGACGTCAAAACAAAAGCTACGTCAAAAACTGACAGCGTGAATACCAATAACCGTGACGATCGTTCAGGAGAGGCCATGACAGATGATGAGATCCGTGAAAGACAGATGCAGAATCGAAACTTGATAAATGCTTCTCATGCTTCACCAACTAATATGGAGAGGATTGTTTCCAGGACAACTGAAAGATCTTCTTCTCGCCGTTTGTCTGACGCAAGTAGCGAAGGTCAGAAACGTGTTCTAGGCAGACGATATACAGATCCACGAAACAACACCATTTATAATCATAATCGTCATGAGCCGAAACGTGAAAATTCCAGAAACACTTCACCTATGCATACATATTCCTTTGATGATCGATATGATCGCGTATTTGGCCACGATTATCAATTTAGAGATAGATCACCCTCTCACTCCACAAAGAGTAGTTCCAGAAGTCCCATTAAACAGTTGCTGTTGGATGAATACATAGCTTCCTACAATTCCCCAGTTTCTCATGATCGTTCACAGATTCCAAGTAACAAATATCTTGATAGTCATTTGAGGAAAAGAAATCTTTCTCCAATAAAAGTTTCCAGTAATCCAGGCACATGGAGGTCAAGTAGATCACCTAGCCCAGGAAACAAGATGAGATCAACAACACCTGGATCCAGACCAATGAGTCCTATTGCCCATGACAGCACACCTAGTCCATCACCTTCCCCTACAAGTTATAAAGTTAGCGCTCCATTTGCGACAGGGATTGCCTCCCCTACAATGCCACGACGTAGGAAAGATATCATCAAGCAGCAATCCCCACCCAAAGACTTAAGTAAAAACTTTGCTGCAATTGAAAAAAAGCAACAATATATGAGTAAAAACGTGAGCGATTGTTTACATATGGACAGTAGAATTCCTGTTGCAGAACATAGGCCTGCTTCTTCGGCACCATTTGCTCTGTCTTTAGATTGATCAGAAACTTTTTTATACTTTTTCATTCCAAATATTTTGTGTTCATATGAATTTTCTGCTGAAATTTTTTCCATAAATCTTGAACTGCCAGAATCATGAAAATCTTCATCATATTGGACATCTTGACTGCATGAATATTGGACTTTTGTCTCTAAATTGGTAATATTGTTATCACTGACGCAAGGTTTGTTTATAAAACTTGTGAGCCATTAAAGAGGAGAGAGGTACAGAATTGGTTTTTAACAGATGTGAGAGATAAGATAAGATAGTTCATAGAAATCCAGGATATGATATGAACAGACAAATTTGCATATATTTTTTTTTTCATACCATACATAAATTGGTTTAGTTATTTTGTGATTTTTCATTCCAATTCAAAGCAAACTTCAGCTTTTTTCGCACAAAATTTAGACCATTTGGATTGGTGATCTGCAAAATTGCGTCATTTGCATACATTGATACTCAATTTTGTCATTCAGTTTTGAAAGCTGAGGATTATTTAGTTTCAGTTGTCGCAGGTTTGGATACACCAAATTGTGTTTAGTCTTTAGATCTAGCAGGACTAGATGATGTTAATGTAGATAAGAGGTGAAAAAATCTCCATCTTATATTAATTGTTTTAAAGGCTTTCTAGCTGTAATATGGTATTCAATATTATTTATTTATCACTTTCTTGCTTGATCATTACGTAATAAAACATATGGAAATAATACAAATTTCACATTCAAGTCAAGTCCTTTAAACATTGACATTCATGCTATAATGCTTTGTGTGAAACTAATTTTATATTTCATGACTTAAAAATTTATATTTTTTTACTGCTATTTTTCTGTAAATCCTACAATATGTATTACATTGTTGGTGTTTGGTTAAATTAGTATAGTTACAGGGTCAAAATCTAGACTGTTTCTCAAATTTTGGTATAATTATGTATTGAAGTTTTTCAAAATTCAGAGTTTTATTTGTAGTTTGATACTATGAAAACCAGTCTACTTTTGAATATGTTAAGGGCAATTCTAGAACCATATTTTTTAAATATTTCTTTATGATTTTGTAACTTTGGTCAAATGTAGTATGGTATTTTTGTATTTTTTGCAAATGTTTTACTTAAACATAAGATATTTGCTAAGATTGAGTATCTTAATGGTTGAAAGGATTTAAACATTCCAATTCAATGTTCAATGGTTTTTTATTTGATCGTATATTTCTAGTCAAGTTTTATTTTAGGGTTGAACAAGTAGTAGCTTTTAAGCCCACTCCTCTATCCTGTCGCAATAACTAATAGTTATATCTCATCTATTATTTATGTTTTCAGGTGAAAAAAGGACCTGTTTAACTGGAGTGTGTCATTATTTTAGTTCTATTAAACATTTATCCTAGGACAGAATATGTGTAAAATATTGTTTTACCTTTAGCTGTTTATCTGATTTGCATTTTTTTAATCTTTTCATTTGGATTTAACATATCCCCTCAATTACTTCTAGCATAATTTTGTTTTGTTTTTTAATATTTTTAGTTTGAATCTCTTTAATCTTTATTTTGTTCTGTTTTTCCGTCCTTTTTTATTTGAACTTCAAATTGTCATCAGAAAGTGCAATTGTTGTATTTATTATTTGTTTTTGTTGTTTATTTGTTATTTTATGACCAGTGTTCATGACATCTGTCTAAAATAGTTTTTAATTTGTCAGGTTGAGGGAAGATTTTAATGACTTATTTATCAAAGGTATCTGTGACATCTGACCTTTAGACCTGCATGTTGATATCAATTATATGTTGATTGGAAATAGAAATTATGCTAAATGAATCAATAAGTTAATAGTTATTTGTTATTTTCTTGTATCATCGGCATAATTGAATGGAAACTTACATAGCAGTGTAATGAGAATATCAGTAGGCTGGGTCAAAGGTTAGATGTTACAGACTTCTTGTTTCTTAATTAGAGTTAAATGATATGATATTGACTCAAATACACCAAATGATATGAGAACATTTGATTCATTTACATATGATCATTTTTGCGTGATCATTTTTGCTCTCAGTACTTCCAGTGGTCTTATTTTACCTGGGGTATATCGACTCATGTCATTATTCAATTTATTAACTCTGGAAGTTCAAACTGAGCTTTACATTTTTCTTCTTTAATCCTTTTCTAAAACTATTGGTCAAGGCAGCTTGAAATAAAATGGTCTCCAAACTTTGTTTGTTTCTCTTTGTCAAGTGTAAGAAAAAATATTTGAAGATCCACATTCAATCCCTCCAATGCCATTTTATCTACATAGGTAACCCCTTTTTTTATGAAGAAAAATAAATTTGAATAACAAATATATATATTTAACATAAGTTATAGTTTCTTAAGAACAATATAGTAGTCATATATTAAATCATTCCCTTTGCAATGAACTTTGAACCTTCTCTGAGCTAGTCTACGCAGAAGTTCTATCTTTCCATCTTGGATCAATGTGACTTAGAATCATGCTTAATTGCTGCTTCCGAGAAACATTCTGGCTCGAACAATATTTTCTGATCAATTCTCAGGTCACCACCCTTTTAGAAAAACACTATAATTATTCTGGATCAGTAAACTGGTCCCTCATCACCCTCCTCTTCTTCCTCAGCTTCTCCATTATCAAAATAACTCTGACCATAATCGGTTTCCTATCAATAAAATCAAAACTTAAAATACACCATGAAAGAAGAACAAAAGGATGATAAAATGATTTTCTAATAAGACTGAGGATATGAATCGGCAGAGGAAATAAATATTGATTTGACACAAAGATCTTCATTCAATTGTTTTTCTAAATCTTATTAAAAATAACATGTATACTTCACACGTGGAATCACCAGCAAAAAAAAGGGGGAAACAAAAGCATTAATACTTGCATCATTATATGACTTTAAAACAAAAACCAAGCTGTATATTATAGTCTGTGCAAAGAAAGTTTTTTCCATAATTTTCTTAGAATTGGAATATATTCAGATATTTTTTGCTTGGCTCTGTACATATATTAATTTTCATATATATGTACAGTATCTATAGCATCACTTTCTGTAGTCTGACTTATCATTTAAAATATATTGTGCTTTTCTTACGTCTTCAATTTCTTCATCTTCAACAATTTCTTCCTGATCTGCTCCATCTTCCTCATCTTCATCTTTTTTCTTTTTTTCTTCCTTTTTATCTTCGTCTTCTTCTTCTTTTTGATCTGGTTTATCAATCTTTTCTAGTGACTGAAAAATATAATAGAAGGGTTTAGTACTAATATAAGAATTAAGAAAGCAAATTTAACAAAAACTCAAGTATTATATAAAGACATAACTTACTATTTTAATACATACAAAACATTTCCAAGTAATTTTCATATCATTATAATAGGCTTCTGCGAGTATTTTATAAGTATTTTGATCCATTTATGTTAAAGCTTTTATAAATATCAAATGACTAAAAATAAATAACAAATTTAAGTTTGGTAATTCCACAAAATGGCAACTGTGGCACCAAACGTATCTTTCTTTCTGATGGGAAATCCCACACCTATAGAAAGCTGTCCTGTAATTGATGACAATTCAACTTAAAACTTAGTGAAATGTTTTTTGATAACTCGGGGTAAGTTTTCAAGGTAGGCTTACAATGATAAACAAAATCTCTTAAGCTCCAGAAATGTTCACCACATACATGGCTGATTTAACTTGTGTGAATATCTTGTTACCTCTAATTTCTTCGCAATGTCTTCTTTCTCCTTGTCTGAAACTTTTGTTTTTTTCAATTTTGGTTTGATTACTGGAAATTTCTTTCTCATAGTTACAGGTTTTAACTCAGCTGGAAACCTGCGCCAATCTATAAATTTATTTATTGTGCATTGGTTAGTTAAGTAGCATCTTTGTTTTTAATTAAATAATATTTCACTTATAAGTTATATATATAGTTAATGCTTTATTTGAAGCATTAATTTTTAATGAAGATAGCATAAAATATCAGGAGTGGCTGTTAAATAACAGAAATTATCAAAACAATAAAATCAAAGAAAAGCACATCAATAAATTTAATCATTTAAAGAATCTTAAAGATAATAAAGAAGTAAATAATGATAACAATTTAAAAAATGAATATTTAAGTAAATCAGTATGCAACCTTAGCAGGTCACTTTCGGAAGAACAAGTATGTCTACTATCAAAAGGATTAAAATATATTCCATCTAATAAAAAAGTTAACACAGAAGAGTTTATAGTAGGCGTAGAAAAAGGAATTCGACAATTGGCACCAGGAGGTAAAACTGAGTATCTAAGGCACCAAATTAGCGAAATTTTAAGTAAATCAAAACCAAAAATAAACAACCTGAGTACTAAAGAAAGAAATGCTATTAAAGAACTTAAAAACGATAATAACATAACTATAGTATCTGCAGATAAGGGTAAGGCAGCGGTAGTGTTGGATAAAAATGATTACTATAATATGGTTAAAGATATGTTAAATGACACAAATACTTACAAAAAGGTTAGGAAAGACCCCACAACAAAATTAGAAAAGACTCTTAACGATAAATTAAAAAATCTAAAGGAAAATAACGAAATTAATAATGACCTTTTTTATAAATTAAAACCTAATCATCCTTAACCACCTTATGCTCATGCCACCATAAAAATTCATAAAATCCTATAAAAGCCAGACTATTAATATGCAGCATACATGTAGGTTCAGTATTTTATAAAGTAGCAAAGCATCTATCATATATTTTAAAACCTTTAGGAACTACAGCTAATTCTTTTATTAAAATTTCTAACGATCTCTGTGACAAATTAAAGACATTGACACACCAGGTACTCTTGTCTCATACGACGTTGTAGATTTATTCACAAACATTCCAAGAGATGAGGCAATACAAAGCTTAAAAGACAGACTAGATAATAAAGAACTAGACTTGGACACAAAACTCTCAACTGACAATATCATCCAGCTAGTCAAAATGTGCATCAATACTACATATTTTACCTTTACGAACAACTTCATGGTTTACCTATGGGTAGCCCCCTATCCCCATTAATGACAGAAATATTTATGACAAGATATGAACAACAACTCCTTCAAACTAGCCCAATAAAACCACTAAAATGGATTAGGAAAGTAGACGACACCTTAGTATTAATAGATAAAAATGACGACCCTAACATATTTTTAAACCACTTAAATTCATTTAAAACTAGGATTAAATTTACTATGGAAACTGAAACTGAAATTGGCCTCTCCTTTCTAGATGTACAGTTAAGCAGATCAAATAACCAAATTGAAACTAAAGATTACAGAAAACCAACTCATACCAATCAGTATATACACTTTAAGTCAAACCACAGTCTAAATTTCAAAAAAGCCTTAGTGCAAACTTTGTAATAAGGGCTATGAATATCTGTCATCCCAAACACTTAGAAAGTGAGCTAAAGGTTATCACTAACACACTGGTTCAGCTCAATGATTATCCCCAAAAAATGGTTAATGATATCATATTTCAATGCAAGAACCCAGAGCCCAAAAGAAAACAGCAACAAGACTATGGCGGGGGAAAGCGGCAAGAACCTAATGCTATGTAGAATTGTCTAATTCAAAACATAAATGTAACATAATGCAATACATAATACCTAAAACGTCTAATGCAAAAGACAAAATACTTGAAACTTCTTTTACATAATACCTCATACGTCTAATGCAAAAAACAAAGTACAAGAAACCTCTATTACATAAATTGATTTTACAACCTGTAACATCTACCATAGCATTAGAAGACATATCTACTTAACATTAACTACCTATCTTTTGTATTATCTTTATCTAGGTCAATGTCAAGGTCGAAATATTGAGTTTGGCGCTCTCACGTTATATTTGCTTCGGTTTGGTTTCAAAACGGTCAGACGTCGCAATATACATCCTTCTAAATCCAACTGTCGCAAAGATTCACAAAACCTTATTTCTTGAAGATTTTCTCCATCAGCAAGTAGGTGTGCCCTTACAGATCTATAGCCAACATCAGGATAGTTGATTAACATCTGCTCTGTTTTTACATCAAGTTCCTCATCAGATATTTTACTAAACTTCTTGTCATATTGGATTCCATACTCAGAAAGCCTTGTCCTTAATTTTCTCACACTTATTCCAAAGAGTTCCCCAATATCTTTCTGCTTGAAAATGCAATCAATCAAAAATTCCAGCTGGCTCAATGGCACGTCAATCTTTGGTCTGTCCGTTTTCCCGTACACTAACGTCGGTTCTACTCCAAAAGATTCTTCTTCATCAAGCACTTGTTGTTGATGAACCATGTTATCCACAAGATCAGATGCAGAAGACAAACACTCCACGGCATGGTCTATTTGAGGGTCTTCAAACATCATCGATACCTCTGATAAGATACCAGACACCATGTCTAGCAACAAATTCAATGGATTGCCTTCTTTCAAGTTTGTAAGCTGAATTTGTTCTCATTCGTTTCAATTCCATTATAATTTCAGCAGCCATGATGAAAACAATAAAAGTTTTCTCGCCTTAGTTTGGGAGAAATTATTGTGTCTATTAGAAGAAAAAAAATTGACCTTGACATTGACCTAAATAAAGATATTACAAAAGATATGTAGTTAATGTTAAGTAGATATGTCATCTAATGCTATGGTAGATGTTTCAGGTTGTAAAATCAGTTGTGCATTAGAGGTTATATGTATTATGTAATAAGAGTTTTCTTGTACTTTGGTTTTTTTTTGCATTAGACGTATGAGGTATTATGTAAAAGAAGTTTCAAGTATTTTGTCTTTTGCATTAGACGTTTTAGGTATTATGTATTGCATTATGTTACATTTATGTTTTGAATTAGAAAATTCTACATAGCATTAGGTTCTTGCCGCTTTCCCCCGCCATACAAGACCACAGTAATATTTATGTACAGATACCATTCATTGGCAGTGAATCTTACAAAATAAGAAGAATCCTTCATCAGAATAACATCAAGGCACATTTTAAATATGGAAAATCATTAAAAGACTTATTGAGAGCTAATGGTAAAAGCAAAGAACGGACAAAATTTCAAGAAAAGGGTGTTGTCTACATGATCACGTGCTCGTGCGATAAGAGTTATGTTGGAGAAACAAAGAGGCCCCTAGAAAAGAGGTTAAAAGAACATTCATCCAAATCGTCAACCACTAAATCCGCAGTAGCCGACCATCTTAAGAAGAATCCTCGCCATAAGATCAATTGGGAAGAAAATGTAAAGATCCTGGAATGCAATATTCATAACAAGAAAGAGAGGAAACTAATGGAAGCAGTAAAAATAAAGAAATTTAAACCCGCATTAAACCTAGACACTGCTGGCTTATATTTGTCTAAGGCATATGACCATTTATTAGCTGATTAATAGTAGTACAATAATATTTCTGATTCTTAATATTATGTAATAATCAAAAACTATCATCAGATGACTGTGTGATCATTAATCAAAACATTAGTCAAAACAATGTGATTAGTATTCAAGTTGATTATCCTTTCATCTTGATGAAACCATTCTTAATTATTGTTATTATTTTTTTCGTTTTATTACTCATATGGCTTCTGATTTAACTATGTATATAAACCTTTAATTTTTGATCACATCCATAACTTGGCCTGAAGAAGACAAGAGAACTCTTGTCGAAACGTCGCCTTATATGTTATTAAAGTAATCGTTATATCCATACAAGTTTGTTATTAATATTACTACGCGATTACTATATGCCATTCAATTCACAATAGATGCTACTTAACTAACCAATGCTAAACCAGTACTATGGTAATTAAATATCAGTTCCCATATATCTTTCAAATTCTATGTTCAAAAACTACATATTAACCACTCAATTTCTTAAAAGGATTTAGTATACAAATGCATGATATCTGAGTGATATGTTTTATCCAAGGCAAGGGTGGACATAGAAGGCATGTAAGAGTACTGCTCTAGTAAATGAACCATCTGTAATTATAACATTATGTGTAATAGCCATTGAAATTACAAATTTGGGATATTCTAAAAGAATCTGACCTAACATAATGTCATGAAGAGTCAAAACATAGGGATGTATCAAGTGACTCACTGCATTTCATTCAGCTTAAAATAATGCCATTGACATTCTTGTGGCTAAGAGTCTTTTGTTGTTTTTGGAGGAATTTGTCCGGAGACAATCCCTATACACTACCTTACCTACCTGGCTGCCATTTTCTCTCATTGTCCTGATGAGAAGCCTGATATTTATCAGAATATCTTTCAACATCTTTCTTTTTCTCACTGACTGACAGATAATATGGGGATTTCCTTGCAGCTCCTCGGAATTCCTGCTTTAATGCCAATATATAATCATAATCTTCATTCTGAACCAGAGATGCAGGCTTATATAACTGTGTCTTTAAACAAAAGGGGAAAAGGGAAAGTAAGTTTTGGCATGAATTAATAAGACTAAGAGTATCAGTCATATCAGAAACATGTCAATTCGACGACAACATATGATTGGGATTTTTATACTGTTTTCATAGAATAAGAAATGAATAGGCCTACTGGGTATCTATATTGATTTGGCACCCCAAATATTGTCACTGAATTGTGTTTTTATCTTGAGTCGACAAGAAAATTTATAAGGCCCCTTAATTGGCTCAAAGCGATTTAATGTTGAAATGGGACTACAAGATTTTGTTGTTTTATGGTCAACTTAGCCCCTTACCAATGAGGCCCTTAAAACATTCTGGTCAAAAAGTCTCACCGGAAACAATGGCCGAGGCTGTTGAGCGGGTGGTGGTAGAGATTCCCCTCTTCCAAAGCCTAACATTTCCACATTGAATGACCATGTTTTCCCTCCCCCACGTCCGCGACCGGCCATGTTTATCGTATGAAATTGTTAAATGGATAAAGAATATTAGACTAAAATAAGTTTTCGTCATGATATGAGCGCTGACATCTTGAATTAAAGAGCATTCGTTTTTTAATAAAAGTAATTATTACCTAGGCCTATTATGTAATATTTTCAAAATGTTTCCTGTCTTTCGGTAAAAGTACTTTAATCAAATATTATTACTTGTGATACAGGATCATGAAAAAACTTTCAAATCAATAAAAATTAGTGACCCACTTTTGATTTAGAAGAAGACAATAAATGCCCCCTTATCAATGACCTTGACCAAATAAAAATAGTAACCCCGATCGTAACCCCGACAATCGCAATGGCCGACAGGTAAAAGTTGGTCATTGAACAGCATTACGTAAAACAGTTTTTTCTTTCACTTGACCTTCACATTTTAAAAGTACTATCTGTATTTTACGTGTACAGAAGTTCTAAAAGTTTAAGAGCAGAAAACGAGTCGTCATCTTTGTTGGTGAGTACGTTACTGATCAAAACAATGCATATTTTTTTTATTGATTCTGAGGATTCATTTTTGGATTTGTGGTGTTTACACATTCTATTTTTAGAGGGACAATGGTGTTCATTAATTTCTGCCTCTGGTTATCTAACAGGACACGATGTAGCTTATGTTTTTTTTTATTTTCAGTTGTAACAAAATTTCAGCATGTTAAGTTGTGTTTGGATCAATTTCATCTGTCAGCAGAATAGCTTGAATAATTTTCATACTAGGCTAGCCTAAATATGTTTCTAATCATTGTTCTATAATATAATAATCCTTCTAATAATCCTTAGATATTTTTATGTTCACAAATTTTTGTAATATTTTCTCTTACTCAAACTCTGAGGTGTCTGTGATTGCTTTAAGTTGGCGTAGAGACCATTATTTTATCAAAATACCCCATCAAATAACTATTGTATAAGCGGGAGACGGTGGTTTCACCCGTTTACATGTTCAACCGTGGTTGTGATGGTATTTAGTAGAAAATCTCAATAAAATGGGGTAACAATGTGCTAATCTACTGGTATATTTTGAGATAATATGCAATTGAAGTTTAAAAGCAAAGATATATTTGTCTATTAACCTAGCTATAGAAATAGAAGAATGATTTTAAAATGTTAACAAAAAATTGAACCATAGCCAGCCCAAACATGCTCCTTTGACAATTCTTCTTATTTTGATGTTGCATATGTTCCATTTTTAATTGCTAAATTTAGGACTTTGTAAGTTATATATAGTTATATTTCATATTATTTAGTAACAATTAGGTTTTAGTTATATTCTGGCCCTGTATATTCGATCTTAGCACTTGGACATCCTTTAGTCTAACACTATTTATTGGATATCCTAGACTTAAGATTGTTTTGAAACTACAGGCCCTGGATATATATTTCTGATTCTCTCTATCAATTATTATCATTTCAGCTTTAATCTTTATTCTACAGATAATAGTACTAAATCAAGAATTTACCCTACCAAGATGTCTGCTGTCTTATGTGGTAGAATTGCCATTGGTTCTGTTCGCTCAAAAGCTTCAGGTGGGTTGATGCAACTCTTGTATAATGTAAATGACCTTTTCTAATAAATAAGTTTCTTTATTGTTTTGATGCATTTGTGACTAAGTATTATTTTAAATAGGTTTTATTAGTTTTTCCCCTTTTCTACTATGATGTTGTTAGCATAAAAACACGTACTAAAACAATTGTGAAGTGCAGAAAAGGAAGTTGAAAAAATTTATTTTTATCATAAACAACTTAATTTAGAATCTCACTTATACCTGAATAAGGAAATATGAAATAAGGATTGGTTTTATTTCTACATACATGTATTATGACAATCTCTCTATTAGATTTGTTGCAAATAAATGTATTTCTATTTAGTGTACTTTTTAAGATATCAAGTTAAAATCGTTTGTTACTTAGGTCTTAATCTCTTGACTTTTATATTGTTTAAAAATCTATTCTATTCATTCAGTAAGTAAAGACTAAAAGACTAGACTATAGACTTTGTTGAAATGAAAACTTTTCCAAATTTCTGATATATTTATATCAGAAAGTCATCACATTGTTTAGATTAAGCTCATTTGGGTATCCCGAGAAGTAAAGCTTCATTCTTAGATGATGTAAACCTTAATATAAAAGGTTTATTATTTTTACGTATTTTAACTCTAAAACTCAAATAAATGAATATAAAATTTTCTAAAGCCCCTGGTTTAATTTTTGATTAAAGTCAGATTTCATTTCTATTCAACCCATTGTTTTCTTTTAGTTTTAATTGTTCAGCATGCAAGAGTATTATCACCAATATCACGTTACAGTCCTGTTCGCCGACCATCAGAAGAGAGATATATAACAACCACTGCTACCCGTTCACTTCGGAGTTCTGGGGCAGGAGGATCAAAATATCCCACCTGTCCAAAATGTGGATCACGACTTGAATCCTTTTCTTGTAAGTAGGCTACTACCACAATCAAGGGCTGGCACATGAAAGGTGAAAGTGGGGTAAAAATATCGTCAGTGTTGATAAGCACAGATCAGTATCGATATATATTGCTTCTAGGTGTCATGTTTTCGCAATATATCAGTTATTCCTGACAGCCCTAAGACTTTTGCTGATAAATATTGCAATGATTCAACTATTTACAGTCAATACTGGTCTTGCAGTCACCTCTATTCAGCGCGACCCTGCTCTAACGGTCATTCAAATTTCCTCCCTTGCGATTTTCATTTAAATTTACCTGTATTTAGCACCAAACTGTCTAACGCGCTAACGGTCAATCAGTTTTAGCGGTCATATAATCCTGTTAATTAACAGCCAATTGACGGGTGAAATACAATCAGTTTGAATCCACAATGTTCAATTGACCTTGACTTCTTTGATCATGTGTCGGCTTTTTTTATTACTTAATCTTTCAATCTTAATCCTGACATTTTACTTATAAAGCATCATATTGGATATTGACATGTAAACATGTGTGTATTTCCCCCCTCATTACGACTTCCTCGGAGGAACAACGTAAACATGACAAAGAAAATGTCTGCCCGTCGGCCCTCACATATTAAAATTCTTGACGATGATAGTTTGCCGGTCATTGAGAATTCTTCTTTTTAACAGTTATAAAGTTGACAGAAAGTTTAATAAAATGTCATTGGCAGGTTATTTACTATTGAAATTTTCCTATTCCTTGCAAAAAATGTGCGTAATTATAAAAGTTTTATCGTTCTTTTCTGCTTACTACTAGGATATGAAACAGTTACTATTTATAGACAAATCGGAACGACCACGAGAAACATTTTTACCCTCATTTTTCTCAGTATTGGTGTCAAAACACTTCGTTTTTCTCAAGTTTAACCGGAAGTACATCGTCGGTAAAAGTTATCTTAAAAACATTTATGGCATTGAAATACATTTTACAGTTGGATACTACTTGGGAAAAAATAAATCAACAGCCCTGCTTCCTCCACCTGTATTCAACAGCCACCTGTATTAAGCACCACATCCAGCCACTTCCCTTGACTGCTTGCTTAATACAGGTTTGATTGTACCTCATATTTATACATAGATAACATTAATATTTCAGCAACAAGTCGATTTTTAACTTGTAAAAACTGCAAACACTTTCTGTTTGAGGATGGTTCAAAGTCTGAGGAATTGAATCAACCTGAAGAACCACCAGAACCTGAAAAACCAATTCCAACCCCTAAAAAGGTTCAACACTTTTCATATTTATTGTAAACCATCCAGTTAAAACTATAGTTTTTGTATATATCCCTGAATTATATCAGCATGTGCCTTAGCAAATAGTCTATGTTGCTGATTTTTGTTGAGTAAAATCTTATTTGTCCATTTTGTGTCTTGATAAGATTATCTGCAAGACAGAGCGTCATTATCCAATCAGATTCATTTTCCTTTCAGTCGCATTATCTGTCTGTTAATACCTACGAGCGACTGGATATATTTTCCAACTGTGGGTGCCAGTTGGTCACTGAATCTCTTGACCAGACTCTCATCACCGACAAACAATGACCATTAGTGTGTTTTCAGCAAAATGCTTTCAATTATCTCTTCTGAATTATAATGTCATGGCAAAAATGTAACTTAACTGAAATATAGGTTCAAATCACCAAATCTTGTTCTCTATTTTTTTTCAGATCCATGGTTTTCTGGACAAGTTTGTGACTGGTCAGGAGCATGCCAAGAAGACATTAGCAGTAGCTACCTATAACCATTATATACGTATCAAACATAACTCAGTTGGTAAACCTTCAACACCTAGTAATACAACAGAAAGTAAAATGATACCTGCTGATATCTCTCAACAATTTAATAACAAATTCAATCTAGGTAGAACATTTTATTAGTATAGATTTATGATTATTAGAACTTGAATAATAATAGACATATTGCAAGTTACTGCAATATAACACTAGCCTCATCACGTTCAATTAAAACCTTTAACAGTGAATTAGCTGGGATTTATAGGAAATGTGACACATGTATTATATTATCCACTATTAAATTAAGCTGTTAGGGTTCTTTAAGATATTTTATGATACATATCTTTTGAAAACTTTACAGACAGTGTGAGACAAAGTGGCATTCCTGGAAATCCTCTGGGATCTCACTCTCAACAAATACAATGGCAGCAGCAGTCATTTAGAACAGCTGAAGAATCAACTTCCCGACCATCTGATATCCTTGATGCCACAACTCATACTATTAAACTTGAGAAAAGTAACATTATTCTTCTAGGACCAACTGGAACAGGTACAGAGTTTTATTGTCATTGGTCTAGTTACTTTAATCAAGTGATGGTTGTTAGCCTAAGTTGTTATCCTTGTAATAAGTGGTTATGGCTTTCTTTGTTTCTGACTCAATAAATTTACTGATTTCTTTTAATTTGGCTAGATTCATAAGTTATGAAGATCCCAAATGTATAGCTTAGACTTTCGAATTCTTGAATGTTAGTAATACAGAGTCAAGTTGTTTTTTTCAATATTAAATTTCATACCTTTCAATGATATGTTATTCAGTAACTCTTTGTGAAGGTAGCATACCAGTTTTGATTATGGTTTTAATACAAACAAGTATCTTTTTTCAATTTGAACATAAGGTTGTCTTTATAATATTAAGAACGAGCCAATCATATTTATTTTATTAATTCTGTTTCAGGAAAGACTCTACTAGTGCAAACATTAGCCAAGTGTTTAGATGTACCATTCGCTATTTGTGATTGTACCACACTAACACAAGCTGGATATGTTGGCGATGATGTAGAGAGCTCTGTTGCCAGATTATTAGCTGAGTGTAATTATAATGTAGATAAAGCACAACAAGGTGAATCTCTTTTTATGGCAATGGGAGCAAAAAGAATTGGTGGGAGGAGAGGGGGAACTTCAGATATTCTTCCAATGTCTGTCTTGAAACAACTGAAATTTGTCATTAATGTAAAATGTTCAGCTCCAGAATGTTACAAATTGTATTAAAGTTAGTTCAATGATAATCTGCAGGAAATAAATTGAGAAATAATTGTTTTAGGGCCCCTCTGACCTATGACCTAAATTAAATTGATTACTAGTATTTATTTTGATTTATTGTAGGTATTATATATCTAGATGAGATTGATAAAACAGCTAAACCACATAGTTTTAGTTTTGTACGAGATAGAGATGTTGGTGGGGAGGGTGTACAACAGGTCAGTTTTAAATTTGCTCCCTTTTTGAAAGGGACACATTTGTATCAACAATCATACCTTAGTCTCAGTAATGATTACATAAGCTAATTAGTGTTCACAGTTTACCATCAAAATTTGAGCCTTCTTATACACATGGGTCAAGAATAATCTGCCTTTAAAAGTTCAAATGACTCTTTGTCACTGACATTTGCAATATAAACTGATACAGACTGTGCAATTCCCAGTTCTGATCTACATCAACATTTTTTTTAGTCCTTTATTTGATTTTGAAATATCTTTGCAGGCTTTATTAAAAATGTTAGAGGGAACAGTTGTACATGTTCCAGAGAAGAATTCACGTAAAGTTAGAGGAGAATCTATACCAGTTGATACATCTAATATACTTTTCATAGCTTCTGGTGCTTTCAATGATCTTCATAAAATTATTAGTCGTAGGAAAGATGAAAAAGTAAGACTTATTGTAGTATTTCAATTTCATTAAATTTCTGTTTTCTGTTTGATATGATGTTCGAGAAGAGGGTTAGGGAAGTCAGTTTATTGAGGGTTTCCTTCTTTTGATTTTATAGTGATTTTCAAGTATGTTGGTGAAGAGTGGATGTTTTAATAAGAGGTTGGGTTTGGAGTGGTTTCACACTATATTCAATTGGTAATCAGGTTTTTGTGGATTGAGTTCTTAAAATTCAACCTGTGACCATTAATCATCTTGTATCTTACTGAGACTGGAGATTAACTTTGAATATCTCTAATATAGGCACTGGTCAGTTCTCTGAGTTTGTGGAATATATTGTCTGTAGTATGCATGGATAATAGTTTGAATATTTTTGTAATTTTAGAGAATAGGTTTCCAAGTGCGAACCAAGAAACCAGAAGAACAAACAGCAGTTCCACAATCGGAACATTCATCAGAATACATTGATCCTTTCGCAAAGAAAACAGCAAAGAAGGAAAACCAGGAACGAGATCTGTTATTGAAAGATGTAGAAGCTTCTGATCTCATCAAGTTTGGAATGATTCCAGAGTTTGTGGGAAGGATGCCCATATTAGCAGCACTCCATTCTTTAGATAAAGATATGTTGTGTCACATCTTGACTCTAACTCTAATTCCTCAGTTTCAGGCTATCTTTAACTGTGATGATGTAAGTTTACCTTCTTATCAATCTAAAATAAGTTTGTAGGGAAGGTGTGATAGAGGTTTACCTTCTTATCAATCTATAGTAAGTTTGTAAGGAGGGGGTGATGTAAGTTTGTCTTCTTATCAATCTATAGTAAGTTTATAGGGAAGGGGATG
Source organism: Nipponacmea schrenckii (assembly GCA_030562195.1). Taxonomy (NCBI): domain Eukaryota; kingdom Metazoa; phylum Mollusca; class Gastropoda; family Lottiidae; genus Nipponacmea; species Nipponacmea schrenckii. Next base: position 24,422,778 of record CM060200.1, read on the forward strand.
ATGAAAGTTTACCCTATCAATCTACGGTGAGTTTGTAGGGGAGGGGATGATGAAAGTTTACCTTATCAATCTACAGTGAGTTTGTAGGGGAGGGGATGATGTAAGTTTACCTCCTTATCAATCTATAGTAAGTTTATAGGGAAGGGGTGATAGAAGTTTACCTTTTTATCAATATAATAAGGAGGGGGTGATATAAGTTTGCGTTCTTATCAATCTACAGTGAGTTTGTAGGGGAGGTTATGATGAAAGTTTACCCTATCAATCTACAGTGAGTTTGTAGGGGAGGGGATGATGAAAGTTTACCCTATCAATCTACAGTGAGTTTGTAGGGGAGGGGATGATGAAAGTTTACCTTATCAATCTACAGTGAGTTTGTAGGGGAGGGGATGATGTAAGTTTACCTCCTTATCAATCTACATTAAGTTTGTAGGGTAGAGGGTGATGTAAACTTACCTTCTAATCAATCTACATTAAGGTTGTAGGGTAAAGGGTGATGTAAGTTTACCTTCTTATCAATCTATAGTAAATTTATAGGGAAGGGGATGATGAAAGTTTACCTTATCAATCTACAGTGAGTTTGTAGGGGAGGGGATGATGTAAGTTTACCTTCTTATCAATGTATAGTAAGTTTGTAGATAAGCAGGTGATGTAAGTTTACCTTCTTATCTATCTATAGTAAGTTTGTAGGGCAGGAGGTGATGTAAGTTTACCTTCTTGTCAATCTACAGTGAGTTTGTAGGGAAGGGGTGATGTAAGTTTACATTTTTATCAATCTACATTAAGGTTGTAGGGTAAAGGGTGATGCAAGTTTGCCTTCTTATCAATCTACAATAAGTTTGTAGGGAAGGGGATGACTAAAGTTTACCACCTTATCAATCTACCGTGAGTTTGTAGGGAAGGGGTGATGTAAGTTTGCATTTTTATCAATCTATAGTAAGTTTATAGGGAAGGGGGTGATGTAAGTTTACCTTCTTATCAATCTACATTAAGTTTGTAGGGAAGGGGGTGATGTAAGTTTACCTTCTTATCAATCTACATTAAGTTTGTAGGGTAGAGGGTGATGTAAGTTTGCCTTATCAATCTACATTAAGGTTGTAGGGTAGAGGGTGATGTAAGTTTGCATTTTTATCAATCTATAGTAAGTTTGTAGGGAAGGGGGTGATGTTAGTTTACCTTCTTATGAATCTACATTAAGTATGTAGAGAAGGGGGTGATGTAAGTTTACCTCCTTATCAATCTACAGTAAGTTTGTTAAAAAGGGGGTGATGTAAGTTTACCTTCTTATTAATCTACATTAAGTTTGTAGAGAAGGGGGTGATGTAAATTTACCTTCTTGTCAATCTACAGTAAGTTTGTTAAAAAGGGGGTGATGTTAGTTTACCTCCTTATCAATCTAAAGTAAGTTTGTTGAGAAGGGGGTGATGTAAATTTACCTTCTTGTCAATCTACAGTGATTTTGAAGGGAAGGGGATGACATTATTTTGCAGTCCCAGTAAATTTCGGATTAGGGAGAGTGCTGAAATACTCAGATTTTTTATGTTATTGCTAAAGTGTCCTGTATCTTGTAGGTGGAACTAGAATTCACACAAGATGCTATAGAAGCTATAGCTGATATGGCTTTAGAGAAAAAAATAGGAGCTCGAGGTCTCAGATCTATAATGGTAAGAAAAATAATTTCCATTTTTTCATTTTAGAGTTATATGAACATACTGTGTAAAATACCAAATTTTATGTTAGATATTAAAATTTTTTTAATTCTAGTGATTCAAAAATCCCATTTAGGTGAAATTTTATTTTTGGCTTATCTAACTATTGATTCAAATATTGTGTTATGTTTTATAGGAGAAAATATTATTAGAACCCATGTACCAAGTTCCTGGTTCCCACACATCAAAAGTAGTAATTGATAGTGAGGTGGTCAAGGGAAATAAATCTTACATTTACGATGAAAAACCAGAAGAGGAAGTGGACCTAGAAGTGTTTCGAGAACCCCAAATAGTTGAAATTAAATAATGTTTAAGTTTGTTTTAATGTAATTTTTTTTATTTGAATGACCTAGGGATTGAATGAAAATGAGAAGATGTTTGTTTGTTTGTGGAGTAATTGTCATTTTTTGTGAATGTGACATGCAGAGCTGTTGATTTGACCTTATTTGTCAATTCTTCAAAATATCGTTCTTTAATTTTTGTCAATAGATTAACAATTTGAAATTATGCACTTCAATTTCTGAATTTGAAATCGACAGCTCTGATGAAGGGGTAAAAAAAAAAAACAATTTTGTATTTTTTTCGCCTCTAAAGCGTTAGTAGTAATTTGTGTTTAATTGCATTAGAAAAACTCCAACATGATTTGCTATGAAGCTCTCAATAGCCTTGTCATTAAAATATACATTTACTTTCCCAGAAACAGGCAAGATGCCCAGTGCCATAAAGGCTACATCTACAACAAACTAGGCCCCAAATATTGGATGCACTTATGAAATTTTATTATTATTCATAATGCGCATTAAAAATATCTAATTTTATATTGAAAAATATTTTTTGTTTTTTTTAACTACCACTAGACATTGAAAAATCTTTTAATTGAGAACTTTTCTTTGTTTTGAATCAACAGTCCAATAGATAATTGTAGACTATAGCCATAGAGTTCTAAATACAACTGTTCTTATATGACTGTAGCGTATAGAGCACAAGTACTTGTTTTATTAATTAGCTTTCATAAATTGAATCCGCCTATGGCCTATCTTATGTTTTATTTATCTGTTAATTATTGTTTTTTGTTTGTTTTCAAATTTTATATCAGTCTTTCTTTGAGAGGAAAACATCTTGAGCAACCAGACTCGTGTTCTGTTTATTCATATGGTTTGATTTGAGTTTTGAAATGTGTTCATATTGATTGCATTCAGCGTTTCAATGTTCACAAATAAATATTATCCAGCCTTGATTCAAGAAATTTGTTAGATCTTTGCTTAGCTTTGAGCTCATACTCATATTTTCTGTTAGCTCATTAACATAAAAATCTGTTAATGATTAAAAATGGTCTTTGTTTTTAGGAAGACCCATTAATTATCCTATGATATTTTGTTTAACTGTCAATTTAAATAACCTATCTTGCAGTATAATTTATGAAAATGTATATAGATATGTACTTGTTGTATTATATATACATATAATAAAAATCATGTTGACTGAGAAAGTAACCTGCAGTTTGACAATTTTAAAAGGGGTTTGGGCTGGATTTGTGTCTCGAATATATAATATTTGAGAAGCATTTAGAAGTGAGGAGCTATCTAGTGTTATGAGCTCCACCCTTGTAAATGCGAAGTGGAGAATAAACCTGTCAAAATATGTAATTAAAGAACTGAACTTATTTCATTATTATATTATGTTCATTAATGTATTTGTCAAGGCAATTCAGAACTGCACAAAAGTTGTACAAATCTTTTAAGAATATACCTCAAACCAGAGCTTTTTATTTTCAAGATGATTCCAGATGATTTGAAGGCTTAAATTCACTACCAACACTATCACAGAAAAAATATACAGGTTTCTAAGGCTAAGTCTAAGGTACAATTGGTTAAATAGATGTTGATTGTTTTCCCTTTAAATGATTTGAATAATAAGGCCATGCAAAGTAAATTGTCTGTTAAAGAGGCCTTTTTAAAAAAAAAGATAGTGCTTCCTTCAGCAAATAATTGTATTTTCCAACGTTAAATTGTGTCAGAATCAATTTCAGTTGGATAAGAAAATCTTTTTATCGGTGATAAAAAACGCATTCTAACCCACTTCCGGTTTTTCGTTAAACGTCAAGGGAGATAATTATGGTAAAAAATATTTACGGGATTGGGGAAGTAACTATAATTTTACACACAATTTTGGAGACGCGCGCATTATTTATTAATTACTCCCAAATGCCAATACCATTTTGTATCACTGCCATTTGATGCTGCTTGGCACTTGATAATTCATGCTGTTCTTCACACTTTACAATTCAAAATGTCTCCCATAACACTCAATCTTGCACATAATAAGATAGCTTGCCAGGCAAGGTAATATACGCCCACTGGCAGCATTTATTTCAAATAAAAACTTTTCAGTAAGGTTACAAAAGTGGAATGAAATATTCTACCTTCCACCATATATTTTTTTCTAGGGTCTCTAGTTTCATTAAAAACTGTCAAGAATTGTACCTAACTCAACTCATTAAATATTTTTCGGTATTTTTATGATTTGCAATAGGGTTCACCCTTAATAATATTTTGATATTTTTAATTCTTAATAAGGCTCATTCTTGGTTGATATTAAACAATTTCAGCGAGATTTGTCAAAAATGAATGTTTAGAGTGTTCACAAGCCAAAAGTTAAAAGCGATTTTGAAAACAGGCCCAATAACTGACACTAAATATTTTTCGATTTATCTGATTTTCAATAGGGTTTATCCTTGTGAGAAAACAAATACTAAAGCCAAGCTTCATCAAAATCCATTCAAAATTGTTCTTTCTAGAGTGTTTACGAGTTAAATTGAACGCGTTTTCAAAAACAAGGGCAATAACTTGTACTAAATATTTTTCGATTTTCAATAGAGTTCATCCTTGGGAGACAACAAATACTCCAGCCAAGTTACATCAAAATCCATTAAAAATTGTTCTTTCTAGAGTGTTTACAAGCTAAAATTGAACGCGTTTTCATGAACAAGGGCTATAACTGACACTAAATATATTTCTATTTATTTGATTTATAATAGAGTTCATCCTTGGGTAAAAACAAATACTCAAGCCAAAGTTAATCAAAATCCATTAAGAATAGTTCTTTCTAGAGTGTTTACAAGCTAAAATTGAATGCGTTTTCAAGAACAGGGGCAGTAACTCATACTAAAAAATTTTTCGATTTCGCTTTTCAATAGGTTATAACACACTCTCACACCAAGTTTCATCGAAATCCATCAAGAATTGTGCCATGTAGAGTGTTTACGAGACAAAAATCGAACGCGTTTAAAAGAACAAGGGCAATAATTCATATTAGATATATTTTGATAATTTTAATTTTCAATTAGGCTCATCCCTTGCGATATCCAACAATTTCAGTGAGTTTTGTCAACATTGGTCATGAATTGTACCTTCTAGAGTATTTATTAAAAAGTTAAACCTGTTTTCAAACACAAGGGTAATAACTGACACTAAATATATTTCGATTTATTTGATTTTCAATAAGGTTCATCCTTGGGTAAAAACAAATACTCAAGCCAAGTTATATCAAAATCCATTAAGAATTGTTCTTTCTAGAGTGCTTACAAGCTAACATTGAACACGTTTTCAAACACAAGGGCAATAACTGATACTAAATATTTTTCGATTTAACTGAATTTCAATAGGGTTCATCCTTAGGTGATTACAAATACTCATGCCAAGTTATGTCAAAATCGCTCAAGAATTGTGACTTGTAGAGTGTTTACAAGGCAAAAATCCAACACATTTTATAGAACAAAGGCAATAATTCCTATTAAATATATTTCGATATGTGCTATTTTCAAAAGGGTTCATTCTTGGGTGATATTAAACAATTTCAGCAAGTTTCGTCAAAATCGGTCAATAACTGTGCTTTGTAGAGTGTTTACAAGCTAAAAATTGAACGCGTTTTCAAAAACAAGGGCAATAACTGATATTAATTTTTTTTCGATTTGACTGGTTTTCAATAGGCTTCATCCTTGGGTGATAACAAATACTCAGGCCAAGTTTCATTAAAATCCATTAAAAATTGTTCTCTCAAGAATGTTTACAAGCTAAAATTGAACGCGTTTTCAAGAACAAGGGCAATAACTCATACTAAATGTTTTTCAATTTCGCTGATTTTCGATAGGGTTTATCCTTGAGTTATAACATACTCTCACACCAAGTTTCATCAAAATCGGTCAAGAATTGCACGTTGTAGAGTGTTTACGAGCCATTCAAGAACAAGGGCACGAACTCATACTAATTTTTTTCCGATTTCGCTGATTTTCAATAGGGTTCATCCTTGCGTGATCATAAACACTCATATTAAGTTTCATCTAAATCCGTCAAGAATTACACCGTGTAGAGTGTTTACGAGCAATTGTGGACGGACGGACGGACGGACGGATGTGGGTGACGACAATATACGCCCCCCATTTCATGTGAGCGTATAAAAATACAATAATTAAATCCAATCCAAGACTCTACAATATTTTACTTTTGTACATAAATATACAACTCCATACACCATTATAAAAAAAACATAACAATTATTAATAAAATACTCTTAGATCATACAGTAACATTAGAATATCATTGATTAGATAATTAAAAGATAAACTTGTATTTTATTATAATTATAGCACTGAAATTCTCTGAATTATTTCTGTCCAGATGTTTCTTACAGGATTTTATAACTCTTTTTTATCTAAGTGTTTTTAAGCAGTTATCAAATTATCACACAAGGAAACTTCATTATAACAACAAATCTTTAAGGTTTGAGGGTTGGTATTGGTTGGTATTACGACTCAGCACCACCTCTCAGCCAACACACAAGTCTTTTAGAACAGTCAATAGTTCTGTTTCCTTCTAGGTTCGAACGCCCTGAAGGCTGCACCCATTCATTTTGATTTTCCACCTTTATTTCTACGTTTCTTTATATGTTTAGGTGTTTTATCTTTTCTTTTCTCACGTTTTTCATCTTTTACTGCCTTTTTTCTCTCCTGGATATACAAAATACATACATTAGAAATTAATAATTAAAAAGTTTTACACTTCCGAGGGAAAAAAGTAATTTTGTGAGAGTGACATTTCCCTCTCTGTGGTGTACATGCATTAAGACTGTATAAAACGGCTGATCAGACATGTTGATGTCACAGCAACAAAAAGAAAACAATATATGCCAAATTTGACAGCCATCTAGGGAGAGATGTTGGAAATTATCACATGTCGGCATGGCGAAAAGCTTGTGCTGTGCACACATCACTATAGTGTTGATTTTTCAAAAACATAACACAAATCTTAAACTTCTACACTGCTTAGTTTTTCTTTTATGTTGTTGGAAACAGATGGTAGTTTTGGACACATAGTATATTTTAAAGAAACCAGATCAATTTTATATATAATATATGTTTGTACCCATCATGTAACAGAATGTCAATTCAACTTCACTTCCCTTATTAACATAAATACTAGTTTTATCTTTGCACCATTCTACCACTGAAATAACTATAGGTTAGGCTGTACAAAGTAAATTGTCTGTTTAACAGGCCCTGCGCGCTCCGGTAAAATACCCCACGCTCCAAAACTATTTATTGACATTTTGGAAAAATTAATAAATAATGCACGCGCGTCTCCAAAATTATGTGTACAATAGACTTATTTCCCCTTTCCCGTAAATATTTTTTACCATAATTATCTCCCTTCACATTTAACGAAAAACCAGAAGTGGCTTAGAATGCGTTTTTCATCACTGATTAAAGATTTTCTTATACAACTTAAAACTGAAATTGATTATGACACAATTTAACGTTGGAAAATACAATTATTTGCTGAAGGAAGCCCAATAATGAAAATTATTCACACTTTCGTGAGGACAATCCAAACATTAAATTAACCTTAATCTTGATAATTTCGTTTCTGGATAATAATGGTGAAACAAATCGAGACCCGTTACAATTACAAGTACAAGAATGCACCAGGTTTTTTTCTGCTATTGATTTGAAAAAGTTAATATTTATGGAAAAATGTGAACGAATACAAGAATATACGAATTTAAAAAAAAAAAGGCCTGTAAAACAGACAATTTACTTTGCATGGCCTTATCTAGCCGGCTTAATTAGTGCAACATTCATTCAAAGTGTTAAAGAAGCTTCAGAAAACAAATCTGGGAAAGAATACCAGCCATTTCTCTGAAATGAATTTAAAGTAATGCTTAATTTAAAGACTTCAACCAATGACAAAACATAGAATTCTCCTACCTTTTTACTATTAGGAGATTCGTCTCTTGGTCTGTGATGAAGTGATTTATCTTTATTATTTTCTTCATCCTCAGAATCTCTTTCTGAACTATCACTAAGAGACTGGTTATTCATATCTACTACTGACTCAGTTGCTTCTGACTGGTTATCGTGGTCTATTGCCTATAATTTTATCTAAGTTAATGCACTGATCGATAGATCCGATAGATTAAGCAACAAGGAAAACATTAACAGGAACACCCTGTCAGATTAATTTATTACTATTTTTGGCACTCAGAAATAAGCTCAAGTTTTCCTCCTCAACAACTTATTAGGAGTTGGATCTCAATTTTCATCATAATGCCTCCATTTAACCACTTACTCTGGAAGCTTATATGTATTTCTTACCCTAAACTTGATCTAGCATTTGTTAGATTTCAAAATGCAGATACCTATTTGTACAAATGAGATAATTTGAAATCTGGTTGATTCCCTAGGTCAATTCAGCATGCAATAAAGCAATTTCCTACTAGGCCAGTATAAATACAATATTATCTCACCTGTTTAGAGTCAATATCTAGACCAGTTAATTTGTTATAAAGAATATTGTCAGTTTCTCCAACCAAGCTTTTATGGTAATCTCTTTCAAAATGGATGACATCTTCTAAAGTTCGAGGTATGAATGAATTTTTGAATACCTGAGAAGAAATAAAAAAAACTTTACTACTTTCCTGTTAATCACACCGTTTTACAAGACATTTTATGTTACATTAACTAGAGAATGCCTTATTTCACATTATAGCTATGTCAACAAAAATATTCCTTTCAGAGCAAGCCCATGCAGCTATTTATATTGAATTGAGAAACAACTTTTTATTCACTAAACTTAAGAGGAAAATACCTCTTCATCTATTTTCTCCTGTTCTGTTGTTTCAGCAACACTACGATTAGCCGATACCTCCATAGCTTTCTCCAGGTACTGATCAATATTATCATTGTTAATAGAAACATCAGTTATAAAATCAAATAACTCTTTTACTGTCATTGTACAAACACCTAGCTTCTTAAAATGTTCTAAAACAAATCAAAATTGGTTTAAAAATTCACTTATATTTTGCATAAATGTAATAACAAGTGGTTGCCTAGCAAGATACGCCCACTTTAAAATATATTTTCTGGTTTATCACAGGCAGAAACATTATTTAGGTCTAATTCAAGTTTTCATCAATATAAATGTTCACACCAAATTTGATTCAAATTAGAGGACACTAGTCTCTATTGTATTTACTAGCTAATTTTCATGAAAACTGTATTGCCTATCGCAATCACAAGCCAATTTCGCAGTGTTTTGAGTAAGACAAGACCAATTACTCAAAAACAGTTCATCAAAAAATTGTCAATTTCGTGCCGGTACTTGACCAAGATCTCATCAACTTCAACGAACACACCAAATTTCATTCAAATTAGATGAAAACTGTTGTGTTGACGCGTTGTGACTATGTCAAGGGCAATAACACAAAAAACGTTCACCAAAAAATCGTCACAAAATTTCATTCAAATCCAATGGAAATTGTTATCTCTATCGCGTTTACAAGCCAATTTTGACTCAAAAACTGTTTATCGAAAAAAAGCCTATTTTGAATTTGTCTAAGATCTCATCAATATAAATGATCACAGCAAGTTTCATTCAAATCCAATGAAAAAAGTAGGCTCTATGGCGTTTACAAGACAATTTTGACGCGTTTTGACTTTTGATTACAGCAAATTTCATTCAAATCCGACAAAAACTGTAGTCTCTATCGCATTCACAAGCAATTGTGGACGGACGGATAGACGGACAGACGATCAGGGGTGACGACAATATACGACCACATTATAATGTGGCCGTATAACAAAACGAAGCATAGTGAGCATAGTTTAACATTAAAATCTCATAAAAGACAGTCCTTTTTCCTCGCCCAAGAAAATAAAGTAGCTGAAGATATGTCTACTCACCAGTAATATTGGTACAATCTTTACGTAGAAATTCTAGAGCATGGGGATGATCATGTTCAACTGCCTGAGATACATCTATTACATATACTGAACCTTGATGGTATCTAGAACATCAAAATACTTCTTTACTCAACTGGCCAAATTAACACACCAATATTATCATTTTAAATACAAATTTTAATATCATTACCATTTTTACCAATTTTATTGAAAGATATTTGATCGAGGAACTGATAACAAATATCTAATCAGTTTACTGTGTGGTTGGGTGGTAGGTTAAACAAATAATGGCACTCAGAAATAAGCTCAAGTTTTTCTCCTCAACAAACTATTAGGAGTTGGATCTCAATTTTCATCACAGTGCTTTTTATTGGCCTGAAACTGTTAATATCAATAACTGAAATAAGTCTAATATCCACCTTTTAGTTATGAGATAACAAAGTAAACAATTTCTCACTGAAAGTGGTGGGGGGAGATATTGGTCTAAAACAAAAGTGGTTACTCACAATAAATTGAATTCACTGAGATCAGCATGTATCAGACGACATTCGTGGTATAATGTTCTCATCATGTGAAGAATGTCTAAATATAGTTCTCTTGCCTTTGACTCACTTATATCGGCATCTTTGAGTAAGGGAGCTGGCCTGAAATGTTGATCATTCCAGCTTTAAGGAACTTCTTTCAAGCACCAAACTGATTAGTTTTCAGGAAACTTATTCTAGAACTTTTAACTTAATCAGATTACTATATTTCCATAAACCTTATTTTTCCAAATGAAATGTAACGGAGCAATAGGAGAATAAAAGATTGCATACTCTCATCCTGCGTGTGTACAGGAAGCCTCAATTTATTGTCCTGTATTACATAATGACAGAGGACACAGGAAGAGGTAAATAGAAAATCAGCACAATACATACCAGCCATCCTGGCCTATAAATTCCATTACTAAAACATGACTTCGTAGTAAAATAGGTTGTGGACATAGTATACCAGATTGATGAATTCTATAAAATTAAACCAAAAGATCTTTATTCAGGGCTTGCATTAACTGATCAGAAAAAAACTTAAATAATTCAAAATCAAGAGTCGAAGAAATAAAATAATCTGATTGGACAATAAAATAAATTTTAGTGATTGACCCATCAGATCGATTGCATCACCAAAAGCGTCTAAAGGTTAGTTTTCAAGAATAAGACCCTAGGTTTTATAAGAATAGGCTATATAAGTAACATAAATATAAGTAAGAAATCAAATTATTCATATGATAGAGTTTATCTGTAGGGCACCTAATACTATCATGTCAGTCCGGAACTCCAGACAGCAGACCCTGTGGTGCCCTATATAGTAGTGATCTAGCATGTTCATAGAAGGTAAAGATTATAAAAATCAATTCCTTTCCTTGTTCTTATAGATCAGAAGATCTTAATGAACTTCCACATGCACCATGGAGAATAATAATTTCGGGATAGTTCAATTATATGCACAAATCCAATAATGGCACTCAGAAATAAGCTCAAGGTTTTTCTCCTCAACAACTTATTAGGAGTTGGATCTCAATTTTCATCACAGTGCTTTTTATTGGCCTGGAAATGTTAAGATTATTGCCAATGGAATTGAAAACCAGAGACTAAAATAACATACCGTATCAAGTTTCTCATTTCTTTCTCAGCCCAGGTCCGAACCATTTTACGTGGATTATGTTTACAGTAACCATGACGAAATCTGAATTTTGAATGATAAATCCATAAAATTATGTTTAAAATTGACTGTTTGCTAATTTAGAATAATCGTTTTCTTATAAAAATCAGAAGAAAATCTTGATTACCTGAATTCTCCAGAAACGTATCGATCTCTGTCTTTAAACACCAAGATGGAGGTTTTATAAACCTGTTATAAAAATGTTTGTTTTATAGGACACGAGTAGCATACTGTGAATACATCTATTAAAAGTTTTTAAGAAACTGTTATCAAGCAAGATACAATCGCATATCCAACAAATTTTCAATATACCAAGGGACAAAACTGTCAATAATTTTTGAATCAAATTCTATTGTAGAGTGACCCTAAAAAATCATCTCATAAATTTTAATATTTTGGATTAGAAGTTTGATTTAAACGGTTATGAAACTGGTACCTTAACAGCTCTGTCAGGATATAGATTACTAGTGGCATGATAGACGTTAGCCTCTTTACCAGTACTGATACAACCATTGATCTCAGATATTACACCACGACTTAACAACTTAAACAATATCATTCTAGTTTTAGGATCCATAACTTGTTCAGCTGTAGCTCTATCTGCTTTGTCTTTACCACGGAATCTGTATTGAAATAAACAGAAAAATGGAGAAACTCCAACATTCTACACCCTGCATGCAATCTGACTCATATAATGGTGGTTTTGATAAAAAAAAAAATGTAGAAATACTCGAGATAATACACACCTGTCAGTGTCCATTTTTCTTCCAGCAACAGCCAAAGAATTTGCGGCAGAGGTTGACATTTTAGGTCCAACATATTTATCTATAATACAAGTATATTCTTTATTAGGTTCATTAGTTGAATTTATCATCATATATGACCTAATATAGTGGTATATATGTCTGTACCAATGTAACAGAAAGTTAAATCAACTCCCCTTAATAACATAAAATACTAGTTCTATCTATGCACCATTCTACCACTAAAATAACTATAGGTTATCTAGCCGGCTTAATTAGTGCAACGTTTATAGTCATAATAAATTGAGAATTTAATGCTCTATGGAGGTAAATAGAGGTTCTATTTATATTAGTTACATAGTCTACAGGTTTATGTTCACACTTTGTTATTCAAAGGCAAATCCTATATATCAATAACCTCATTTGGAATAAATATATAAATATGTCGGAAAAAATTAAGTGTAAAGTCAATATTGAAAGAGACAAGAATAAAACCAAGAAGTTAATACCTACCAACATTAATCTTTTCTACATATTTATGTAGAGATTTCTCTGCTGGTTGATAACTTTTTTTCTGTTTCACTTGTTGATTTGGACGATTCTGAAAAAGACAGGCAGATGAATGTGTTTTCAAGAACAAGGGCAATAACTCATCAATTTATTTTTCGATTTGTCTGATTTTCAATAGGCTTCATCCTTAAGTAATAACAAGCAATCACACCAAATTTCATCAAAATCCATCAAGAAACACACTCTTAATCGTGTTCACAACAAATTTTCAAAAACAAGGGCAATTACTCATTGAATATTTTTCGATTGGTCTGATTTTCAATAGGCTTCTTCCTTGGGTTATAACAAACACACTCACCAAATTTGGTCAAAATCAATCAAGAAATGTGGTCTCTATTGTGTTCACAACAATTGTGGTCAAGCAGACGGACAGACAGACAGACAGGGGCGACTACAATATACGCCCACATTTTTACGCGTGGGTGTATAAAAAATTACAAATATCTCTGCCTTATACCTGATTATTATTGATATTGTATGTCTTCTGTTTACGAGTAAAATCATGTGACTCATTGGACCAATCAGGTGCCCAGTCTTCTTCACTACTGTAATAATCTTCGTCTTCTGCTTTTACAACAGAACCTTAAAATGAAACAATAGATTTTTAGATTAACAATATAGAATAAAACATTTTAGCATAAGTTAAGACAAGGCTCCCCTCCTTTGCTTTAAGAAAATAGCGATGACCTAAATCAATCTATTAGATATGTTCGATTTGCCTGGCTTTCAATAGGGTACATCCTTATGATGTTACAAATACACCAACTTTCATCAAAACACATCAAGAACACAACTTCCTATTGTATTCACAAGAAATTTCTGGACAAAGTCAATAACTCAAAGTAAATATTTTTAGGTAAGCTAAATTTGCAATCGGTTTCTTCTATGGGTAATTCAAAAGGCTCAAATCATGCTTTGTCGAAATCTATCAAGAAACCAGATCTCTATCAAGTCTACAAAGAATCAGAGGCTGAAAAAGTGAACACGTTTAAAAGAACAAGGGCAATAACTCAATAAATATTTTTGATTAGTCTGATTTTCAATAGGGTCTATCCTCGAGTTATAACAAACACTCACACCAAGTTTCATCAAATTCCATCAAGAACCCGGCTCCCTATCGTATTCACAAGGAATTTTAGGACAAGGGCAATAACTCATAGTCAATATTTTTCGATTGGTTTCATTTTCGATAGGCTTCATCCTTGGGTAATTACAAAGACTCATTCCAAGTTTCATTAAAATCCATCAAGAAATGTGGTCTCTATCGTGTTCACAACAATTGTGGACAGGCAGACAGACAGAAGGCTTCATCCTTGGATGATTACAAACACACACACCGAAATTGGTCAAAATCCATCCAGAAACTACGTCTCTATCATGTCCACAACACATTTTTGAACGCAAAATGAATGTGTTTTCAAGAACAAGGGCAATAACTCATCAATTTATTTTTCGATTTGTCTGATTTTCAATAGGCTTCTCCTTGTAATAACAACAACCACCAAATTTCATCAAAATCCTCAAGAAACACACTCAATCGTTTAAAAAATTTTAAAAACGGGCAAAATCAGGATGATTTAACTTTTATGCTTGGCCTTTATCACACAATTACACAAGATACAAAACTCAAATGGCTACAGTGCCGAATTCAACATAGAATTCTAGCAACTAATGATTTGTTGTTCAAAATGAAAATTAGAGATAACGGCCTATGTAATATGTGCCCATCAAAACAACAAACTCAAACAATCTCCCATCTATTCTATGAGTGCTATGTGATTAACAACCTTTGGACTGACCTAAAAGACTGGATTTGGAAAGAAACCAGTGTCTGTCTCAATATTCGTATAATAGATATTCTCTTTGGCATTAAAGGTAATGACAATCAGGCCATAAATATGATATATATGATCACAAAATGGTATATCTATAAACAGTACAAAATGAACTCTGAACCATATCTCAAATCCCTGACTGCCGAAATCAAAAACTATTACCACATTGAGAAATATATATTCTATAAAAATGAAAGAAGAGAAGATTTCGCTACTCGTTGGAAGAATTTCCACCTCTGTCTCTCAAATTAACTTCTTTACAACAAACCCTTTGGTTCAATATATACAATATTCATATAGCAGAACTTGGTTGAGATGGTCGAAATGATCTACAAAAGATAACCTGAGGTACGTATGTGTGTGTGAATGTTTCTTAGATTAAAAAATGAAAATAAATGTTTTTTTTTTGTCTGTACTATTGTATCGATATAATGGCAAATCTGTATTGGTGCATAATTGTATTGATGTAAAATTATATCGATGTTAATAAAATATTTAAAAAAAAAAAAAAAAAAAAAAGAAAAAAAAAAAAAAAAAAAAAAAAAGAACCCGGCTCCCTATCGTATTCACAAGGAATTTTAGGACAAGGGCAATAACTCATAGTCAATATTTTTCGATTGGTTTCATTTTCGATAGGCTTCATCCTTGGGTAATTACAAAGACTCATTCCAAGTTTCATTAAAATCCATCAAGAAATGTGGTCTCTATCGTGTTCACAACAATTGTGGACAGGCAGACAGACAGAAGGCTTCATCCTTGGATGATTACAAACACACACACCGAAATTGGTCAAAATCCATCCAGAAACTACGTCTCTATCATGTCCACAACACATTTTTGAACGCAAAATGAATGTGTTTTCAAGAACAAGGGCAATAACTCATCAATTTATTTTTCGATTTGTCTGATTTTCAATAGGCTTCTTCCTTGGGTTATAACAAACACACTCACCAAATTTGGTCAAAATCCATCAAGAAATATCGTGACAGACAGACGGACAGACAGGGGCGACTACAATATACGCCCACATATATGTGAGCGTATTAAAACTGTTCAAAATCAAAGTGCTTGCTTAAGGCCGATGTAAAACAAAGGATTTTAAATTACCCTTTATGTTGTTGTCCAGTCTCTCATATCTATACTCAGGAGTAACATCTTGTTTACAAATGCTGAAAAAATAAGAAAATAGTTATAAAATAATTAACTTTTGATAAAGTGTAGATCTAAGCTAGGTGAAGACGAACAAGCGTGAGACTATCCTGTCCCTTATTATTTCCATTGAATCAAAGAATTCACCTATGCCTTTAACTTATTTAGAGCTTTACTTAACTCGACTTTGATTCAAGATTAAACACTTAATAACCCCAAAGAAATAAAATATGTGTTTTCTCTTAGCTTAAAAGTTTTAAATGCTCATTAAATTACTTGTATAAAGCTAATGCCTCATCTTGTTTGCCCAAGATTCTCAGAGACCAGAAATAATAACCACCAACCTTTCATTTTCGGCATCATCGAATTGACCTCGAACAATCTCCATCTTTGAGATTTAGCAAAAATCAGCCGATTGCAAATGAATAGTGAATAACTCGGTAAACACGTGTTGTGTTGCTCAACCAGGAGGCCATCTTGGAACAACGGAAATGAGAGGTATTCGTTGCTGTCATCCAGACTTTTGCTCTGAAACTAAATTTAATAGATAATTGTGTCTGGATATCAACGTCTCTGTGTCACCCAATCAATGAACTCAATATTGTCAACATTCCATTGACCAATCAAATTACTGGAAATTTATTATTAAGTATTGGCCGAGTTTGATTTACCCAAACCCCTGATTCCTTTTAAATTATCATTTTTTTCTAAATAAACTAAATGCTATTTTGTCTGTGATCTGTTTTCAAGATTTGTCATATAATTTATTTTCAAGCTGAAAAAGAGATTTATACACCATTGATTAAAACAAAATTTCCAGGATTTTTTTTCCTCACCGTGCTTAACAATCCAATCCAGCCTTTCTAGACATGAAGGGAAATTATAATGTTTGAATAGTATGGAATCATTTGCAGGAATCGATCTGATGTCAATGGCAAAGCAAAATCGTCGTCCAAATCAATTTTAGATATACAGCACTGACATATGCGAGATGTTATTATCGTTTTCATTTATGACATGCCAGTTTTGTTAGTAAGTATCTATATTTGCATACTCTTACTAGGCTAGTAGGCCTAATTCTAATATTAGTTAAATTAGACTAGGCCTAGTCCAGATATAGCACAGGCCTAGGACTAGAATCTTAATATGATGGGAAAAAATTTAAAATTATGAATTTTACAGGAATAATATTTCATTCTATTTAATTATTGCTATTTTATTTGAAACTGAAATATTTTTTGATACCGTACTGCACTAATAGTGATGATGTGCCCAATATTAGGTAAAAATGTCTTTCAGATCAAATCACCTATATGAGCATGTAGATTATCATATTCTTAATCAAATAACTCTTAATTCTCATTTCAGATAGATCTATAAAACCAGCCATGTTGTTAAAATCTGGGATATATTTATGTGGGTTATGCCTATGGGTACAAGGTGTAAACAGCTATCCTGGGGAGGAAAAACATGACATTGGTACTTTAGCAGGTGATGTCCAAAACTGGGCCATGCTCATACAGAATTACATTCTACAGGTTAACTTCCTTTACTACAACAATAAATTCAAATTGTCACGAGGCCTTCAGATATAACCCAACAAAATGTGTTATCTTGGGATTCTAGAATGAAGCATTACTTAGGGCTCTTTATCTTGTGAGAAACAAACATCCTATAAGTTGAAGAAATGAAACACTACACTTCTAGTTCTTTTATTGTGATAACATTTACTTTAATTGAAAACGCCTCTTCCTAAGTTTAATTGTTAGAAAAATAAAACAGAACCATGGAGCTAATAGATATAGGCCCTATTATGTTTATTTGTTATTCAATATATTGATTAATTCAATGATCAATATTTGAACAGTGAAAAATACTGTTAATTTTAATACCATTATTGATATACTGTATTACAGTTGGCGAGTGATGGAATTAAACGTGATGCCACTCAGAGTTATCTTGATCAAGCTAATTATACATACGAAAAGAAAGATGGAGCAGAAATTGTCCGGCAGGTCAAATTGACGCTTGGAGATTATTTTAGTAAAAAGAAGCGAGCTGCAGAGGTGAGAAATTAATATACAGAATCTAAACTTGCAAGAACAGATACCTTTAATTATCTGTCATGCCCTATCAAAATATGAACTCCAAAAGTTGCTGTGCAAGATTCTATAATAGGAATGTTTTTGAAAAAGTCATAAATGAGGTTAAAAATTGACCAATCTGTGTTCAATAGCAGCAAGTACTGAAACATCCTTTTTGTTCCCAATTCCAAACCAACAGATACCATTCCTCAACCTAAGTTGTTATCCTTGTAAAATATAGTTGTTTCTTTCTTTTTTCTTTCTTTCCAGTTCTTAAACCCCCACCCCTCTCTCCATTATTAGCAAAAATGTCCATCTTTATTGTACTCTTTTGAGATGTTCATGCCAATAAAATTGATATTTATTCTTTTCTGATTCCAGAGGCTGGCAGCTAGAGTGAGAGAGATCCATGATGATTTTCTACTATCTAATTCTACAGCTGGAGTTAAAGTCTTAAAGAATATGGATCTGAGTTTTTATCGTGATTCTGATATTCCTTCTAAATTACCTGAAGATATTGTTTTTAACCCGTTAGTTTTGGGGAGCTTTTCACCTATGTTTAAAATATCCTGAAAATTTTCTATGGCTTGCAACTTAAAATTTATTCAAGGAATGCTCAAATAAATGACTTAGATGACAACTGACAACATATGGGTAAAAGTAATGCTAGGCATATTCAGCAAATTTTCCTCACTGGCCACTGACCATCATTAGTTTTATTCATAGAGATTAGTAGGATGTCTTGATCACAACAATTCAATTGTTATTTTCCAGATATTTCCGTACTGGTGTAAGTTTAAAACAGTCGTCAGTAAAGCTACCTGATGAAGTACCACGTAATGACCCAGCAGTTATTAATACTGTGTATTTTACAGCCAAACTAGAGGAGACATTTTTACAGAATGCCAGAGATGATCCATTGTTGAGGTAAATCTGTCAATCCAAAGAAAAAGGAAAAGTGTGTCATCAGGTCAATTGAGAATTATGAGAATGTCTGAATTTCTTCTATTTATGTGTTAATCCTGTAATCTACACCAATCCTTAAAGGGTACTTATTTAATAGTACATGTAGCTTGACATGTTCACTTGTTTCCATAGTTATTCTCATATTTTGAGCTCTACCTATATTGTTTAAAAGCATATTCATAACTATGATACTATTAATAACTATAAGTTATGATGTTTCAGATGGCAGTATTTTGGGTCTACAACTGGAGTAACTAGACTTTATCCTGGTAGAGAATGGTCTACTAATTTTGCAGGTTTTTATAATGACTATGATGCCAGACTGCGACCATGGTATATTGCTGCTACAAGTGGACCTAAAGATGTTGTTATTATACTTGATTGTAGGTAGGGATACTTTATGGTATTGTTGGCAATGAGCTGGTCCAGAAAAAAGGAGAACAATAAAGTGCAATAAAACAAAGATTTAACCAAAACTTATGGTTACCAAAGGAAAATAACAATTTATATTTTTAGATGTCCTGTTTCAGTAATTTGTATTCATTATTCCTTTTTTTTTTTGTTCATTTTAGTTTATCATTAAAAGGAGAAAAATTTTCCATTGGGAAAGCAGTAGCTAAAACTGTTATCAATACTTTGACTAAACAAGATTATGTCAATGTTATCTGTGCCAGGGCAAGTCATTGGGACGAAGTGGGCAAGTGAGTATTGGTTCCACTTTTACTAGCCATTGATTATTAACGTTCAAGTGCTAATGGAAAATACTAACTGGTGTCAAAATACCATTAATCATCTTATAAGCTTTTCATGACTTGACTGACAAAATGGCTCAGTGAAATAGTTTTGACAGTTATTTTAAAGACAAAATAATTTTCTGAATATAAACCTAGAATCTGTTTGTAAAATGAAAACATGAAAGACTGTTATCATTAAATTTATATACTTTGATTTCCAGGTGGCATTATTTTGACACAGAACCAATGAGTTGTCGACAAAATCAGATGGTACCTGCCACTAACTCTCATCGTAAAGATTTGATTGAGAAAATACAAAAACTAAAAGCAGGTGGTACTAGTGAATTACAGTAAGTAAAAATATCCTGTGGAAAACTTTGTCTCTATTGAAAGTAACACTGGACACCAATTAAATTACAGTCTTTATTGCAGCACCATATTATTATACACAGCCACTATGTTTATACACAGACAATATATTAAAACCCCACCATCCACGCTCACATACAGCTCCTCAAACAATGAAAACACACACTACCTTTACCTCACCTTCGATACTCTTGTGCATTCTGGCAGTCACCCTAGCAAGACTCGAGCAGACGAATTACTATCTGACATATATTAACCAATTAAAACCTGTGTTTTATTAAAGATGGGTCCCCTCATTAATTGGAGCCAGAGTAAGCTTACTAATTGATTAATTTGGGTTTCTTATGAATAATCCATGTATTCTCAAGTTCAAAAGACCTATGTGGACGTAGAAATGCTTGTGGAATCTATTTGACTTTGATCTGCTTTGAAATGCTAAATTTAGACTCCATGTTTGTTCACGTAGTATGACGTCATATAAATGAAGGTGTATAAGAATTGATTTTGTATTTTATTATTAGGCTAATTCCATGCAAATGTTCCACATTTTCAAAAAATTGAAATGATAAGGCAACTGTTACTTTAGGTTTTTTTCTAAGGGAAATATGTTGAAATTATTTAATTTTAGTAAATATTTGACTTGTTTTATATTATTAACCAAATATTTTGTGCTAAACTTAATGGTCATTATTTATTTTTATTTATCATATTTGAGCACTCTTACATTTGTTTGATCTATAGTAAGAAAAAGTAGTTAGAAATAGAATCTAGTACATGTATGTGATAATTATATCCAATAATACAGTTATCAACTTCATATAACATATGATTTCTGAAAGAATAAGTCAAGTCACTTTAAAGTCGTTAATCTTTGAAATAAAATACTGTCCCGTCTGTCACAGAATACATTGAAAAGTTTATATATTAACGAAAAGGTTTAACATTAGGCTATTACATACTGATAGCTATCTCCACTATATGTACCTTATTCGATATATATAACTTGAATGTTCTGACCAAATGTAACAATTGTGAAAATTGAATGTAAAGTTTGTCCCGTCTGTCACAAATGTCCCGTCTGTCACAATAATGTCCTGTCTGTCACAAAAAATTAAATTAAAAAAAATTCATTTCAACAAAAATTGGCTCAATATTTTACAAAAGTCAATTTTCTATTACAAAACCATAATGAATATTACTCCAATGAAGAGTATCATGTTGGTTCCTGGGTGGTTGTAAATCAATTTTCATGGACTTAATAGATATAGGAAACAATAAATTTCTAATTAAATGTTTGCAAATAACAGGTTATAGTAAAGCATATACTTTTGAACTTTTGACAATAATGTAACATGGTACCCTCATACCAAAATTGTGTGTCTAACGACCTTAATACCAATACTTATCTATTCAAGGGGACCAGATAAATTATAAATCTTGAACTATTGTCATTTGCTATGGAATTAAAGTTTTGATTTGTGGTTTGAAATGTTTAGTTTAAACATATTTTATTGAAATGATTTTTCAAACGGATTGTGAATAAGTTATAAAAATTTAGAAAATGCTTATAGGTTGTGTTTGGGTTTATTTACTTTAATTAATTTAAATTGTCTATATATTATCAAATAAAACTAATGAAATTCTAAATATAGAATTTTGTGTCTTGTCCAAAATCATTTGGAAAAGTGTAAAATCATAAATTAAAGCATTTAAGTTTCATAAAACATTAGAAAACATATTTTATGATCAACAATTATGTATCATTAACTTAATTCTTTGAATGTTCTTTGTATTTTGTAGTTTGTCCATATCTGTCCCGTCCGTCACAAAATTTTTGTCACGTCTGTCACACTTACAAACTAGCCCATGAAAGTGCATATTCAGCCAAATGACCTCATCTTTAACTCAGATAATGTTTAATTATTAGTTAACTGGGTAAAATTAGAACTAATCAATTTAATTTTGATTTGAGATAGATTTTGTCCCCTGAATAAAACCTTTGAAAAATGGATGTAAATTCTTGTCCCGTCTGTCACGCTTATTGTTTATATAGTGACATCTAGGGAACTTTTTACTGAGATAATTTTCATATTTTACCAAATACGACATCCAATTTGCCATACATGTAGCATATTAAATCACCTTTGAACCCCTTATATGTTTATGAATGGACGTTAATTATTATGTTGATCAGCTTTTTGTCTCGTCTGTCACGCTGGAATTAGCCATTAGTGAGTTAAAGCTTTTTAAAATTAATTCATAATGTTTTTACAAAGTGATATTTAAACGTTTTTGCTAGAGATAATAAATGGAATACCAAAATGTCATTGTTGTTGTGGAAAATATTAAGGAATGTGGGCAAGTATGCATGCGTGTATACTTAACAATCACAGCGTCCGATTATGTACCGACTGGATGATCAAAAAAAAGATCAACGACATTTGAGACTTGACGTACATACCTATGGTAGTACCCTACCGAGGGAAATCCCGTCATAATTAGCCTAATTACGAGTTAATTAATGACATGTGGGACCATCTGGTATTTTTTCCAGTCATTAGAACACCTCTACTTTCTATTGATATAAGTATTACCGGTTCAATTATGGTATATATATGAAAATAAGGGAACCCTTGTTTAAGAAATTGATTGAAGTATTTTTTTTTATTATCTCCCTTACTAGAAATAAAAACGGAAAACAATAATTCGAAACTCATAACTAAACAGTTCATACATTTGTGGAAGCTAATGAACTTTTTATAAATGAGAAAGTATTTGATAACTAAGCATGATATTACCAGTATATTTATCATTCTAGGAAAGGATTTGAGCAAGGATTAAAATTACTTCAGAGTTCTCCCAGAACAGGATGTCAGTCTCTGATTATATTTGCTACTGATGGTGTTGATACAGATGGGGAACAAGTTAGATGTGGTCCAGGTATTTATTCTAACATTACAAGTTGGTTTCGTCCGATCTTTTTCTGTTAGTAAAAATTATTAAAGATTTGTCTTGATAATATAGGTTTGATTTCTTTCAATGAATTATAGGGATATGTACAATAATTGCATATTTTGGTTATTTGCATAATTATTTCATTGTTAGGATAATTGTTTGGATGTTTGGAACATCAACTGCCAATAACCACATTTCAGGTCAAACATGTAAAGGATGTTGTTTAAAACTATTTTTTAACAGTTCTACTAATTGCACTGAATTTTTGAAGCTTTTGCTGTTTCAAGCTAAGAATCTACACATATACTTATGTGTTTATCATTTTTCCCAACCTCATTGTTTGGAAAATTCCATGGAATTATGTAAGATGACAATTGTGAATGCCGCTTCAATCAAATATTATGTTAAACATTTTAAGACATGAATATTAGTAAAAGAAAATATATTATATACTTATATGTATAGTTATGACAAAAAAATGTAATTTTTCTGATGTTTAAATCTAGGTTACTATACAAGAAGTGGTTATGTTCCTGGGCCTATTTGTAAATATAATTTTAGTGATGTCTGGGATTTGGTCACTGAGAGAAACAGTCAACTTAATCCACCTGTGAGTAACTTTAAGTATTTTGCCTATGGTCTGCCTAAATATTTTGACAACTGCAGAATGTGTAGTCATGAATTGTTTTGTTTGTTTATGATTTAACTATTGAAAAATTCTCTTGATTTTTGCTTTTTTTGTTTACTAAAATTTTATATTTTGGAGAGAAAA
The DNA here is from genome assembly GCA_030562195.1 of Nipponacmea schrenckii. Classification (NCBI taxonomy): domain Eukaryota; kingdom Metazoa; phylum Mollusca; class Gastropoda; family Lottiidae; genus Nipponacmea; species Nipponacmea schrenckii. The sequence goes on from CM060200.1 coordinate 24,446,595, forward strand.
CAATACAAAAAACACATTGTTGACTTTGGAAATTTGATTATAATTTTCTTGATAATATATTGTAGGCAAGAATATTTAGTTATCTAATAGTAGAAGATGCAGAACTGTTCCCTGGTAATCTATCCTGTAGTAACAGAGGCAGTATTAAAAAACTTATGAATGGAGAAAATCTCATCTCTCAGATGAGTAACTATTTTGAGTTCCTGTCAGCCAATGCTTTAAGTAACAACGCTCTTTGGACTTCTCCATATTTAGACTCATGGGGTCTGGGATTGATGTTAACTCATGCTATACCAGTTCTTAGTAAAGTTACAGGAAAGTAAGTCAGTGTTTTCATTTGACCTTGTATCGAGCATAACTTTGTAGAGAGTCTAGTTATTTTTCCCTGTATCAATCATATGTTAGTAGAGAGTCAGGCTAGTTATTTTTCCCTGTATCAATTATATGTTAGAAGAGAGTCAGGCTAGTCATTTTTCCCTGTATCAATCATATGTTAGTAGAGAGTCAGGCTAGTTATTTTTCCCTGTATCAATCATAGGTTAGTGGAGAGTCAGGCTAGTTATTTTTCCCTGTATCAATCATATGTTAGTAGAGAGTCAGGCTATTTATTTTTCCTTGTATCAATCATATGTTAGTAGAGAGTCAGGGTAGTTATTTTTCCCTGTATCAATCATATGTTAGAAGAGAGTCAGACTAGTCATTTTTCCCTGTATCAATCATATGTTAGTAGAGAGTCAGGCTAGTTATTTTTCCCTGTATCAATCATATGTGAGTAGAGAGCCAGGCTAGTCATATTTCCCTGTATCAATCATATGTTAGTAGAGAGTCAGGCTAGTAATTTTTCCCTGTATCAATCATATGTTAGTAGAGAGTCAGGCTAGTCATTTTTCCCTGTATCAATCATATGTTAGTGAAGAGTCAGGCTAGTTATTTTCCCTGTATCAATCATATGTTAGTAGAGAGTCAGGGTAGTTATTTTTCCCTGTATCAATCATATGTTAGTAGAGAGCCAGGCTAGTCATTTTTCCCTGTATCAATCATATGTTAGTAGAGAGTCAGGCTAGTTATTTTTTCCCTGTATCAATCATATGTTAGTAGAGAGTCACGCTAATCATTTTCCCCTGTATTCTTGTTTCGATCATATTTTAGAAGAGATTAAGGCTAGTCATTTATTCTTGATTTGATCATATTTTAGTAGAGATTAAGGCTAGTCATTTATTCTTGTTTCGATCATATTTTAGAAGAGATTAAGGCTAGTCATTTATTCTTGTTTTGATCATATTTTAGAAGAGATTAAGACTAGTCATTTATTCTGTATCGATCATATTTTAGTAGAGATTAGGCTAGTCATTTTTCCCTGTATCAATCATATGTTAGTAGAGAGTCAGGCTAGTCATTTTTCTTGTTTCGATCATATTTTAGTAGAGATTAAGGCTAGTCATTTATTCTTGTTTCGATCATATTTTAGTAGAGATTAAGGCTAGTCATTTATTCTTGATTTGATCATATTTTAGTAGAGATTAAGGCTAGTCATTTATTCTTGTTTCGATCATATTTTAGAAGAGATTAAGGCTAGTCATTTATTCTTGTTTCGATCATATTTTAGTAGAGATTAAGGCTAGTCATTTATTCTTGTTTCGAGCATATTTTAGAAGAGATTAAGGCTAGTCATTTATTCTTGATTTGATCATATTTTAGTAGAGATTAAGGCTAGTCATTTATTCTTGATTTGATCATATTTTAGAAGAGATTAAGGCTAGTCATTTATTCTTGTTTCGATCATATTTTAGAAGAGATTAAGGTTAGTCATTTATTCTTGATTTGATCATATTTCAGTAGAGATTAAGGCTAGTCATTTATTCTTGATTTGATCATATTTTAGAAGAGATTAAGGCTAGTCATTTATTCTTGATTTGATCATATTTTAGTAGAGATTAAGGCTAGTCATTTATTCTTGTTTCGATCATATTTTAGAAGAGATTAAGGCTAGTCATTTATTCTTGTTTCGATCATATTTTAGTAGAGATTAAGGCTAGTCATTTATTCATGATTTGATCATATTTTAGTAGAGATTAAGGCTAGTCATTTATTCTTGTTTCGATCATATTTTAGTAGAGATTAAGGCTAGTCATTTATTCTTGATTTGATCATATTTTAGTAGAGATTAAGGCTAGTCATTTATTCATGATTTGATCATATTTTAGTAGAGATTAAGGCTAGTCATTTATTCTTGTTTCGATCATATTTTAGTAGAGATTAAGGCTAGTCATTTATTCTTGTTTCGATCATATTTTAGTAGAGATTAAGGCTAGTCATTTATTCATGATTTGATCATATTTTAGTAGAGATTAAGGCTAATCATTTATTCTTGTTTCGATCATATTTTAGTAGAGATTAAGGCTAGTCATTTATTCTTGTTTCGATCATATTTTAGTAGAGATTAAGGCTAGTCATTTATTCTTGTTTCGATCATATTTTAGTAGAGATTAAGGCTAGTCATTTATTCATGATTTGATCATATTTTAGTACAGATTAAGGCTAGTCATTTATTCTTGATTTGATCATATTTTAGTAGAGATTAAGGCTAGTCATTTATGCTTGTTTCGATCATATTTTAGTAGAGATTAAGGCTAGTTAGTTATTCTTGTTTCGATCATAGTAGAGAGTTAGCTCAAAAGTTTGCATATCTTCATAAGTTTGTACTTGCTCTACCATATTGGTATGGCGACTGTTAAAATAATAATATGCTGTTATATTGCAGGTATATAGGAGTAGTTGGTATTGATGCCACATTAGATGAAATTGAGAATTTTCTCACTAAACATCAATGGGGTTCTGTTGATTCATTTCTTATCAACAACCAGGGGGAGACAATATATCATCCCAGATTAAAACCCAGTAAAAAGGTACAACAATTACTTTCTCACTTCCATTTCTATTATGTATAATTCTTGTCCTAATTCGTCAAAGAATCATCATAGTCTATCATCAAAAGGTACTTATTCTATTTATTTGCTATCTCTCCATTTCCATGGTGTATTTTACCTACCAAATAGAAAGTGACTAGAATGACTAGATCAAAATTTTTAACATTATTGTATATTTCCATTTATTTTTCTAGATTATTAGCTTTTCAACTTTTGTTGATATGTTGTTTATGTTTTAGTTACTTGATGATCCTATCTTCATCCCAATATCCAAATTAGAACGGAACAGTAAAGGTCACCCAGAAGAGTTTGCTATTATAGAACGTGAAATGAAAGCTGGGAAAACAGGAAGCATGACTATAATGAAGGCTAAGGATGGAAAAAAGAGGGTAGGTGAACGTTTTTTATTTTAAAAAATGAAAAAATATCCAGATTTTGCAAGGGCAAAAAATTAAATATTGATCATATCCACCAGTTTGATTAACATGCAAAAAATTTGTCCAGTGCTTCTTATTTGATAACATTGCATGTCCACAGTTTTCTTACGTTATATTTCAGAAATATTATTATGCTGCGCTGAATAATTCAGAATACTCATTTGCTTTTAGTTTGGCAGAAACAGATATGGTAGGTGTATATTCAGTATATTAAAGTATAAAGTAAGATGTTCATCCTGGTAACATTCAGGATGGGGATGTAGAACTTAGTCTAACTAATCCAAATACTTATAGGCATTGTTGTTTGGTTTATTATTAAGTGTAAATTATTTTGAACTTTGAACTATTATCTGAATTCTATTATGTAACATATTTCTCTTTAGGAATTCCGTAGATCACAAGAACCAGTGGATCGTTCTAAATATGATGAAAGTTATTATAACTTATTAAAAGAATACAAAGGGGCATTACTCGGCGAGAAATTACCAGGATTGTGGAGGAAGATTGATATAAGAGAGAATGAGAAACGTTATCCAGGTCTACGTATTACCTACAAACATTCCACAATCTTCCTGGCCCCTAAAACCCACTGTGACCCTACAAAGTATATGTATAATGATAATTTAGCTGAGAAAACATACCAGGCCCACATGTGGATCAATGGTAAACAACCAGATTTAGGGTGTGAATCTGGGAGACAGAAGTTCAATAAAGGAGTAAGGTAGGTTTAGTATGGGACAATGCTTTGAAGAATATGCTATTGAAATAAGACATGGCAGATGATTATTCAGACATGGCAGATGATAATTCAGACATGACATGATGATTCAGACATGACATTATGATAATTAAGACATGACAGGTGATGGTTCAGACATGAAATATGATGATTCAGACATGAAATATGATGATTCAGACATGACATATGATGATTCAGACATGACATATGATGATTCAGATATGACAGATGATAATTCAGACATGACAGATGGTTCACAGAGTGTCCGCTACCTTATCAATATCATTTCATATTTGATAATTTCGAAGAACAGAATTGCCAGCTACCTTAGATTTAATCTTATTTTTCATCCATGTCATACTAAGACTTGTGAAGATATATCAAAATATGGACTATCATTAATACAAAGACCTAAATTACAGAGACAGTTTATAACTGACAGAGACATCACACATCGATTCTTTTTAATTCTAGAGCTGATGTTTTAATTTCTCAACCAATAGAAGAAATCTGGAGAACCAGGCAGTTTGAATCCATCAATCAAATTAAATGGACTAATGTTGGATTTAGAAGTGGTGTATTTCGCACCTACCCAGGTCATAGGTCATCAAGAGGTTATGATCCCACAAAGTGAGTTAAAAATCTAATAACCATTGTAACCTGTGTTATTGAAAAGAAATTGACAAAGCAGCAGCTTTTCTGTGATTAAAGGTGCCATGTATACAGTAGATACAAACCAGAACTTTGCAATTTAAATCCTGAACTGAGATAATTTATGAGATAGCAAATAGATATTTTGGCTTTGTATAGATCACTTACACTATATTTTGTATTCATATTTATCTAGACGTCCATGGTATAAAAGAACCAGTTCAGCCCCACACAAGACATCTATCTCCACACCTTATATGGACGCTGCTGGAGTTGGAAAGATCAATACGATATCACAGGCTGTATTTGAAGGAATGACACCAAAAACAGATAAAGAGTGTGAGACGTGGAAGGGAAGCCCCCTACCTGGAGGATGTAAATGTGATTTAGACAGTGATTGTATGACCAGTAAGTAGACTAACTAATTAAGTAGATGAAGTTGATTTATGAACTTGTCCTACAATTTAATAGTTTAGCTGAATTGATTTATTTACAGTTTGCACATTGAAACACAATTTGATTTGTGGATTGAGCGAACTAGAGTAGACTAGGTGCACAGTTACTTTGGCACATATGTTCATGGAAGTTACTGAAACTAAGATTCTCTTATGCAAAAGATATACATAGAATATAGGCACCAGAACTCTAGAAAAGCACAATTATCAAATAGAGAAACGGCATATATAACCTTACCAAGTCTAATCATTCCGGCCCTGTCAATCTTTAAAACATGGTTAATGTCCGGATTTCAAACCATTTTGTAGAAGTGTGTTATATGAGTAATGCACCAGGACCAAACGCTGATCATCGACGATGTTCAACAGAACGTGTAGAAGGCGTAACAGGTTTAGATATTCTCTACGATGATTTTCAGAATAAAACAATGGGATCCATGCAAGCCAGTGATTTTAGGAAATCTTGTCAGCAGAAATACACATGTCCTGATGGGGAACCAGGCTGTGAAACAAGGTATACTATTTGAAGTATAATTTTGGAATCTAACTGGAAAAATTCTATGCTGACTTATATATTTTCTTGCACATTTGAAATGTCTTAATATTTTTATTCATTGTTGCAGAACAAAAGACATGTTTTTCATTGGTACTCCTGGTTTTTTCTGCTATTTAATATATTGAGTATATTTTATCATTGATATTATTGCTAGGTGTTACCTGTTTGACAGCAGTGCCTATTTAGTGATGGATCCTGACTTTCTATTGGCCAATAATTTAGATGAAAGTAAATATGAGGGTGTGACATTAGGAAGAAAAGAAGGGGAGGTAATGAAACACCTGATCTATCACCATGGTTTTATTAAACGGAATGAAGATATTGATTTTCAAGGATCATGTCGAATTTCACCAGATGCTCCAAAGGTATGTTCTTCAGAGACATAGTTTTGATTATGAGATAGTCAACTGTCTGCTTATTGAAGTGATTCTAGTTATTTTTGTAAGCTTTTATCTCCAATGGTCTATTTTCTCTTTGAACAGGAATAGTTGACAATAATAATAATAATAACTTTATTTCAGATCTCACAATGAGACCATTTAACAAACAATGATAACAAAATAGACAATAAGTATTTATATACATGTACATCAAATCTGATATCAATTAATTAAACAGAACTTCATTTATCAGAAAGATTATTATTATTCCATTTACAGGTAACATTAGAAGGAATACCAAAAACTCCAGAAGAATCTGATGATTACTATAGAAACAGAGGTCCAATACCAAAATTCTCAAGTGATTTTGGTTGTATACAAGATGTTGTTAGCTTTAAAACTGTTGATGAGAAATTAGGTATGTTTTCTATAATTGGCAAAGCTACATATTTAAAAGAATCATTTCTTGAGAATATGACAGAATTAAGTCAAGGATTAAGATGTATAATAAAAATTCTTTTACAAGATATGATAAAGATACCACTACATTTCAAAACGCTATTGCAGAAGCATGTACATGAAACTCATTAACCCAAATTTTTACAAAACTGTAGGATATAAAACTCTATATATTTGATATTAATGAAAAGCATTCATTCATTCATAAATTAATTCATTTATATTCATTCATTTATCAATGTATCTATTTGTTAAATCATTTATTCATTCATTTGTCAATTTATCTATTTGTTAAATCATTTATTCATTTATTTGACAATCAGGTGCTAGTGGTATGATCACAGGGAATGTGTCTGGACCATGTATGTCTGGTTTTTACTATGTTACTGTTCTACCCAAGACCAATCTGTATCTACTAGTAATTGAGGACTGGAAACCTTATAAAGAAACGTTGTTTTATAATTTCAACTGTAGAATAGCTAGAAGGTGAGTGCTAAGGTTATAAAAACAATTATTCAATATTACATAATAACAGTGAATATTGATTCCCTCTTCCTATATTGGTTCTTCTCATGAGGAGGAAATAATAAAGAGATGTTTGCACTTACAGCCTTCAAATTTATTCTTTAAGTTGACAAAGTAAGAAGTTGCACACTAATAATTGTGAATATATTGGGCATGTTATGCACACGATCCCTTAACCTTTAGTAAATATACCCTGATTAATAACGCATATTTTTTATCATTTTTAAAAAACAGTAATGAATTACTATATCTACCCCACGGAGATGTATTGCCCAGTTTCACTATTCACTATACATGTATTTTCATCTAGATCCTAAATCAATTCATTATTTATAATGAGGTTTTAGATAGAAATATAGTTAAATAATGATGTTTTTGTAGAAAACATAAAAGTTGAAGTAGTTCTTTATTATATATCAATTATAACATTAACACAATACTTCAGCTGGGTAATCTTTACTCATTATTTGATTGTTTTATTTAAGTGTGGTGAATTCTGGTGCATATCGTATTATAAATGGAACATGTGCCCATGAAGACGATTCATCTTCCACATTGGCTGACCAGGGAAAGTGTCCAGCTTTATTAGATATTGAAATGAAATGTGTTTATACAACAGCTAGTGGGATACAACTTTCACTTTATCTTTTTGTTAGTTCTGTGATATTAGCTTTAATGATTTAGGCATAGCTTATGTTAGTTTTTGCCATTTTCACTGTCCACTGAGCACTTCTTATAGAGGTTTAATTCTGGGTTAAAACAAAAGAGACACTCTCTTTAAATCTTCCTGTTATCTTAATTCATTGCATGCAAATTAATTGAACATTATTGCATGGTGAAAAAAGCTAAGCTTATAAGATTTGAAAGGATTTATATTAAAGGGAGTCAAACTGTGGTAAATTGAATGTAAACCAGGCTATTAGACAGGTAAATGGATATACACCAAATAGATATTTCTGACATCTTTCCATTGAAATAGTGTACCATCAAAATCCCTGCTTCCATCCCACAAAATAGTAATTTTATTAAGTAGTCTTAACACGCTATTGATAATAAACCAGAATTAGGAACCATATCTTCCATATGATGTTTTGAAAGACAATTTTATATATACAACGATACTGTTTTTTTTTTCCATAATTTGGTTATTTAATGTGTTTTATTTCTTCTGGTTGAATTTTTAAATTTTTGTTATTCAATACATTTGTGATATTATTTATTTATTACTATTGTTTAAAGCTTTAAATTGTTAATAACTTTTTTATCATTTCAATTTTCCTTGCAAATCTTGATCGGCAGATAAATTTAATGGTTTCTGATGGTTATAGATCTTACAGTGTTCAGTTTTTGTTTAAGTTTATAATAATAATGATGAAAACAAGCACTTATTCTTAATTTTGCTAGTGTCATAACTATGATTCTACTGTTCTTTTATTGCTAATGTACTGTGTATTCAAATCAATAAATGTTATTGTAAATGCTTTGAAAACTTAAGAAAAATCTTGTAACCATAGTTTCAAAGTTTATTAGGTTGAAATTCTGATTGTTTTATTTAAAGCACGTTTTATAATAAAATGAGTCAAAAACGTTCCTTCCTTATTATTCAAACAGCTACAATTATAACTTGATGTATTCATTTCCAATCTTTTAAGTCATGTTAGTCATTTTAATCATGCATTTTATAAATCTATTTGTATCAAATTTTATTTTTTGATGTTTGACATTTAACTTGCGAATTATTTTGACATCTGGTATTATCAAATCACAAAGATATCAAAATGTAGGCTAGAAATGTTTCAGAATGCTATCCGTGTAGGTCACAAGCAATGAAGCTATTTTATGACTTGTCATTGTATAACAGATTGCAGTTTTTATATTGCATTTAAATTTGAAGAGTTATCATTGATTTGATACACAAAACTTGTAAAATATAGTATTAATGAATTATTGATTATGTACATCTTTATCATAGTCTACTTTATTGTACATGAACTAGATAATGATATAATCTGTATATATATATTTATGGATGTACCATTGCTTATCTACGGAAGCTCAAATACAACATGCTTTTTGATTCCTGAATTTCGACTTAAAAACAATATTTGAATTTTGAATTTTCTTTTTTAATTTTTTTTTTTCATTTCGAATTTGTAAAAATACTTTTGACTTTATAAAAAATACTTTTGAATTTCTTTTTTTAATTTTTTTTTTTTTCATTTCGACTTTGTAAAAAATACTTTTGAATTTTATTTTAAATTTTCTTTTTTCATTTCGAATTTGTAAAAATACTTTTGACTTTATAAAAAATACTTTTGACTTTATAAAAAATACTTTTGAATTTTAAATTTTCTTTTATTAATTTTTATTTTTCATTTCGACTTTGTAAAAAATACTTTTGAATTTTATTTTAAATTTTCTTTTTTCATTTCGAATTTGTAAAAATACTTTTGACTTTATAAAAAAACTTTTAAATTTTAAATTTTCTTTTTGAATTTTTATTTTTATTCAATTTTGTAAAATATACTTTTGAATTTTAAATTTTCTTTTTTTCATTTTTTCTTTTCATTTCGAATTTGTAAAAATACTTTTGAATTTTAAACTTGACCGCCGTCTTATCAATCCCAAAGTTCACACTAAGTTTCATTAAAATCCATTGAAAATTGTAGCTTCTATTGTGTCTACAACAAATATAGAGACAGGGGCAATAACTCAAAAACCGTTCATCAAAAAATCTTCAAATTCATTCTTGACCGCCTTCTTATCAATTCCTATGCTCACACTAAGTTTCATTAAAATCCATTGAAAATTGTAGCTTTTATTGTGTGTACAACAAATATTTAGGCAGGGGCAATAACTAAAAAAAACGTTCATCGAAAAATCATCAAATTCAAACTTGACCGCCGTCTTATCAATTATAATGCTCACACTAAGTTTTATACAAATTGGAGCTTTTATAGTGTCTACAACAAATTTGGACGGATTGATGGACGGATTGATGGACAGATGGACGGACAGGGGCGACGGCAATATACGTATACACATATTCTTATGGGCGTATAAAAATACTTTTGAATTAAAATTTTCTTTTTGAATTTTTAATGTCTTTTACACCATTATCTTTGAGTTCTCTATGGTCTGACAGTTCTATTACCACGTGTTGGCCTACAATGCAATGACGTTTATTCTCGCAGTCTTTGTTAAACCAGTCACAAAAACAGAAAATAAAGTCAAAAGCATTTTTTTTAAATTCAAAATTAGAAATAAAAAGTTGAAGTGAAAAAAAAAAAATTCGAAAAGAAAATTTGAAATTCAAAAGTATTTTTTAAAAGTCGAAATGAAAAAAAAAATTTCGCAAAAAACAATTAAAATTCGAAAAGAAAATTTAAAATTAAAAAGTATTTTTTACAAAGTCAAAAGTATTTTTTACAAAGTTAAAAGTATTTTACAAATTTAAAAGTCAAAATTCAACAATCAAAAAGCATGTCGTATTTGAGCTTCCGTACTTATCAGTAGTTAAATTTACCTCCTGCAGAATATAATTTTAGACAAGAAACAATTAAGTTGCAAGATTATATATCACAGACCATTTTTAATACGAGCCCACCTTCAATATACGAGAAACATGTTTTCAATGTAATTAACAACCGTTTTTGAATATTCTCTTGAGTTGTCTCTTAATACAGGTTTTACTGTATAATATTGCTAACCGCGCCAATTTGGCATATATTTGACTCAAATTCTTCAGCAATTTATCTATATTTTTTATGTTTTGTAAATTTATTAACAAAAGTAAACTTATTGATAATGATTGATGTACACTATAGACCTAGTCTAATTTTATAATAAAAAATATAAACTTTTTACATCTTGTACACACCTTTACTCATGGGTCAAGACCAAGTGTACAAATCAAACAAAGGTTAAAAAAAATTGCCTCGGGTGTATTTGTTCTGGTCGTTACCGTTTAGAGCTGTGTGCTAATATTGATATTTGTTAATTGATTAATTTTATAGATTATCATATTTCAACAAACACACGAGTTAAACCAGAAGGCTATCAGGATCAGAACAATTAGTTTTGTAAACTAGACCCAATTCAGAAAAATTTTAGAGCGGTGGTTTCCAATCTGTTTTTGTAAGTGCCCCAAATCGTATTTTGTGTGAACACCTCAGATATCGAAATGAAACTAGGATTGGATATTATTTCGGTCTCGAGAATTAATGAGTACAAATGCTGCATATAATTTTTCGAGAACTCAGAGTGTTAACTAAGGACATTTTAGAAGTGCAGTTATATAAGTTTATTTGGTATCCTCTGTTCAAATCGATACAGAGACGGTTTGATTATATATATTTCACATGAAAATATATAGACATGTACATGAATTTCCCATTCATATATTCTATAAATTTCATTAAGCAACCATGGACTATTGTCTTAAACATAATAAAAATCTGTACAATCAAGACATTTCCTTCATCAAAAATCTCGTCCAAAGAATAACAAAAGCGGGAGTAATAGTGGTAGTAAAGTAGTGGATTCCTCCAAAGAGATGTAGGCATTTGTATTGCTAAATTCGGTACGGAGAACACTTGGTTCTGTTGTTTTTTATTTGAAACTATAAGTAAAGGCGAGGAAAACGAATTACAGAAAGATACATAATTAACTTTGGCAATATGAATTATCTTAGCTTTAATATCATTACCATTCTATCATGAAACGCTGGGGGAGCAACCTCTTAATATAGGTTTTCAATATCTTGATGATTAACTTTCTTTCAATAACCACATCAAAGACTAAATGATATTCGTATATTTTATGTATTTGTAAGCTGCTATTGGATCTTTTGTAAACAAACAAGAGAAGTATATATTTTATTACCTTGTGCAGAAAGTAAGGAAAATATATTGATCCTAATACAAAGAGATGATTAAGGTGTTAAATAGTTGTATCAGGTCTGTAGTTAGACGTAATTGTATATGCCAGTATCCGGTTTCATTATCGATGTTTAGTTGTTAAATGTTCGATCACGATAAACATGTGTGCCTATTCTTTGTTATATATCATGATATTTCATCAACCTTAAAAGATATTTTGTTGTTAATATCGATACCAAGACGGTTTGTTTCTATTGTTTTTGCACGAAACAATAGGTAAAGAACCACAGTTGAAAGAACAAAACTTACTGAAGAATGATAATCATTTTTGTTTCATTTCATAACGGGGAAATCTTACTCTCCAGGTTAAATCAATTGACGCAGATTATTCCCTTCCTTCGTATGTACAGCATCCATAGTATGTTTTGGCACCCGTCAAACTTGTTGTAAATGAAATTATAATGATGTTCCCAGGGGAAGGTTGAAATAATAGGCTATTGTAGGATTGTGTAATAACTTTATATTCAGTATTTTAAAAACGGGGTAAAAGGATTTTAACTTTCATGATAATAATTTAACAATATAAGCTATATACAAAAACCAATTGTCAATATTAATGGACATAATTATATTTGAAAATCAATATTCAAATCTAACCAAAAAATGTCATTATTAAAATCTAAACAAAAATCATTATTCAAATCTAACAAAATATTCATATCGAAACAAAAACCTACGAAAGTCATTATTCAAATCTTTTTTTAGATTTGAATATTTTGAATAAAAGATTTGAATCATATATAGGAGATCGAACTAAACCTATTTAAATCTGAGCACTAAACTAAATTATGGCGAATGCAGCACTTTAAATTTTGAAGGGGCATCGCCAATATCCCTTCGAAACCATTCCAAGAGAGTGAGAGAGAGCGAGGGGGTGGGGTGCGGATGGCAGGGGAATAAAAAATTCAGTGGTAATAATGTGTTTTATTTAATTTGATCATTTGATTTTTATCTTTGGAGCCGCCCCTACGCCTTAATTAACGGTCACATGATTGGTTGGAATTTACATTAATGTTGTCAAGCAGCTCCATAACATCCTGCTAGAAGCTATATAGATTTCCATGTACCTTATAGATTTCAGTATTTAGTGGGACATCTTTAAGATCACGCATCGTTCATTTCTTAACACAGTCACGGCAGACTAAAAAGTACAATAGACGTGATGAATTGATGTTGAGTTTCCAATCGAAGCAGTTTGAGGAGCCTCGAGAGACGTCACTTTTAATCAATTATTACTACTTCATACAGTGGTGGTGTTAAAGAAATTTCTGTCTCATTAATTTTATCACCAATTCAATAACATGGCCACCATTCAAGTCTATTTCTTCGTTTTTACTTCTTACTTTTTGGTAACTCAAGCCGAGGACAAATTGTCAAAATTTACTAAAATTTCGGAGGATGAAGAGGCTAGACCTCCTTCAGGTGTAAATTCATGGTTTCCTGTCCGGAGTAAAATTTTTTGTTCCACAGTGTGTATTTCATTAGGAATTTCTTGCAATGGATTTCAGTTCAAAGGATCATCGGAATTCTTCAGTGGTTCTAACAATACCTGTGCTATTATTCAGTATAATATATTTTTATATACACGTCAAGAATCAGCTGGAATTACTTTGTATCTTCACAAGGATCATGCAGATCAGACAGTTGTCACTTCTTTATCAACCAGAAAGGCGACGTATCTGACATCCTCAATAGATACAACTGTTATGACTAACGTTCCGACTATAGATGCACCTTCTTGTAACGTTGATGCGACCTTAACCCTTCCGGATAAAATTGTGATATTTTCGGGTATGTATTTGTATTCTTTCCGAGTTAATAGTCAAATTAAAGAGATAAACACTTATAAGTTTTGATAGAATTGTAGTGAGGAAAGACGTCTGTTTGAAAATTGGAAATTGATTTTATCGGTATCTCCGATACACCTACAAAATTTTTTGTCAAGTCAAGGGCAATAACTCAAAAAAACATTCGTTTAAAAAAGTCAGAAATTCAAACTTGACTAATTTCTAATCAATTCTGATGCTTACATCAAGTTCCATCAAAATCCTTTGAAAATTAAAGCTTCTTATTGCAACCACAAGAGAATTTTTTTTTCGCAATTTCACTAAGTCAAGGGCAATAACTCAAAATCCTTCATGGAAAACTGTCAAATTCAAACTTGACTGAGGTCTAATGAATTCCAATGCTCACACCAAGTTTCATTCAAATCGGATAAAAACCACAGCTTCTATTGCGTGCATAAGTAAATTTTAACGTTTTTTCATTAAATCAAGTGCAATCTCCATAAAGAGACATCTGGAATCGCGCTGTTTTCGAACTTGTCCGAGATATTATCAAGATGAATGCACATACCAAGTTTCATACGAATCGGATAAAAACTCTGCCCTCGCGTACACAAGTAATTGAACGGACGGACAGGGGTGATGGCAATATACATCCACATGTGGGCGTATAAAAACTAAAATCGCAATTTTTGAAAATCTTTACCTTTGCCCATTTGACTATACGACAAAGATGTTAATGAGAGATGTATTTGTTATTTCAGATTCAATGGTGTATTTTTACAGCGATATAGGTGCTCTATTCAGTACTCCCTATAACTCTATGTCGTTGTCCAGTTTTTTACCCGGGGCCACTGGTAGTGTGGATGCAGCCTACACGGATGTTACGTCACAATATATATTTATAATTCAAGGTAGATATCTAACTTCCCACATTCCAGTTCTTGGGGTTTAGTTTCCTGAGTTAACTCCTAACGTGAAAAATAATTAACCAATATTGTCCAGACCATACATAGGGCCAACAACATTTTACCTGAGATTTCAGACCTATATAACTAGACTCTATTATAGAATTGGGTGGAGCTAAATACAATTGGTCCAAGTGTTACGACTAATTTTTCATTCCAGGAACAAACGTTCATAAGCATGTACTATCAGATGGAAGTCTGGATTCTAGTGAAACTATTGCTCAGCATTTTTCACAGCTGCCTGTGATTCCAACACATATAGATGGTGTAATGTATTATCAGAATGACGTTATAGTAATTTCAAGTGACATAGTGAGTAGGTTCTCGTCATCAAAATCTGCGTTGATCTCATCAAATTCCCAAAACAATATTTTTAAGTCAAATAACAATAATCTGGCCCCGTCAGTGGTTACAGCCGTGACGCAATCTTTAAACGAAGCTTATATATTTTCTAATTCACTTGTTTATAAATTCACTCCCGGTAGTAAAAAGGGCACGTGGGCAATTCTGGGCGATGTTATTTGTTGAATTAAAAATATAGTTAAACTGGTTATATTCATTCAGATCAGTGTGTGTTGAAATAGTTAAGTGCACAACTGGGTTTGAATTTTGAATCGAACAGTCCCATTAATTTGTTTAGGTACATAACATAAATTGTGTTAAATAATATTGTAAGTTGTACCCAAATCTAAAATGGTCTGTTCTTGCTCTGATTCAGACCCGGATATGCACATATGGCTATAGCCTACCAAAAGGATCAACCAATACGATATATGAAGTCGTCAATTAAAGTGGTCAAGAGCCCGAAGAGTATATTTGAAAAAATAATGCAATATTTGCTACTTCGGAAAATACGATATAGTTAGTAGACCCTACAAACAGACCAAATCAACGACCGAAACTATCGATTGTTGCAGTGCCCTTTAAACACGGTGACACATTTATCAAGGAAGTAAACCATAAATGATTATTTATAAATACTACAGATCCACTCCATCTGTTATTGCCTCATGGACAGTTTGTAGTGGAAAATAGATTGAGTCGCGAACCAAATTCCTCCTACCCCAAGGGCAGAGTTTTAAATAAAAGTATTAGCATTCGGGTTTCTGGGAAACGTCAGGAAAGGGGCACACCATGCAGGAGCCACTTATTTGTGTAAGGGGAGAGGGAGGGTTAGTATCACGGGAAAGCCAGCAAGTGGCAATTCCGTTGGAAATGTAACCTTGAAATGATGTTAGGTATTTTCCCAGGGGGATCAAGTGACCCATTTTCCTCATAATATGAACGACAAGCTTACCGCGCTACATATATAATGGGGCCTGTAAAGGCCTGTTTGAAAGGTTTTTTTTACGCAATGGGCTACATTAATTGTGAGAAAAAGAACGTTTAATTAGTTAAAAGCCTCCTGTCGAATTAAACGGAAGTTCAACAATGTAAGTGGCTGAAGACAATCAAGATAAAATTCTATAGGGAATTCAACCACATAGCCTATTTTAAAGAATAACTCTTTGAAAGCTTCAGAGGAAAATGGTTTATTAAATATGTTGATAAATATTTTTCTGTATGACAACCATTCATCTATTGCTTCGATTGTTCTTATCTATATTATCTTGAACAAGTCTGAGAGAACTTAAATCTGGTTTTGGAAGTCATGTACGCAAATTTCGGCAAAAGGGTAGTAATGGACAAATGGGCGTTATCAACAGCATGTGACCTGCTGACAGTAATTATTCCTAAATCATGACACTTGAAAAGTCCCTATTATGAATGTATACCATTATTGTCAATGATTAGGATTGTAAATTTTATGTCCTTCAAAGAAGCAGTCTTATTACTTACATTAAAATCGGATGAAAACTATAGCTTCTATTGCGTACATAGGTAAATTTTAACGTTTTTTATTTAATCAAGGGTAATAACTCATAAATCGACATCTGGAATTGCACCATTTTCCGAGATATAATTAAGATGAATACACATACCAAGTTCCATTTAAATCGGATAAAAACTACAGCTTCTATTGCGGACTTATTTTGACTTACGAGGTACGGGGCGTACAAATGGATTTATGTGGTGTGGTTTATCTTGCCATTTATCTGGGGTGATCAATCCAGATAATGTAGATTGCCAGGCAAGATAATATACGCCCACAGCATTGGTTATAAAGAACACAGGCAATAATTCATATTAAATATTTTGTGATATTTCTTTTCATCCTTGAATGATAATTAACAAATCATTGTGCCTTCTAGAGGGTTTACAAGCTAAAAATTTGGATGTGTTTTCAAAAACAATGGCAATAACTAATACTAATTTTTTTTAATTTCAATAGGGTTCATCCTTAGTTGATTACAAATACTCATGTCAAGTTACGTCAAAATCGCTCAAGAATTGTGACTTGTAAAGTGTTTACAAGGAAAAATCGAACACATTTTATAAAGCAAGAGCAATAATTCGTATTAAATATATTTCAATATATTTGATTCGCACCTACACTGATTGGTGGTGTATGGTGTCAAGCTCTTTGAGATAGGATGGACGAGCTGAACCATAACCTAGGCACCCATAAGCGAGCTTAGACCAAACCAAAGCTCGATATAATCGGAGGAGGAACTTACGATCAGCTCCCCAGTCAGTGTTGGATAAGACTCTCAATATGTTGAGGGCTTTCAGATATTCAGTTTTAAGGATTATAATGTGATGGAAGGATAACTTGCTGTCAAAAGTTAGACCAAGGAATTTAAATTCCTGCACAATAGGAATTACGACAGTATTGTCCAAACGTAGCACTGGGCTAAGGTGCAAACCTCTTCGTTTACAAAAATGCATGCAGACGATTAGAAATCCGTCGGTTGCCCATTGCTCTAGATTGTTTAAGCAAAGCTTCAACTATCTCTCGATCCTCTGCATGTTTTTAGAACCATTACACATCTGAAAGACATCGGAAAAAGGATCTGAAAAAAATAGACTCAAGTCGTACCTTAAACGTCTTATGTAGGAAATTGCAGATAAATAATTGCAATCTGACTTCGGTCTTAGAGGAAAAGAGATCGCGAAGAATGTCATATCTCCAAGTAGTGTTATATGCCTTCTCTAAATCAACAAAATACATGTATGGCTAATAAATGATATTTTGGATGAAGGCGTCCCTGACGAAAGATTCAAATCTAACGAGATGATCAAGAGGATTCCTTTGGGACCGAAATCCTCATTGGAGGTAAGTAAGACGATTGTTGTACCTTAAACATGCTTGGTGTGTTTCAAGTGAAGGTGAAAAAGCGTTTATGAAATACAATTATATCACTATTGGGAAACGTAAATTTACTTTTGATTGTGACAAAAAAATAATAATTGCATATTTCAAAGGGAACTTGCCCGATTGGATGAAATTTGTATAGGGGTGTGGTCAAGGACGAAGAACATATGGCAAATTTGTTAATACTAAAACTAAAGTATTATCATAGAACATTAATGGACTGAGGCGTCATGTTATCTCAGAATTCAAACCATATCTATCAGATTTTTGTGGTAAAGCTCCAGGTCCTGATGGGATACTGAATGAACATTTGAAAACCACGATGATAACCATTCTTCCTTTTCTTGAGGTTCTTTTAAACCAGATATTATACATAGTGGTAAATATCCAGAATCCTGGTGTGAAGCTGTTATTTTTCCAATACACAAACAAGGTAAAAAAACCAGATC
The DNA here is from genome assembly GCA_030562195.1 of Nipponacmea schrenckii. Classification (NCBI taxonomy): domain Eukaryota; kingdom Metazoa; phylum Mollusca; class Gastropoda; family Lottiidae; genus Nipponacmea; species Nipponacmea schrenckii. The sequence continues at coordinate 24,465,121 of CM060200.1, forward strand.
CGGGTAACTACAGGGGAATTTCTCTGCTATCAGCCATAGGAAAAGTATTTACGAAAATAATGAATAATCGACTAAGTTCATGGTGTGAAATGGAATCCCTACTATTTGAGGAGCAAGCTGATTACAGAAGATAGCTTGCCAGACAAGGTAATATACGCCCACTGGCAGCATTTATTTCAAATAAAAACTTTTCAGTAAGCTTACAATAAGTGGAATGAATTATTCAACCTACCAACCTATTTTATTCTAGGGTCTCTAGTTTCATTAAAAACTGTCAAGAATTGTACCTAATAACAACTCATTAAATATTTTTCGGTATTTTTATGATTTGCAATAGTGTTCACCCTTAATAATATTTTGATATTTTTAATTCTTAATAAGGCTCATCCTTGGTTGATATTAAACAATTTCAGCGAGTTTTGTCAAAAAGGAATGTTTAGATTGTTCACAAGCCAAAAGTTGAAAGCGTTTTTGAAAACAGGCGCAATAACTGACACTAAATATTTTTCGATTTATCGGATTTTCAATAGGGTTTATCCTTGTGAGAAAACAAATACTAAAGCCAAGTTTCATCAAAATCCATTCAAAATTGTTCTTTCTAGAGTGTTTGCGAGTTAAATTGAACGCGTTTTCAAAATCAAGGTCAATAACTTGTACTAAATATTTTTTGATTTTCAATAGGGTTTATCCTTGTGAGAAAACAAATACTAAAGCCAAGTTACATCAAAATCCATTAAAAATTGTTCTTTCTAGAGTGTTTACAAGCTAAAATTGAACGCGTTTTCAAGAACAAGGGCTATAACTTACACTAAATATATTTCTATTTATTTGATTTATAATAGGGTTCATCCTTGGGTAAAAACAAATACTCAAGCCAAAGTTAATCAAAATACATTAAGAATAGTTCTTTCTAGAGTGTTTACAAGCTAAAATTGAATGCGTTTTCAAGAACAAGGGCAGTAACTCATACTAAAATTTTTTTCAATTTAGCTGATTTTCAATAGGGTTCATCCTTGAGTTATAACACACTCTCACACCAAGTTTCATCGAAATCCATCAAGAATTGTGCCATGTAGAGTGTTTACGAGACAAAAATCGAACGCGTTTAAAAGAACAAGGGCAATAACTCATACTAAATGTTTTTCGATTTCGCTGATTTTCGATAGGGTTTATCCTTGAGTTATAACATACTCTCACACCAAGTTTCATCAAAATCGGTCAAGAATTGCACGTTTTAGAGTGTTTACGAGCCATTCAAGAACAAGGGCACAAACTCATACTAATTTTTTTCCGATTTCGCTGATTTTCAATAGGGTTCATCCTTGCGTGATCATAAACACTCATATTAAGTTTCATCTAAATCCGTCAAGAATTACACCGTGTAGAGTGTTTACGAGCAATTGTGGACGGACGGACGGACCGACGGGCGGACGGACTGACGGACCGACGGGCGGACGGACGGACGGACGGATGTGGGTGACGACAATATACGCCCCCATTTCATGTGGGCGTATAAAAAGGGTATAGTACCAGAGATAACATTTTTACACTACATCCATGTACAGCCAATTAAAATCCTGTGTACAACTTGGGAAACTAACCTTATCTGAATTTTTTAACTGTAGTATTGGTACTCGTCAAGGTTGTATGCTCAGTCCGCTCTTGTTTACGTTGTTTTTAAATGAGCTTCTACAAATGATTAAGATAGAGAAATGTTCTGGTACAGATAACATAGTAAATCTACTTTTTGCTGATGACATAGCTGCTGTAGCTGACACTGTAGGTAGGCTTCAGAAGCAAATTGATTGTGTCAGTCGTTTTTGTAAACGCTATTGAATGAAGATAATTTTAGCTAAAAGTAAACAGTGGTATTTAGAAGGGGTGGAATTATTAAGAATAATGAGAAATGGTTTTATGAAGGGGAGATAATCGAAACAGTATACAAAGATCTAAGATCAGAATACTTACACAGTAATTATGTTGAAAGACAGTCATAATATTTTCTATGGCTTATGAAATATCCTAGTTCAAATTTGGCAGAATTTATAGGAGAAAGATATAGGAGAAAATATCTTCTAGAGCAAACTGAATTAATAAAGTAAAATGAAATTGTTTAACTAACAACTATATATAAATTGTTATGGGGATTAGAGTGTTTATGTAATATAGTTATAAATATCATGTTGTCATATGTAATATGGGCTGGAGGCCTGCTACTGAGATTTGTAAATAATATTGGGTAAGGAAGATGTTTGAGGATTTGATAATGAATATCTTCAGTCCCAGTAGCTGTGGGCCTGTTAAATGAAATTTCAATTCAGATAAAGTAAATTCTTTGTTATAATATTCGTCGGATCAAGGGTAAAGCGGATACAATACCTGTGAACTGATTTGGATAGTCCGTGCTTCATCTAGATCATTTTGAAGGGATTGAAGATATGAAAAGCGCCTCATAGAAGGGCCAATTAGCTTTAGAGATTCCTTTTTTATCGCCTGTCTACTGGTGAAGGACCATTATTCCATAGTATTACAGGATAATGATCACTGTGGCATAATGGTGGTAGGAGAAAATGTCTCCATGGCACTAATTCCTCAAGCCAACGGATTACATTGTTACATATATAGCGGAACTTCGTTAAGATTATGACTTAAACCTCGACAATTCCATTGTATTATATATTTTTTTAGTTGTATTGGCTAGTTGGCCAACTATTACTAGGTCTAGAGTCTGTGCTTCTCATAACTGACGTAAGCTTGCAACCAATGAACTGACCTGATTGGCCTAGCTGTGCTGCAATTCAAAGTATATGAATATCAAAACTCACTGATGACTAGTCTACCTATGAATTAGAATTTATTAGCTCTTGTAAATTTCTCTTGTGTGCCTATGTTGTTTTTAACTTAAAGCTTAGCATATTGGATATGGACCTTCTTGCCGAATAAGTTGGTTTTCTAAACCACATTTTATACAGATATCTTTAAAAACATGCGAACATTTAAATTTGATTCAGAGTTGAATATTATGTATTTTCGATTTTTTTCCCCAATGTATTGCCCCATGGGCTGAATGTGAGACAAGACCATGTATATTGGGCCTAATTCTGACCCATGCAAAATAAAGAGTTTATTATTATTACTATTATTATCCAAGATTGAATTAACCCAACGATGTCATGAATTGTTCAGAGAATTTCAAATCGTTTAGAATTTTTTTTCACACTTGTGGCGAATGACCCTTTGAAGACTGGTGTTGTTTTAAAACAACACTATTCTAAACCAGACATAAAATTACAATGTTATACATTTTATTATTTTGTACCATATATGCATAGTATACAACATATTTACCAGTTAAATATAGCTCCAAAAGGTTACTGGGTTCGAAAAGTCACGTGTCACTTGACATTGTCCAGAAGCCTAGGTCAAATGACATTTTCTCCACGGTCCTGATATCAACAAGTTAAGGTATAGTTAATCTAAATTTTAACTTTTTCTGATGAAAATTATATATTATTGAAGATTAAGATTTTGTGCTTCTATGTATATGAAACACATTCTTTCTAATAATGTTACCATGGAGAAATAACCACATCAATGTTCGTGTTGTTTGTGAACAACATCCGTCAAATGTGGTAAAAATTAATGCTCTTATGTGCATGCATTGCAAGTATTTCATGCACTTTTTACTAAGATTGGGTGAAAGCTTACTCCAATAACTTTTAACCCTTTTAAATACAAATAATTCTGATTTCAGATGCTACAGAAACAGAAACTGTCTAGGGACGAAGTTGTTAAAATCATATACCTACCCGAAGGTGATGTTTCAGATATTGGCGAACCATCTGATGATGAAGCTGATGGGTGGCTTTCGGACAATTCTGATGAGTCCTCTGTCGATTTAGAACCACAGAAACTATCTGTGGAGCTTGACGACCAACCTTCCACATCATGCAAAAAGCTAAAGCAACGATACAGATGGATCAAGCAACCACTGCAGAACAAAGATACTACATGGACTGGTAAATTTTCAGACCCTCCCGAAGAACCATGGACCGCATATACATATTTCAAAATGTTCTTTGACGATAAGATGATGTCTAATATTGCCAATCAAACCAACATGTACAGTATGCAACGGTACGCAAAAGAACTTGGAACAAGTTCTAATCAAATTGAACAATTTATAGGGATACATATATTCAACGTTCCTCAGTACAGAATATTTTGGGAAAATCCAACAAGATTTGCACCTATAGCTGATGTTATGTCCAGAACTGTATTCGATCGGCTACGAACCTCAATTCATTTTAATGACAATACACAGATGAAGCCCCGTGGTGATGTAGAGTATGACCGTCTTTTCAAGATCCGCCCTCTCATTGATAGCCTTCGCGAAAATATGAAGAAGACTGAGCCAGAAGAGAAACACAGCATCGATGAGCAAATGGTGCCTTTTAAGGGAAGAAGTCACATTAAGCAATACATGCCAAAGAAACCACATAAATGGGGATTTAAAATATTGACACGATGTGGTGTATCTGGTTTGATTTATGATTTTGAAGTTTATGTTTGTCAAGGTTCGGTTCCTGATAAAGGTCTAGGTGTATCTGGTGATGTTGTTGTCCGTCTGGTTGAAGGTCTGGATCCAACTTTAAACCATAAAGTGTATTTTGATAACTGGTTTACGTCGATGGATCTCATGGTTCGATTACAAGATATGGGGATTTGGGCAATTGGTACTGTTCGAAGAAACAGGCTCAAGGGATGCATTATGATGACCGATAATCAATTGAACCCCTGCCAGTGCTCATAAGTTTTGTCAAAGTGAACGAGAGGGTCGTTTTATAGCTGTTGAATGGGCTGACAACAAAGTTGTTCATCTTCTTTCTTCATTTTGTGGTGTTGAACAAATGTCTGAATGTAGGCGATACAACAGGGTAACAAAGTAACATGATACAGTTCAAAGACCTGCTATTGTTGCTGAATATGTAAAATATATGGGTGGTGTGGATTTGTCGGATATGTTGATTGAATTGTACAGGATCAATATAAGAAGCAATCGTTGGTACCTTCGCCTGTTCTATTATTGTATAGATACAGCAGTGAATAATAGCTGGCTATTGTACAGGCGCCACTGTGATCAACTTAACCAACCTCATATGAAATTATTGCCTTTCCGGAGTCAAATTGCTGATGCTCTTATGCTGGCTGGAAAGTCCAAGAAGCGAGGACCAGGCCGCCCACTTTCACCTCTGCTGCCCACCAAGAAATCGAAGTCAGCAGTACGTCCAGTGAATGATGTCAGATACGATCAGTATGGTCATTGGCCCCAGTATAATCAAGCACAGCAACGCTGCAAGTACTGTCCAAAAGGATACACACACTTTATTTGTAGCAAATGTAATTTGGGTCTCTGCTTGGTCAACAACCGAAATAGTTTTTTCTTATTCCATAATCGGCCATAAATATATCTTAATTTCAAAATAGAGAAGAGAAACATGCAACCAAACCTGAACCATTCATATTTCCTGTATCAATCGATATTTCTTATATGAGCATTATTTTTACAGTGAAAATATGTTCACTAATTCCTTTGAAATTTAATAAACTAAAATGATTTTTAAGCTTTTTGTCTAAATGTTGTTGTATTTGAAAGAATATCAATTCATGTCACTCGCTTGTAAAACTCATACAAACGTAGAATATCTATCAGCCAAATATGTTGTCCAAAAAAACGGCCAAATTAGCCAAAAACAATATGTAATCAAATCCATGAAAGGAAACTAGTTTAATGTTGACCTCTGTTAAGGCTATGTCCTTTTGAAATATATTACCACATCAGACCAATGTTGTTAAGGAACAACATTACACAGTTTCCATGGAAACCACAAAATTTAAAAAAAAACATCTTCAAAATGATATTTTATACCGTTTCAACAGTTTCATACAACAGAATAATGTTGCCTTCAAAGGGTCAACTCTTACATTAACAAAGACTAAAGGACTGACTGACGTCATTTCGTTCTTGCGTCATTCATTCATATAGTAGTCTAGTCCATAAATAAATTTATTCATAAAATACAATTAAAACAGTTTCGAGCGAAGCTCTGCAAATATACAAAAACCTAAAAACTTGACGGAAAACAACAGTTATGGGCCTAGGTGCAACTCGAAAGCTGCAATTAAATGCAAGAATAAATTACCGGTATATAGAAAATAAACAGATCATATAAAATAGAATAATTAATCATGAATTAATCAAATTATAAAGAGATAGAAGGTGAAATTTATAAATATGCATATATTCGATTTTTCGTTTATTTCTAGGACTGTCTATTAATACGGTATTTGTAAATTTATCTTTCTATTTTGTCATATTATGTATTTTGGTGTGCGCGATTTGCATACCGAATATTTCCTCAAAGTTCACGTGGTTTTGTTTATTATCAGACCACAAATAACCTATTTGCATAACAAGACTTACGTCCCCGTATGCCTATTTTTTAGTGTTGACATTAGAAACCGGTATTTTATGAGTGAAGTTTATTAGTATTTTGTCAGTTATATCAGACATATTTCAGTATTTGTACTCTTTAAGGAACCATAATAGTATTTTTACCCCTTTGACATTTATCATTCATGAGCCTATATGGTTTCCATCTGTTATCCAATAATAGTAGAATTTTGTGACATAAGTGCTTTGATTGATTTATACTGTATGTTGACATCCATATTTCATATTGTATATTTCAGTTAATCGCTCGCTATTTTAAGCTTACCGGTGAAAGGAAATTGAATTTCTAACATTATTGCTCTCTTTCAAGACATTCACAGAAGTTTGCCTTTCTTGACAATTATAAGCGGAGCAGGAAATGACCATAATTTTGAATATACGTCGGAAAACATCTATCGTTCTTCAGCCTCGTTCAGGAATTAGCCCTCTAGTTCTATTAATACCTCTATGAACTCTTATAATAAGGGAGATAACCACACATCGACAGGTCCAACAATATGCTTCACAAAGGGCCAAGTCGTCAAACTAAATATTTAAATTCGTGCCGAAATCGACACTCGAACTAAATTACGACTATTTCCCAAATCGCGTTAATCCCTTGCTCCGTCAAAGACAAGCAACGACCTGGATAATCGAGGCTAGTAGTGTCAAGGAGTCCCGGAAATACATAAAGATGGCCTGTTGCCGGAAATATGAAGTTCGTTAAAGATAAGAAAAATAAAGACGAGAAATTAAAAAATATAGATTCTCATAAATGTGACAAAAAATGATAAAATCAATCTTGGCACCCCAGAGCATCTTGTTCTTTTAGAAAATTCGAAAATAGTCAAACATTTACTCATCTTATTTTACACTAAAAATCAACAGTGTGGATGTTTATCAAAGGGTTAATTTATCTGACATATATAACACACAAACAGATTTACTAAGACTGAATCTGCAAAAACCGATACGCTGTATTATTTTGTTAAATCTTGTTCGACTTTTATATTGTGTAACTATCAATCAAGTAGATCACTGGTTCTCAACCGGGAGGAATTTCCTCCCCTAGGGAGGAATCAAGAAGTAGTGGGGAGGAAAAATGACTAGGGGTGGAAAAATGACTAGGGGAGGAAATAGGGAGGAAATGGTGAGGAAAATCGGAATAAGTTGTTAAGCGCAGTTACATCATATAAGTGATAATTTTGAATTCAAATTTCCAATCCATCCGTGCGTTTGCGCGTGTTTTGTGTGAACTTTCTCGGAAAACATGTGGAAATGGTTGTCACATGATAACGCCCATGACCACGCGTTTTCATAAACGATAGTTCTCGTCAATGATCAAAAAGGAACACAGATTACAGATTAAACTGGGTGTGTACAAAACGAAGGCCTAAAGACCTAAGACCTAAAAAAGGAAGACGCCACAAGGAAAAAAAACGAAGACCTAAAAAAAGGAAGACCCCACGAGGTAAAAAACGAAGAACATGGGAAAAAATCCGACAAGACATAGGAATATTCCATTGAAATTTTACTCGAAGGTTAAGCATGTCAATACGCCAATTTCCCCAGAAAATGAGCAAAATCCATCACCCCCTCCCTTCCTTACAGGGTGAAACATAAATACGGACGTAAAAAAAAGGTATAAAAGGAAGACCCCACGAGGTAAAAAACGAAGACCCTGTGATAAAATCCGACAAGGCATAGGAATATTCCATTGAAATTTTACTCGAAGGTAAAGCATGTCAATACGCCAATTTCCCCAGAAAATGAGCAAAATCCACCACCTCCCCCTTCCCTACAGGGTGAAACATAAATACGGACGTAAAAAAGGTATAAAAGGAAAATCCCCACGAGGTAAAAAACGAAGACCCTTTTCGGATTTTTTCACAGGGTCTTCGTTTTTCACCTCGTGGGGTCTTCCTTTTTTAGGTCTTCGGTCTTTGGGTCTTCGTTTTGTACACACCCGTTTAAACTCTCTATTGTTAGCGAGAATATCTTAAAATCATCACAGATAATGCTATGTTGTGACTAGCTGAGGGACTTAAACTTAATATCTTAATTCCATCCCGTAATAATTTTATCATTGCCTGATTAGAGATTAACGCGTGTCACGGGCAATTGAAATACAAGTAAAGAATATTTTATTGATTTATTTTGACATTGAAAACGGTAGGCCCCGTGAAAATTATGGTTACGAAAATAAAAAAAAATCGGTAGATTTGGGTCTCCCGTCGGTAGATTTTTGGTTAGCATTCTTCCAATTTTGAATTGTTAGATGCCATTATGCGAGTAAAAGACATTACTACAAAAATGCAGATTACAATGCATGAAATACAATCAAAAATTAGTGATTATTTCGTGAAACAGATATAGTACTATTTATAATTGTTTGTTGTTATTAAACCATTATGAATGTATGATGTACCTTCTCTTCTAATGACACTTGCTTCTATTAAGAGACCACCCCCTGTAAGAGACCACTGGGTCCCCTGGGTGGTCTCTTAAAAGAACTTTTACTGTATATTGTGACAAGCTATAAGAGACGTTAGAGGTAAATTCTTAAACTTTATATATAGTGGGCATGTTTATGATAAAGTTGGCATGTTTATTTTAAAGTGGGCATATTAATTATATATGTCAAGGACGATTTACTGTCCAATGAAATCAATTTATTAGGATTCCCAAATCTCTGACCATTCATTGGTGCGTGAATGAATATTCCATTATATATAGAGGGGGTTACATTTTATGTTACGTGAAAAAAAAATATCGAATTGAAATAACTTGAATCACGTAAATTTGAAATCAACAGCCTTGTCTTCATTGAAAAATATATATTTTTAAATAAGGTAAGGTAGTTCCGGTACTTGATTTGTATCTAAGAACTGAGTCCGAAATATAGTCAACGCCTCAAGGAGTCAATGCTATCCCCAGTTATGGGGGAAATTAAAAGGAAGGCTATTTTGTTGGTGTATTAACCCATAAATTAACCATTTTACAAACAAAAACTTATTGGTAATATTCCTTTAACGAGTTGACTAAATGCTACCCAGTAAGTTATTGATGTGTACCCAATAAGTAAGTCCGGAAGTGTATATACTCAACACGCCAAGGATCAATGCTACCTAATAATTGTGTCTGAAATATCTACTCAATTATATGTATACTATATGCTACCCAATAAGTAATTTCTTGATATCTACCCACCAACTAAGTCCGGAAGTGTATATATTAAACATTCCAAGGACCTAATGCTACCCAATAATTGTGTCCGAAATATACCCATTACCACAAAGATTAAATGATACCAAATAGGTTGATTTATGATATAATTCTCGGATGAGTTTGCAGACAAACTGGTAAAAGGTACAGAAATTCTAAATCTATAGTTGATCTAAGAATGATTTCTATTATCAAATAAAATAAAACCGGAAGTTCTATCTCTTACCGGAAGTGAGGTTATATGCAGGAGCGTAGCGTGACCATTTTGACTGGGGGGGTGTAACGTCTAAGTTTTACCGACGAACACGTGTAACGTCAAAGTTTTACCGACGTACACGTGTTCTTCCCGGGGCAAAAATAACTTACTCGCACTTTTAAGTATATACATTATACACGAACGAAATCCATCGTTAAAGCAAATCCTAAACCTTAGAAAACCATATCAATCAGGGGTGTATCTAGAATATGCCTGAGAGGTGATTTTTCCAAGGCAAGCTCTGCAGGCCAAAGGCCTTCGTGTTCGGCCCTTGCAGTGGCGGGGGGTTCGGGGGTCCTTCCCCGGAAAATTTTACATACTTGGAAACCCGGAGAATACATCTGACGCGATTTTGGAAGTCTTTTCCACATGTCCAAATTATCAATTTTCATCGGAAAACCATGTTTTCTATGTCCTTTTTCGACCTATTCCGCGTTTTACCGACATTTGGGGGGGGGGGGGGGGTTGGTTTCGGGTGTTCTCCCCCTGAAAATTTTACAAACTATGAAACCCGGAAAATACATCTGACGCGATTTTGGAAGTCGTTTCCACCGGTCAAAATTATCAATTTTCGTCGGACAACCATATGTTTTATATAGCCTTTTTCGACCTATTCTGCGGTTTACCGACAAGTTCAGTAAAAATCACTTTTTATGTAGACGAACAGTTTTCCGATAACATCATAACTGACAAAAGGTTTCCACACTTTCGGTCAGCCAATCGGTTTAACTGAAGGCTCTATTTCCCATCCATGACCGTCTATTATCGACCGATTCCGCGTTTTATCGACAAGTTTAGTAAAAATCACTTTAATGTAGACGAACGGTTTACCGATAACATCTTAAGAGACACAAGGTTTTCACTCTTTCGGTTAACAAATCGGTTTTACCGACGGCTCCATCTATGACCTTCTTCTATCGGCCGATTCCGGTAGTTTCAGTAAAAAAAAAATACTTTTAATGTTGACAGTTTACTCATAAAATCATAACCAACACAAGGTTTTTACTTTTTAGGTTAATTGGTTTTACCGACGGTCCCACCTTGCCGTCTTTTATCGACCGATCATAACCAACACAATGTTTTGACTTTTTAGGTTAATTAATCGGTTTAATCGATCGATTCCGCGTTTTACCGACGGTTCCATCCATGGCCCCCCTTTTTACCGACCGATTCCGCGTTTTACCGACGAGTTCAGTAAAAGTGGGGGGGGGGGGGGGTGTGACACCCCCCAACACCCCCCGGTAGCTACGCCCCTGGTTATATGCAATATATTAAATATTTTACCCACGATTTGCAATTCATCGGCAAAAATTTCAGACCGTGATTTCTCGTTTAATATCAATGGTAAAATTTAGAAACTTTACCAGTTGATAGGCGATATGATACGATTTTTGAAAAATTTTGAAAAAAAATTTCGACTTCCGGTTAAGCCTGAAATGACGTAATTACGTAACTTCCGGTCTATAACAGCTAGGTGAAATGTGAAAACTGTTTTATAAATAACTTGTAAATAGTAATCGATTTGACCTAAATAATTTAGTCAAGCTGCCATATCGGCCGCCATTTTGAATTTTCATTACAATTCTTAAAGCCAAAATTCAGACACTATTGATAGACCGATTTCGATGAAATTTAGCACATAGATACTTTAGATCATTATCTACCTTTTCTAGGAGGCAGATTTTTAAATTTCGCATTTTTTTTCGAATTATTCAATTTTCGATTTTTTCAAAAATAGGTCACTTTAACGGCTACGGAAGATGTGACCCACTAAATCTATGACCTTGAAAATTAAGTCAAATAATATTCAATATATTGTCTACGAGTAGGTATTTTTTAATTTGGCTTACTTAAAAAAATCACAGAGATAAGTGTACTTAAATACAGCAAAAATTGATAATTTTCGATTTTTCGCTATTTTAACCGTTACGGAAGGTGTGACCTAATTATTTTATGAGTTTGAAAACTAGGTCAAATGATATTCAACATATTGTCTAGATGTAGGTCATTGCAAATTTAGCCTACATAATATTTTAAGGCTCTCGAAATACGTTCATAATTGTAAGTCCGGAAGTGTATATTCTATTCAACATATTGTCTTGATGTAGGTCATTGCAAATTTAGCCTACATAATATTTTAAGGCTCTCGAAATACGTTCATAATTGTAAGTCCGGAAGTGTATATTATATTCAACGTTCCAAGGAGAGACAGATCAATCCAAAATAATTTACTTTGAGTGATTGCCCTTGTTGAGCTGGTTTATTGATGGATTTTGATGAAATTTATTGTTAGTTTTCATCATCACCCAATGGTGAATTTTAATTTAAAAAAAATCCATTTTCCGATAATGTGGGCTTATTACGATGGCCATCGCTATTTTTATAGAAGGTATCGTAAGGTTTTCTTAACATTCAAAGAATATGAAATCCGAGATGAATATTTTCATTTATACATGCAATGCAGTTACGAATGATGTATACATAATTAGGAATGTTTATTGAGACAATTTAAAATATTATGGTATCATCGAATGCGTGTTTTATATGCCAACATTTAAGATAGCGAAGCACGGTGACATGCGCCCACCCACAGTTTTGATTGCAAGTTCAAATCATTGTTTTCTGTCCCTTCACATTTGGTTCATTTCTATTTTATAGAGAAATTTTCAGCAGACAAAATAAAAATCAAAAGATTCCATATATTAAAGAAATACATAAATAGTTTATATGCATGCTAAAGTACGGTAGAGACAATATCTTAGAATAAACAATTTTGTTTGTTTTGTCAACTTTTTTTTTCTTCGTCGGACGATATGTGTACATGCAGGACTTAAAAAAAATGCGATGCAAATAAATAAATTAATTTATTTGTTGGATATGATTATGAATCGAACCCAGACGTGCACAAACAATCTACAGTATATATTAAAGCACTTCGGACGAAACTGAATTTATCTGTCTACATCAAAACAACAGTAGGCTAAATCCCTGTCTAAATGCTTTAAATTAATTAATGTGACTGAACGTAAATTGACCATAATTTATAAATTGGACCCTAAGCGCACATGTGTAATTTGTTACACTACCTCCTCAAATGACATGCAGTCTTGAGATATACCAAGGACGGATTATATCAATGTGGAGCAAACTTACCATAATTATAGTAATAGCAACTGTGTATAATAATGTCTGGTATTATAAAGTCAATTTACGGGGCCTCCTTTACCTAATACTTCATTACTCATATAGACCAACATTTATCTTAGAAATGGTTTACTAGAATTCTAGAACACTGCTGAATCAATGGATTCTTGGTTTTTTTGCTCACTGAATAAACAAGGAGTAAATGATTTAGTGCTATGATTGTTCAAAACCTTGGCCGTATTTGGATTTGAGCAAAGATCGTTCATTGTAAATTCATAAGGCGGCGGTAAAAATCTCAATTTTCAGAAAATAAAATTTATCATTTTATTTTCGTAGGTCGAACAATATTGTTTACTTCAATTTATGAATACCATGTACCAAAACCTTCAGAAATGCGTCCCTTAACATATCTATTAACTTAAAAAAGCCTACCATTAATTGTTATACCGGTACACCAAAACTATTTTAAAAACTTACGTAAATTTCATGAATCATGAAGACCCTTGTTAATACCGTAACAACCTTTACTATTCTTATCGCCAATTTAAATGATATATATTTTAAAAGATAATTTGTAACCAAATGAAGGGTAGATATTCAAGATATAAACCAAATTGCCAGTCCTGTCTATTTCATTCTGAAAATTTAAAAAAGGACCTCTAAAAACAGCAGAATGATAATAATTTGTCATTATTGACTGTCCTAGATATCTTTAGATAACAAGACCCGGAGCTTGTTTGACTTAGCTCCTATGCCTAGCTTGGGCTTCTTTATTGTTATTTTATGATCCTTATAGACTGTCCTAGATATCGTAGACTGAGACCCAGTCCACACACCAGCCTGGTTTAATCTCAACCAGAATCTACTTTCTTTCCTTCGTGATCAATGATCAAAAGTTACTTTCAAGTTTTCCAAAAATAAACCTGTCATTAGATTTTTTGGTATTTCTTTCTAAAATATATTACCTTAAAATATACAAATAAACTGATTTACTGCCTTGATTTTAAACATAGTTTGGATTTGAGATTTATTTCTGATCAATAATCTCAATAATCTCAATAAATGGTGAGGAGAGTAACTAAATTTTAACTATTTAATGTAATTTCTTTTGTCGCAAAATATAATACATGTAAATAAAAACTGGATTCGTATTCTTTCCTTAACTTTTCTATCTTCTACCTGTGTTTGAATGAAATAATAATGAGAAAGACAGTATCTTTACGCTAGAAATTGTGACAGACTAGAATCAGTCCTCAGATGTTCATTTATACAACAACGATAAAGGTAAATATTTTTGCTTTGTCTTGTAAACGGAATCAATTTAAATTAATGTGTCTGAGACTAGATTTCTCTGAGAAACACCCTTTAAAGTACCAGATGATCAAGTGTAGTGACTTGTATAATTTCATGAAGCACTGCACAAATCCTTTCTTAATACAGTAGCAGCATTTATTGTTCAAACCGCCAAAATAAATGATACAATTTTAAAAAATAATATGTAACCAAATGAAGGGAAGACATTCAAGATATAAACCAAGTTGCCAGTCCTGTCTTTTTCATTCTGAAAATTTAGAAAAGGACTTCTAATAACAACTTGGTGATTATAATTTTTATTTCGAACACGAATACAGAGGGATTAGATGGGGTCAACTAGGATTTGAAGTAGCTCAGCTTTCATAACTGCGATAAAGGCAGAACTTTAAGGGTGATGTACAGCTTTTAGGACCAAGTCCTTGGTAGTAGAACCAATTGCTTACTAGCAATAGACGATGTTGCTTACTTCAAAGATCAAGGCCAGGAGGTCTTATTGACCATCTCTAGATACCAAGATCCGGAGCTTGTTGACTTAGCTCCTATGCCTCTTTGGGCTTCTTACTGTTATTTTATGATCCTTATAGACTGTCCTAGATATCGTAGACTAAGACCTAGTCCACACACCTGCCTGGTTTAATCTCAACCAGAATCTAATTTCTTCCCTTCGTGATCAATGATCAAAGGTATATTTTTGGTTACATTTATTTTTAAAACTTTGTTTATCAGCAATAATGCTAATTAATAAGGTTTTTTTTTTAATTGTGATTAAATTAGGATTGTGCAATACTTTCTTCTAAAGCTAAAAGTCAACTACATCTAAACCTATTCAGTACTAAAGGTATGATTCTTAGATACAGTCAGCTCAATAACATAAAATCTTTTTTTAATCCTGAAATAAATTGAAATTCTTCAAGACAAAATATAAACCTTTGTTATATGTTGGAAAAAGGGAAAAGTTGTTGTATCTCAATTTCTACTATTGTAAAATATAAACTATCCTCTTTATTTTCATTCCATTCTATCACAGGGACGACAGAATGCAAAAAAATATGTCGTAAGTACAAGCTAAATAAAGGGGATAATATGTAAAAAATAAATAAATATATTTCTTGAACATCCTACTTAATTGTATTTACTTGATCAAAATTAATTTGTTTTAAAAGAGTTAATGATAAATGGAAAGTACTAATTTTTAATTACACGTTTATTTCGCTTAAATCTGTTCAGTAGATTTCTTACGCCTAACAAAAACAATACAGATCTAAGATGTTTACGTAAACTTTTAAATAAACTGTAATTTAATTAACTATTGGATTTTTAAAGTTACAACTTTTAAATATGTTCAGGGACACATTTGGCAAGATTTTGATGTGAAGTTTTCATAAATTTGTGTCAAAGAAATAATTCGGCTTACGACATAAAAGGAACGCCCTTTAATATTTTACATCGAAATGACTCATCTACCAAACCAATATATTTTTAAAAAACACACCAAAAGTTATTAATTTTAATTCATTTTCCAGAACCAAATTGTAAGAATTCACCAACCCAGTCCATTTTAAAAGCAACAAGCTCGAAGTTACTCATTTCTATTTTCTAGAAGCCATTATTTAAGCGCTAAATTTAGAACTTTTATACGAAAATTACATGAAATAAATTAAATTTACTTCAAAAACTATGGTATTTACTTCAAAAACTATGGTAGTTACTTCAAAAACTATGGTAGTTACTTCAAAAACTATGGTAGTTACTTAGAAAACTATGGTATTTCATAAAACTATGGTAGTTACTTAGAAAACTATGGTATTTACTTAAAAACTATAGTACTTAAAAACTATGGTATTTACTTCAAAAACTATGGTAGTTACTTAGAAAACTATGGTAGTTACTTCAAAAACTATGGTAGTTACTTCAAAAACTATGGTAGTTACTTCAAAAACTATGGTAGTTACTTAGAAAACTATGGTAGTTACTTCAAAAACTATGGTAGTTACTTCAAAAACTATGGTAGTTACTTAGAAAACTATGGTATTTACTTCAAAAACTATTGTAGATTACTTCAGAAAACTATGGTATTACTGAAATCAGAAAACTATGTGTAGTTACTTAGAAACTATTATTTAATCTTACAGACAAAGTCTCAAGAAATTACCTTATGAAAACATGGATATAAAATATGTTAGTTCTGGAAATAAGCTTATAAATCTATGTGAATACTACGATTCTGTCTAAATAAATCTTAGATGCTCTTTTTTAAGGACAAAGTGGACATATCAACCACATATGACTTTGATTCTGTATAACTGTATGAAAGATTGTGAGTCTACGTATTTGGAAATGAACCGGCAGTATATGTATAATATGTAGAGTAGCACAATACTTCTTCGTCTGATGTAGAAAGTGTATAAGTATTTGAGGAAAACTGACATTCAAATATATGCTTAATATTATTGGTGCAAATTATAAGTACTGTGTATGTAAAGTTTATTAATGAGATATACGAAATTCTTACTGAAATCAGATTTACGAAAATGAATTTGTTTATTTTTAAGAATTCATTTTACTGTATCTAGTTCCACATCTGAATTCTGTTTGCTTTCTAGAATTCTGTTTACTTTCTAGAATCATGTTTACATTCTAGAATTCTGTTTACTTTTTGGAATCATGTTCACTTTCTGGAATTCTGAGTTTACAATCGGACAACAGTCAAATGTTGGTACTAATGTAGATGACGTCGTTTCTATCTGGAAATGAAAATTAAAATCACTGGATATAAAAATATACTATCCAAATTCTGATGTGTGTCGGCAATAGACTATCCAATTTCTGATGTATGTCGGCAATAGACTATCCAAATTCTGATGTATGTCGGAAATTGTAAAGCTTCAATTTCCCTTCCAAAAAATTAGATTCTGTTTCTTTTAAAAATGCAACAGAAAAGGACATTTTAATCTCATAAGTAAATTCATCACAGAATTAAAATAAAAGAATACTTACAATTCCCAATTGATGTTTGTTGTCCATTATTCTGTTTATTCTAATCCTTTCTCAAATTTTTGCTTGAATTATCCACTGGATCTTCTTTGTAGTCTTCCTGTTTTGCTCCAATTGTGTTGACATGGAAAGAAATATAAGAATTGTTTACTTAAAAATGAAAAGCAGTAACGTCATTTAAACATATAAAACTATATCTAGGCGTTTATAAAACTGAAAAGGGTCAGTAAACAAATGATCAAAAGTTACACCTGAAAATGTTTCTATAATACGCTTTATTTATAATAAACTCTTAAATTAGTTTTGGCGTTTAAAAATTAATGGTTTGGTTTTCGGGGTTCATATTTTACATAAAGAATGATTTAGTAGTAATTATAAAACAAAACGACCCTTTACTAAATAATACTTACCAAAACATCTCCATATAACTTATTTCTTGTTGATATCCTTAATGGCGGTTTAAACTCCCTGTACTGTACTAGGTAAAGATTTGAATATGTGGAAACAATAGTGTGGGTGAAAAGTGTTCAGATAAAGCTCACTGTAGTGGACAATGATTGGATGGTGGTGATTTGTGCTCAGATTGTTCAGTTCAGATTTTGCTGGTTATTATTTGGTTTGTTTGAATTTTGATCCAAATCACTGTATATACAGAATAAACACTGTATGTGCTGGGTTTGATATTTGAAACAATGAAACAGACTGTATTGAAAAAGACAGTTTAAAGAGAAATAGATGGTGAACTTTGTTCTTAGAATGTTAAAAATAGAGATGGCCATCGTGATACGCCCACATTTATAATGGTAGCCAAACAGATGAGACTCAATATTTTCTAAAAATTTAAAAATTTAACTTGTGGACAAGGGGGAAAAACACACTGTCCCTGCTATATGCACTTTTTTGTACAGTAACACCTACTACTAAAACCCATATTAAGATGAAAAGGCTAAAAAGTTGCAGTGGTGCATCGATTCTGTCTTGTGCGCCTTCAGACGAATAGGTCAAAGAAAACAATGAACTGACATGGATTGCATGTTCGGACAGTACGTTACAGAAGGTAGTATTCGTGAGATTCAAACAAAAAATCGCAGAAAAATCGACACACAAGGAAAAGATGCGCAGTGTATCAAACGTGCGTTCATCCGTCGGTCCCGACCGCAATTGCTTGTGAACGGGATTGAGACAACAGTTTTTATCGGATTTGAATGAAACTTAATTGATTAGATCTCGGAGAAGTTCGATATTGGCGATTTTTCGATGAACCATTTTTGATAGAGGGGTGGAAACTACTATCTCGTAGTTCCGGGAAAGCACGGGCCTAGGAATCAGACCTAATTTTTATTTCCTCGCACCGATCGGGATTCGAACCCACGGCACCTAGTCGCCTAGCAGGATTGGGATGAAACTTGCTGTGATCATTTTTATTGATAAGATCTTGAACAAGCTCAATATTGGCGATTCATTCATTTGAACTATATCTGAGTAATTGCCCTTGACTTAGTCCAAACGCATTGAAATTAGGCATTAAATGTAATAGAGACTAGGTTTCATCATATTTTAAAGAAATTTGGTGTGAACATTTATATTGAAGAGATCTTGGATTAGATCTAAATAATGTTTCTGCCTGTGTTAAAATAGAAAATATACTTTAAAATGAGCATTTCTCGCTAGGCAACCGCTCGTGGACAATTTCTATGAAAACAAGTAACTATCAATTCTATGATATAATAGCTGAACCAATCGTTACTGATGTAGATCGGAGGGGCTGACATGGTGTAGTCTAGTGCTTCAGTCATGTTCAAGATCACTCGAAAATATGAAATCACAATAAGGGGTGGGCTAATGCATCTGACCATGGTGCAAATGGCAAAAAAGGGTGGGGGAATTCAGCTGCCTAGGTTCCCTCACTGCACACCGCATAGCTTTATATGTCTCTATCAGTCCCAATAAAGTGCACAAAAGTAGGGCGTACAACTCCATTTATTGCATTTTACTTTTTTAATTTCTTTTGCAAAAGTGTCAGGTTAGGTCGGTGGAGGTCGGACATCAGTTTAGATGATGAGGAACAATATATTAAAACAATCCAGTTATTATGACAATTTATCGACTTTTTTATTCTTTTCTCGTAAATGAATATAGAATTACAAGATAAATATAGTCAAATATCCATATAAAAATATTTAACAGAATATTCAATGAAAAATCCCTGACGATATCAACAGCTACCAACTATGTGGGGAGTCGGGGAGGGGGGGGGGCAGAGAGTCAGACGCCTGCTCTCCCAAAGAATTGGTTGTAATTGAGAAAACTGGCGACTTGCTGGACCTTTGTTTGTAAATCTAAGCGATTTATTCAGGTTTAAATGCTAGGATAACATCTTGACCATTTCGTCCGTGCATTTCTTTCCAAATGACGTTAGTAAAGCCATAATGTTGTAGAAGAGTCTGGTATTCTAGGAAGGTTCTTTCCTTTCCTTCACATAATACCATCATAATAGTGTTCAGCAGTACAGCATCGTAGGGTCCCGTTTTATCTTCGTTTAGACATTTCTCTAATAACAAAATACACCCTCCTGGAAAATACATTGACTTGAGGGTGAGTGCAACTTCACAATGTTAAGCTTGGTTGTTTGGTGGACGACTGTGTATGGCGGAAGCAATAGGTACCAGTTTTGAGTCCATCATGATTGGCGAATAAGCATACAATCCAATAAAATTGCTGCGTTTACAACTTACAAGATACATGAAAGGTAACTATTGCAGTCAAAGTCTAAGACGAAGTTGGTAATATCTTGAAGTGGAGAATTAGAAAGAAAAAAAGGTTGAGGTTTACTAGGTTTAACTAGATCGACCTACCTGGATTAATACTAGCAAAAGCTTTCTTCAGTATAACATCTATATTATCCTCACCCATGTTGTGGAGGATGTGACTCAACATCATTAGATCACATCCGGGTAGTTTATCATCTTTCAAAAAATCTCCTGAAATAAATTGGATTTAGTTTTATTTCTGATACTTCGGTATTTGAATGGTATCTGCAATCAGACCAGTTAGGCTTTTGCAATTTCAAACCGCCGGTTCTATACCATCCATCAAAGGTCTTGAAAGGCGTATACAAAGAAAAAGGTTAACATAACAATATAATTCTGGTGTAATAAGGATAATATAGTGTCCCAAATCATTATAACTTCTCTATTAGGTAGCAGTTAACCATCTGTATACTAGTTCAATGGTATCAGTTGTCTAGAAGAGTAAGCAAACCCTGTCTGGGCGGTGGTGGGGTGGGACTTACCAGACATGAATTCTACTCTAGATTTGGTGTTATCTGGTTGTTGTTGTACTGCTATCTCGATACAGTCAGGCAGATCAAACACAATGGCTTTCATATTCTCGTACACTTTAATAAATTCATAAGCCATATACCCCGATCCACCTGCCAGATCTACCAGCGTTCTGTAGCGACTGAAATCATACGACTTCGTTACGGCTGAAGCAATAGGGATCAGTTTTGACTTCATCATAGCAAAGAAATCAGCTGGGGTAGGCTTTCTAATGGTATAGCCTCCACTATGATTATTCCCCTTAGAACCTTCCCCGTCCCCTGCTTCGTTTTTGATAAATTGTTTATAAGTATCTCCATCTTGACCTGGAAGGAACATACAGAAACCATTTATAAATACATATACAGGGTGTATCCCGGGGGTGGGGAAGAAAAGGGGTATGTGTTCTGTTTCGGGTCGTTTTAAACTTTGAAATACAGAATCCAGTCAAAGGACAATGGCGGCAATGTGTTTTTAAAACTTATCACATTTAGATCAAGACATGAAGTGAGTTAAATCCCTTGCGAAACACAAACCCAACCCACAACCTTCAGGGCAGGGCTGGGCAGGGCAGGGTAGTCAAATAACCGACCATTGGTCAGTTCTGACCGCTGTTACTGCTACATAAGAGTAAACGGGATTGACAATAAGTAGAGCCTGCAAGGGGCACCGAAACGCACACTCACGAAATCTGGAATAACTCCACAGGTTGATATGTGAAGTATATACTTATGATGCTTTTAAGATAATGAATGATTTAAGAAGACATGTAAACACCATTAAATTTTATTCACGATAATTTTAATGCGCGAGCGAGACTTAACTGGTCTAGTTAAATAGGAAAGTCAATAACGGGTGTGACCGCCATTTGCATTGACACATGCGGTCCATCGTCGTCGCATGGAGTTGATCAGTCTCTGGATAGTGTTCTGAGGGATAGCATTCCACTCCTGAACAAGGGCAACTTCAAGTTCCCGGATGTTGTCCATCTGGCGTCGACGTGAAAGACGTCGTCAAATTCCATCCCAAAAGTGCTCGATAGGGGAGATGTCGGGTGACAGAGCTGGCCACTGAAGCACGGGGATGTTCTGCTGTGCAGGGTACTGCATGAACACCCTTGCAGTGTGTGCCCTAGCGTTGCCCACTGTAGACGGGAGACGATCCGTCAATATTGGGCCGAAATAAGGACGTCGTGCACGCAGGCCTGCAGCTCGCTGACGGTTCCTTTCGGTGTCGGGATGAATGAATCCACGTCGTCCTTGGACTTGAGCAACCGTTGTTTTCCCGGTCGAGGACGGTCCCGTTTGCAGAAACCTTTGATGGAGTCTTGCGTTCGTGGTGTGTGCGCAGTGTAGTCGTCTGGCAATTTCCATGGTGCTGGTGCCATTTTGGAGCATGCCAATGGCACGTTCTCGTTCAGTTCAGCTGTATGTCACGGCATCGTGTCGGCGTTTCAAAAGTGTCAGTGAAGAAGTGAAATTTTATTCGGATTCACATGCGTTTAAAGGTAATGTGTGCACAATCCAGAGTGGAATTCTTTTTTACCCATTTGTGTGCGTGCAAAATGTTGCGTTTTTGCTAAAGATAGCTTGCCAGGCTAGGTAATATACGCCGACTGGCAGCATTGATTTTGAATAAAAAATAAAAAATACATATACTTCTTTTGTAGGGTGATAAATGTACAATATTACTAAGTTTCCATAAAATCAGAAAAAAACTTATACCTAATAACAAGGCAACAACTCATTATAGATTTTCAGTATTTTTGATTGTTAAAAGGAGTGTTTATGAGCCAAAAATCGAAATCATTTGAAAGAACAAGGGAAATCAAATATTATGTGATATTCCTTGTTTTCAATAGGGTTTATCCTTAAGTGATATTTAACAATTTCAGCAAATTTTGTCAAAATCTGTAAATCATTGTGCCCTATAGAGGGTTTACGAGCTAAAAATTTTGACGCGTTTTCAAAAACAAGGGCAATAACTAATACTAATTTTCAATATGGTTCACCTTTTTTTTTTATCTTGTTTTTTTAAAAAAAAGAACTCATGCCAAGTTATGCCTAAATCGCTCAAAAAGTTTACTTGTAAAGTGTTTACAAGGCAAAAATCCAACACATTTAATAGAACAAAGGCAATAATTCGTATCAAATATATCGATATTTTCTATTTTCAAAAGGGTTCATCCTTGTGTGAAATTAAACAATTTCAGCAAGTTTTGTCAAAATCGGTCCATAACTGTGCTTTGTACAGTGTTTACAAGCCAAAAATTAAACGCGTTTTCAAAAACAAGGGTAGTAACTGATACTAATTTTTTTCGATTTAACTGTTTTTCAATAGGGTTCATCCTTGTGTGATAACAAATACTCAAGCCAAGTTTCATCAAAATCCATTAAGAATTGTTCTCTCAAGAATGTTTACAAGCTCAAATTTAACGTGTTTTCAAGAACAAGGGCAATAACTCATACTAAATGTTTTTCGATTTCGCTGATTTTAAATAGGGTTTATCTTTGAGTTATAACATACTCTCACACCAAGTTTCATCAAAATCAGTCAAGAATTGCACATTGTAGAGTGTTAACGAGCCATTCAAGAACAAGGGCAAGAACTCATACAAAATTTTTACCGATTTCGCTGATTTTCAAAAGGGTTCATCCTTGCGAGATCATAAACACTCATATCAAGTTTCATCTAAATGCGTCAAGAACTGCACCTTGTCGAGTGTTTACGAGCAAGTGTGCACGGACGGACCGACGGACGGACGGACATGGATGACGACAATATACGCCCCAATTTCATGTGGGCGTATAAAAATTATCTAGCGTTACAGTTAACATGAAATTCTCGAATTTCTGGCACCTGGCATGTTGGGTGACGTCACTGTAGTCTTCTACATTAAATTTTTTACATTTAAATTATATTGAAGTTAATTTGAACTTAAATGTTGACGTTTTCAAGTGGTGCGTTTTCAGTATTAACAGATAATGATACTTACCCTTTTCAAAAATACGTGGCAAAGAGTTAAAAAGTGGAAACATGAATTCGAACTCTACAGAAAAATAAGGTACCATGCTAGTCGGTTTGGTAGAAACCATGTATTTCTTGGAACCTTCTGTCAAGCTGTACATACCACATTCTGTAATATACCCATTATGTAATGAATTTACCACTAGTATATTTATTAATATCATTAGCTATGTGGACTCTCTGAAGGGATGTCGACCAACCTAGATGTTGAGTTTTGAATTCTTTGCCAAACATTATTAGCTATGTCGACTCTTTGATAATTGCAATGGTTTAAATGCCGATCTTTTCAAAAGGAAATGACGCATATCGAACATTTACTTCTCCCAAAACCTTTTCAGCCACAAGATTTCCCTTGGAATGTAAAACCTCAGCAGCATTCTGGAGTCATCATATGTTGTAATGGAACCCAGAGAGATTTGCCACCACAGTTTTATCAATCTCATACTTTACCTTTGTTAAGGAGGTCAAAACACACGAGTGAATCAAGTAGTCTCTCTGTAATCTGTGGATCATAGCCCAACTTACTGGCGATATTGGTGGCGGTATCACCATTCTCTAGATTGTTAATCTCATCAAATATACCCAGTTTTAGACACTGGTAGATTACCTGAAAGATTCACAGAAGAACTAGGGTTAGCCAACCTAGAGTGTGTAAAGATATTAAATGAAATGAAATTAATAGAGTGTTACGTCCTAAACTTCTGCAACTAATGGGCTTTTGCCAGTACACCGGCATTAGCTTACTCTTTTTGCGATTTCAAACTGTCGAGAGATTTTAACATATGGGGCCTCAGGGGGTGTTATCGGTCACAATACAGCATAGTTGTATTGCAACGTATCCAACAAAATTACATAGATTAAACTCGGATTATGTTTGTATTGACAAATCGGACTACATTACTCGGTTCCAAAAGAAGTGTCCTGTACCCCTTAAAACATACCTGTAACTTTCTTCCTGCTGAAGCCAAGGGGAAAACCACGTCTGCTAACGGGTCCGATCGTAACATTGGAACTTCGTCTTCTGTCATTTTGGTCGATAATTAACTCTAATTTAATAGGAGTCAACTCTTTACCAAAGTTTAAAACTTAAAAGTCTATGTGTACACGCCTTCGCGAAGAGAGAAAGAATGCCGTTAAATAGGCTAGGGACTTGAACTCCTTATTTTTAATTTAACACAAAGCACGAGACGAATGTGAAGTGGAATCTCGTTATTCATTCATACCGCGTGAACTGTTGTGACAATGTGAACTAAAACTGTGAACAGCTCCTAGCGTGGCAACGAGGCATTATTCTATGGATTTCGGACCTTTTGAAACTTTTAACCTTTTAGCTTTCAATCTCGATGTTTTAAAGTTAAAAATTTTAACAAAAAATGAACATCTAATATCTAATACAAACTCAACATTATAAATTCACTCCAGAAATTTCAATTCAAGGCGGAAAATAGTTTAATAATAAAAATAAATCTTTATTTTACATGGGTCAGAATTAGGCCCAATGCACAAGGACATGGTCCTGTCTCACATTCAGCCTATGGGGCAATACATTTGGGAAAAAAAAAAAAAAAAAAAAGGAAGAAAAAAAAAAAAAAATACATAATATCTTAATATAAAATTCGTCTAAAATACTAAAAATACACAAGTACATGTTTATCAAATGGACAGATCTATGTTCCGGCGATCAAGTACATGGCCACAAAATAAATATACATTACTGCACGTACAATTTGTTTAAAAATACACAAGTACATGTGCATGAAATGGACAGATTTTCAACCTACAATTTGTTTATAAAATAGATATAATATATAGCTCCCGCGGCCATGCACACGACAGCAAAAACCGTATATCATTTAAAGTACTTAAGTTTTTACAAAACATTGTTAGTTTTAAGGGGTCGATTAATTTGTTTAATTGCAACGTTTTAATGCCGCGTCTTTTCAAAAGGTGAATTGACGTAATCGAAATTTTTTAAAACCTTTCACCTATAAGATTGACCCTTATGAATTTTTTTAAAACCCCTCATATAAACATTCTAAATTTGTTCTTCAAAATTTGTAATAACCCAGAGAGATTTGCCACCACTTTTAAATCTAATTTTTCCTTTTTAAAAGGGGCAAAAAAAACAATGAGTGAAAAAGTTTCTCTGTAATTTTGGGGAAAGCTTCAAAGTTTTGGGCGATATTTGGTGGGCGGTGGAAAAAACCCATTTTAATTTTAAAGTTTTCATCAAATTTTTAAGCCAGTGTTTAACATTAAATTTCCCTAAAGTTCCGTATTTCTGGGTTACCCTAATAGAGTGTGAAAAATTAAATTTAAAATGAAAATTATATAATTTGTTTGCGTCCTTTAAGGTGTAAAAAACAAAAATGGTTTTGCCGTACATGCGGAAATTTTTTTACTCTTTTTGCTTTAAATTTTTGTATGAAGAGTTTTTAACATAGGCAGCCGACATGGAAGATTTATGAGGTATACCTTTAAAAGAAAAGTTGTATTTGTGAATATAACCATAAGCATAGAATGGAAACTCGGTTTAAATTGTTTGGGGTTAATTGGGGACAAATCAAAACTTTAAACTCGTTCCCAAAAACAAATTCCCTTTACCTTAAACCCTTTTCCCTTTAACTTTCTTCCCACTGGAGAAGTTGGAAAAGTCACGCCAAGGGGCCGATCAAACTTTTTTTTTAAAAATTTTGGCAAATTTTAATTTTTAAATGGGTAAACCCTCCATTCCATATTTTAAAACTAAAAGTCTAGGGTTGTGCAAAGCCTTATGCGAAGGCAGGGAAAAGAATTTCAGTTAAATTTATTGCTAGCCGATTTTGGGAAAACTCCTTATTTTTAATTTAACACAAAGCACGAGACGAATGTGAAGTGGAATCTCGTTATTCATTCATACCGCGTGAACTGTTGTGACAATGTGAACTAAAACTGTGAACAGCTCCTAGCGTGGCAACGAGGCATTATTCTATGGATTTCGGACCTTTTGAAACTTTTAACCTTTTAGCTTTCAATCTCGATGTTTTAAAGTTAAAAATTTTAACAAAAAATGAACATCTAATATCTAATACAAACTCAACATTATAAATTCACTCCAGAAATTTCAATGTCAAGGCGGAAAATAGTTTAATAATAAAAATAAACTCTTTATTTTACATGGGTCAGAATTAGGCCCAATGCACAAGGACATGGTCCTGTCTCACATTCAGCCTATGGGGCAATACATTTGGGAAAAAAAAAAAAAAAAAAAAAAGGAAGAAAGAAAAAAAAAAATACATAATATCTTAATATACAATTCGTCTAAAATACTAAAAATACACAAGTACATGTTTATCAAATGGACAGATCTATGTTCCGGCGATCAAGTACATGGCCACAAAATAAATATACATTACTGCACGTACAATTTGTTTAAAAATACACAAGTACATGTGCATGAAATGGACAGATTTTCAACCTACAATTTGTTTATAAAATAGATATAATATATAGCTCCCGCGGCCATGCACACGACAGCAAAAACCGTATATCATTTCAACGTACAATTAGTTTTAAAATACAGAAGTACATGTGTATAGAATCTTAAGGGTAGATTAATATTAATCTAATACTAGTACAACGTTATTTGTATAGTCTCGCGGTAGCTATAATATACAAGTAAGTGTGAAGTTGACTGTAACCAAATGTTTTAAAACAATTCACTATAGACGATTGACCCTCCAATATGTTAATTATGTTTTGATTGAAACCCCTTATATAAACATAATCTGAATTTGATTCTTCTAATTCATCTAATAATCTCTCTAACATTTGGAGAAATAAATCTAATCGATAAAGGGCAATAAATAACAATGACGTAAAAAAATTTATCTGAAATATTGAAAGCTTCAAAGTTTTTGCTGTTATCATATCTGGTGCTTCGAGACTGGTGGTAAAAAGAAACCCATTTAATTTTAGTCTTGCTGGAGCTATTGAATTATTAAGCCATGTGTCTGTAACATTACTTTCTAACATGTATCCGTATTTCTGTTTATGCTATATATGAGTAGAAAAACCTTGAACATTATGTAAAATTATATAAGTATCAGTTTGCAATGTCTCGTTTAAGGTGTGAAAACATAAATAGTTTTCTGCTCGAAATGCAGAGTCAATTTTTTAATCACAAATATTTTTTCTGTAAATTCTTGTATTGTAAGACCCTGTTACTTATCGCAACATAGGCATGCCGAACATGGAAGATTCTATGAAGGAATATTACCCTCTATCAAGACTAAGACCTTGTACTTTGTGAATAGTAACTGCATAAGCGAGGTACAATGGAAACAGGCATCTAATATCGCCTTTGGAGTTAATATGGGGACAAATCATAAATTAACATTTTCCCACAAATCAACACAATTTGACTTTATGACCTATTACATAATCTACCCACTGGAGAGTTGTGAAAAGTTCACGCCAAGCCGTTTACTTTTTTTTTAAATTTTAGGCAAATTTGAATTTTTATAGTAAACCATCCATGTCACATATTGTTCGAAAGGGAAAATAAGCTCTACGGACTTGATGCAAAATTTTGCACATTATGCAACAGGTCACTTCCGGGTAACCAAATATTTCATGTTAGACATTCATTTTGACTCCAGCCCATTACAAGATCTATGGTCAAAACTCCTTATTTTTAATTTAACACAAAGCACGAGACGAATGTGAAGTGGAATCTCGTTATTCATTCATACCGCGTGAACTGTTGTGACAATGTGAACTAAAACTGTGAACAGCTCCTAGCGTGGCAACGAGGCATTATTCTATGGATTTCGGGCCTTTTGAAACTTTTAACCTTTTAGCTTTCAATCTCGATGTTTTAAAGTTAAAAATTTTAACAAAAAATGAACATCTAATATCTAATACAAACTCAACATTATAAATTCACTCCAGAAATTTCAATGTCAAGGCGGAAAATAGTAAAAAAAATAAAAATAAACTCTTTATTTTACATGGGTCAGAATTAGGCCCAATGCACAAGGACATGGTCCTGTCTCACATTCAGCCTATGGGGCAATACATTTGGGAAAAAAAAAAAAAAAAAAAAAGGGAAAAAAGAAAAAAAAAAAAAAACATAATATCTTAATATACAATTCGTCTAAAATACTAAAAATACACAAGTACATGTTTATCAAATGGACAGATCTATGTTCCGGCGATCAAGTACATGGCCACAAAATAAATATACATTACTGCACGTACAATTTGTTTAAAAATACACAAGTACATGTGCATGAAATGGACAGATTTTCAACCTACAATTTGTTTATAAAATAGATATAATATATAGCTCCCGCGGCCATGCACACGACAGCAAAAACCGTATATCATTTCAACGTACAATTAGTTTTAAAATACAGAAGTACATGTGTATAGAATCTTAAGGGTAGATTAATATTAATCTAATACTAGTACAACGTTATTTGTATAGTCTCGCGGTAGCTATAATATACAAGTAAGTGTGAAGTTGACTGTAACCAAATGTTTTAAAACAATTCACTATAGACGATTGACCCTCCAATATGTTAATTATGTTTTGATTGAAACCCCTTATATAAACATAATCTGAATTTGATTCTTCTAATTCATCTAATAATCTCTCTAACATTTGGAGAAATAAATCTAATCGATAAAGGGCAATAAATAACAATGACGTAAAAAAATTTATCTGAAATATTGAAAGCTTCAAAGTTTTTGCTGTTATCATATCTGGTGCTTCGAGACTGGTGGTAAAAAGAAACCCATTTAATTTTAGTCTTGCTGGAGCTATTGAATTATTAAGCCATGTGTCTGTAACATTACTTTCTAACATGTATCCGTATTTCTGTTTATGCTATATATGAGTAGAAAAACCTTGAACATTATGTAAAATTATATAAGTATCAGTTTGCAATGTCTCGTTTAAGGTGTGAAAACATAAATATTCTCTGCTCGAAATGCAGAGTCAATTTTTTAATCACAAATATTTTTTCTGTAAATTCTTGTATTGTAAGACCCTGTTACTTATCGCAACATAGGCATGCCGAACATGGAAGATTCTATGAAGGAATATTACCCTCTATCAAGACTAAGACCTTGTACTTTGTGAATAGTAACTGCATAAGCGAGGTACAATGGAAACAGGCATCTAATATCGCCTTTGGAGTTAATATGGGGACAAATCATAAATTAACATTTTCCCACAAATCAACACAATTTGACTTTATGACCTATTACATAATCTACCCACTGGAGAGTTGTGAAAAGTTCACGCCAAGCCGTTTACTTTTTTTTAAATTTTAGGCAAATTTGAATTTTTATAGTAAACCATCCATGTCACATATTGTTCGAAAGGGAAAATAAGCTCTACGGACTTGATGCAAAATTTTGCACATTATGCAACAGGTCACTTCCGGGTAACCAAATATTTCATGTTAGACATTCATTTTGACTCCAGCCCATTACAAGATCTATGGTCAAAACTCCTTATTTTTAATTTAACACAAAGCACGAGACGAATGTGAAGTGGAATCTCGTTATTCATTCATACCGCGTGAACTGTTGTGACAATGTGAACTAAAACTGTGAACAGCTCCTAGCGTGGCAACGAGGCATTATTCTATGGATTTCGGACCTTTTGAAACTTTTAACCTTTTAGCTTTCAATCTCGATGTTTTAAAGTTAAAAATTTTAACAAAAAATGAACATCTAATATCTAATACAAACTCAACATTATAAATTCACTCCAGAAATTTCAATGTCAAGGCGGAAAATAGTTTAATAATAAAAATAAACTCTTTATTTTACATGGGTCAGAATTAGGCCCAATGCACAAGGACATGGTCCTGTCTCACATTCAGCCTATGGGGCAATACATTTGGGAAAAAAAAAAAAAAAAAAAAGGAAGAAAGAAAGAAAAAAAAAAAATACATAATATCTTAATATACAATTCGTCTAAAATACTAAAAATACACAAGTACATGTTTATCAAATGGACAGATCTATGTTCCGGCGATCAAGTACATGGCCACAAAATAAATATACATTACTGCACGTACAATTTGTTTAAAAATACACAAGTACATGTGCATGAAATGGACAGATTTTCGACCTACAATTTGTTTATAAAATAGATATAATATATAGCTCCCGCGGCCATGCACACGACAGCAAAAACCGTATATCATTTCAACGTACAATTAGTTTTAAAATACAGAAGTACATGTGTATAGAATCTTAAGGGTAGATTAATATTAATCTAATACTAGTACAACGTTATTTGTATAGTCTCGCGGTAGCTATAATATACAAGTAAGTGTGAAGTTGACTGTAACCAAATGTTTTAAAACAATTCACTATAGACGATTGACCCTCCAATATGTTAATTATGTTTTGATTGAAACCCCTTATATAAACATAATCTGAATTTGATTCTTCTAATTCATCTAATAATCTCTCTAACATTTGGAGAAATAAATCTAATCGATAAAGGGCAATAAATAACAATGACGTAAAAAAATTTATCTGAAATATTGAAAGCTTCAAAGTTTTTGCTGTTATCATATCTGGTGCTTCGAGACTGGTGGTAAAAAAAAAACCCATTTAATTTTAGTCTTGCTGGAGCTATTGAATTATTAAGCCATGTGTCTGTAACATTACTTTCTAACATGTATCCGTATTTCTGTTTATGCTATATATGAGTAGAAAAACCTTGAACATTATGTAAAATTATATAAGTATCAGTTTGCAATGTCTCGTTTAAGGTGTGAAAACATAAATATTCTCTGCTCGAAATGCAGAGTCAATTTTTTAATCACAAATATTTTTTCTGTAAATTCTTGTATTGTAAGACCCTGTTACTTATCGCAACATAGGCATGCCGAACATGGAAGATTCTATGAAGGAATATTACCCTCTATCAAGACTAAGACCTTGTACTTTGTGAATAGTAACTGCATAAGCGAGGTACAATGGAAACAGGCATCTAATATCGCCTTTGGAGTTAATATGGGGACAAATCATAAATTAACATTTTCCCACAAATCAACACAATTTGACTTTATGACCTATTACATAATCTACCCACTGGAGAGTTGTGAAAAGTTCACGCCAAGCCGTTTACTTTTTTTTTAAATTTTAGGCAAATTTGAATTTTTATAGTAAACCATCCATGTCACATATTGTTCGAAAGGGAAAATAAGCTCTACGGACTTGATGCAAAATTTTGCACATTATGCAACAGGTCACTTCCGGGTAACCAAATATTTCATGTTAGACATTCATTTTGACTCCAGCCCATTACAAGATCTATGGTCAAAACTCCTTATTTTTAATTTAACACAAAGCACGAGACGAATGTGAAGTGGAATCTCGTTATTCATTCATACCGCGTGAACTGTTGTGACAATGTGAACTAAAACTGTGAACAGCTCCTAGCGTGGCAACGAGGCATTATTCTATGGATTTCGGACCTTTTGAAACTTTTAACCTTTTAGCTTTCAATCTCGATGTTTTAAAGTTAAAAATTTTAACAAAAAATGAACATCTAATATCTAATACAAACTCAACATTATAAATTCACTCCAGAAATTTCAATGTCAAGGCGGAAAATAGTTTAATAATAAAAATAAACTCTTTATTTTACATGGGTCAGAATTAGGCCCAATGCACAAGGACATGGTCCTGTCTCACATTCAGCCTATGGGGCAATACATTTGGGAAAAAAAAAAAAAAAAAAAAGGAAGAAAGAAAAAAAAAAAAAATACATAATATCTTAATATACAATTCGTCTAAAATACTAAAAATACACAAGTACATGTTTATCAAATGGACAGATCTATGTTCCGGCGATCAAGTACATGGCCACAAAATAAATATACATTACTGCACGTACAATTTGTTTAAAAATACACAAGTACATGTGCATGAAATGGACAGATTTTCAACCTACAATTTGTTTATAAAATAGATATAATATATAGCTCCCGCGGCCATGCACACGACAGCAAAAACCGTATATCATTTCAACGTACAATTAGTTTTAAAATACAGAAGTACATGTGTATAGAATCTTAAGGGTAGATTAATATTAATCTAATACTAGTACAACGTTATTTGTATAGTCTCGCGGTAGCTATAATATACAAGTAAGTGTGAAGTTGACTGTAACCAAATGTTTTAAAACAATTCACTATAGACGATTGACCCTCCAATATGTTAATTATGTTTTGATTGAAACCCCTTATATAAACATAATCTGAATTTGATTCTTCTAATTCATCTAATAATCTCTCTAACATTTGGAGAAATAAATCTAATCGATAAAGGGCAATAAATAACAATGACGTAAAAAAATTTATCTGAAATATTGAAAGCTTCAAAGTTTTTGCTGTTATCATATCTGGTGCTTCGAGACTGGTGGTAAAAAGAAACCCATTTAATTTTAGTCTTGCTGGAGCTATTGAATTATTAAGCCATGTGTCTGTAACATTACTTTCTAACATGTATCCGTATTTCTGTTTATGCTATATATGAGTAGAAAAACCTTGAACATTATGTAAAATTATATAAGTATCAGTTTGCAATGTCTCGTTTAAGGTGTGAAAACATAAATATTCTCTGCTCGAAATGCAGAGTCAATTTTTTAATCACAAATATTTTTTCTGTAAATTCTTGTATTGTAAGACCCTGTTACTTATCGCAACATAGGCATGCCGAACATGGAAGATTCTATGAAGGAATATTACCCTCTATCAAGACTAAGACCTTGTACTTTGTGAATAGTAACTGCATAAGCGAGGTACAATGGAAACAGGCATCTAATATCGCCTTTGGAGTTAATATGGGGACAAATCATAAATTAACATTTTCCCACAAATCAACACAATTTGACTTTATGACCTATTACATAATCTACCCACTGGAGAGTTGTGAAAAGTTCACGCCAAGCCGTTTACTTTTTTTTTAAATTTTAGGCAAATTTGAATTTTTATAGTAAACCATCCATGTCACATATTGTTCGAAAGGGAAAATAAGCTCTACGGACTTGATGCAAAATTTTGCACATTATGCAACAGGTCACTTCCGGGTAACCAAATATTTCATGTTAGACATTCATTTTGACTCCAGCCCATTACAAGATCTATGGTCAAAACAGATATATTCATCATTTCAGTTAGAGCTAGCGAGCTCTCTCCTACCCCCCTCCCCCCCCAAAAAAAACAAACAAAAATTAACACGAAAACAAAGTATGGAAATCGATAAAAGACGGTTTTGAGGTTATATAAATCTAGGTGAAGAAAACAGCAATGTTTTTAATATATACCAGTCGAACCCTTATATATATAGTTCAAAGATTTAAAGAGAGTTCTATGTTATTTGTGTGTTATTTAGTCTTAAGTTTTAACTAATAAAATCAAACAACCTTATTTGGACATGCATTATGTTTGTTAATGAGAATGTATGTTAAGGTATATAAGAGTGAGTGAAGGGGTAAGATAGTACTAGACAGTTTTTACTAACTAACATATTTTAAAACGTTCTTTTAGGCCAGACTACTGTTCGGATTTAAACAAGTTAAAAACGTAATTATAGAGAATTATGTCCCCAACTTATTCTGAAGGTTTCAACTAATTCTATTGAGCCATAATAAAACAAAATAAGGCCATTGAACAGAGTTTTACGTCTTACTCTTCTGAACCTTGTGGGCTTATGAAGATGGATAACGCCATGCAATGTGGGATCTTTAACGTGTACGGTCTTATTAAAATATAGACCTTACTTTCGTTCGTATTTTATAAGTTTCGTTTTGTATATTTTTATATTAGCTTTTGGCTCTGTACGTAACCACTACAGTAAGGTCTAACACTGCCCTGCCCTTCAATGCGAACTGTTTGAACGACCTTTGACCTAACTCAGTTTTAACCAATCACGTGGCTTCCATTCCCTGCGAGATGGTAATGTGACGCGAACAATTGGTGCATTCTGAGACGTTTTACACTAGCTTATCATGTCCCCTCCGATAGAAAGTAGAACAATATGGCTATTTCGTCAACCGTTGATAAATCATTTCTTTATTATGGATTCAATATAGACACCGATGAAGGTTTATACTAAAAGAAATGTGTGTTTGATATGTGGAATGGCCTTTGTACTAGGGTGTTTCATTGGCTGTTCTGTATCAGTTCAAATTAAGTGGATCGGTTAAAACAGGGGTCATTAGGTTCAAACTGAGTTAGGTCAAAGGTCGTTCGAACAGTCCGTATTGAAGGGCAGTGTTACACCTAATTAGTGGTTACGTAAAATAGCCAATAGCTTATAAAAGTATACGAAACGAAACTTATAAAATGCGAACGAAAGTTAGGTCTATATTTTGGTTAGACTGTAACGTGTACAGCCTGTATCACACGGGGCCTCGGTTTATTGTCCAATCTGAAGGACTAGATGCTTTTCCAAATCAGTCTGTCTGACCTGCATCACTGACAGGGGAAACGATCTGAAAAATCCGAAAGTTCATCTCGATCTTTTCTAGGATTGAATACTGATCTTAAGGTTAACGAGCAAGCGTCTAACTAATTGAGCCACCGCGGCTCCCCTAATTAAGGTTTGAACTTTGACCTTAATTGTTTAATTAACAATTAGTATGTTCCATTTTTAATAAAAAATTTTAAAACTAATTTCAGTTTGAACCACAAGATACATGGATATAAATAGTATTTAAGAAATATGTTCATACTGCCTCTTTAAATAGATAATTTTCAAACATCATCATCATCATCTTAAATAGTAAATTTACTGAAGTGTACATTCGACAATCATCGGTAGTTTCCGTAAAGCTAAATATGTCTCGAAAATCAATGGTAGATTATGTTCTATATTAATGTGCGAATCTTTACCTCCGGCATTTCACATTTATTTGTCAAGTGTATAAAGATATTGTATATAGTCCCGTTATAATGCTATATAGCTAAGAGCCGTTAGAGTCGTGATAATGCTATATTGTGACTGGCTAAGAGCCGCAAGAGTCGTTGTAATGCTATATTGTGACTAGCTAAGAGTCGTTATAGTGTTATATTGTGACTAGCTAAGAGTCCTGTAAATGCTATATTGTGACTAGCTAAGAGTCGTCATAATGCTATACTGTGACTAGCTAGGAGTCTTTATGATGCTATATTGTGACTAGCTAAGAGTCGTTATAATACTATATTGTGACTAGCTAAGAGTCGTTATAATGCTATATTGTGACTAGCTAGGATGCATTAGAGGTAAATTCTTAAACTTAATACTATATTGTGACAATCTAAGAGACGTTAGAGGTAAATTCAACTTAATGCTATACTGTGACTAGTTAAGAGTTTTTAGAGGGAAATTCTTAAACCTAATACATGTACTATATACAATATTGTAACCAGCTAAGAGACGTTAAAGGTAAATTATTAAACTAAACTTAATACTATATTGTAACTAGCTGAGAGTCGTTAGAGGTAAATTCTTAAACTTAATGCTATATTGTGACTAGCTGATAGACGTTAGAGGTATAGTCTTAAACTTAATGCTATATTGTGACCAGCTAAGAGACGTTAGAGATAAATTCTTAAACTTAATAGTCGTTAGAGATAAATTCTTAAACTTAATGCTATATTGTGACAAGCTAAGAGACGTTATAGGTAAATTCTGAAACTTAAAACTATATTGTGACTAGCTAAGAGACGTTAGAGGTAAATTCTTAAACGTTATACTATATTGTGACTAGCTAAGAGACGTTAGAGGTAAATTCTTAAACTTTATACTACAGTCAAACCTGTATTAAGCAAGCAGTCAAGGGGAGTGGCTGGATGTGGTGCTTAATACAGGTGGCTGTTGAATACAGGTGGAGGAAGCAGGGCTGATGATTTATTTTTTCCCAAGTAGTATCCAACTTTAAAATGTATTTCAATGCCATAAATGTTTAGTTATATTCATCATAATTGAGACTTCAATTTTCTGAACATACTGTCATACATCACATTCAATATTTTTTACGAAGTTAAAATGCTGATTTTAAGATAACTTTTACCGACGATGTACTTCCGGTGAAACATGAGAAAAACGAAGTGTTTTGAATGACACCAATACTGAGAAAAACGACGGTAAAAATGTTTCTCGTGGTCGTTCCGATTTGTCTATAAATAGTAACTGTTTCATATCCTAGTAGTAAGCAGAAAAGAACGATAAAACTTTTATAAATACGCACATTTTTTGCAAGGAATAGGAAAATTTCAGTAGTAAATAACTTGTTGTATATTGTTGTAATGGGGTGTAGCGGTATGAAATAGAACTATAAGTAGTTTTACCGTTATTATAAAAAAAACCTTAAATATTTACTTCAAAAACTATGGTAGTTACTGAGAATCTGGAAATGAAAAAAAAACTACTCTAAAACTTACTTTGTTAACTTATATCTTAGATGTTTTATAGACAAGAGGCAGTGTGGATGTTTATCAAAGGGTTAATTTAACCGACATAATAACACACAAACAAATTTACTAAGACTGAATCTGCAAAAACC
This sequence comes from Nipponacmea schrenckii, assembly GCA_030562195.1. Classification (NCBI taxonomy): domain Eukaryota; kingdom Metazoa; phylum Mollusca; class Gastropoda; family Lottiidae; genus Nipponacmea; species Nipponacmea schrenckii. Next base: position 24,502,458 of record CM060200.1, read on the forward strand.
GATACGCTGTCTTATCCACAATGCCAGTGTCTCTCCTTTTTAAGTCTACATGTATTCAGCAGAACAATTTAAGGTATATGACGCGTTTGGTCAGACTACCTTACATTTGGATGCAACGGGTTCAATCTGTATGAAATCTTCAAAGGACACTAAAGAATAATGTATTATACCCTTGTTATGAAACATCCAAAACGAGGCTTTCCCCCGATCCCACTTAGCAAAATGTTAAGTGAAGCTACAAATCAAAACTTCTTGAAGTGTTTGCTGAGGAACTTTAAAAGGGCAGCTGCTAAACCACTCCAACCTTTTCGTGTGGTAATAGATTTTAGTTTTGCCCAAATTCAGGCCTCTATTGAAGCATTCTGTGGAACAACTCTTGATAGATATTTATTTGATACTTATGAAAGCTGCAGTAACAAAAGCATTCTACATTCAACTCTTCCATTAATGTGCAAAGCTCATGACCTGAAAGCTTTTTGATAATATGTCGGTAGTCACAGAAAGCGCCATTTTATTTTGTTAAATCTTGTTTGACTTTTATATTGTGTAACCATCAATCAAGTAGATCAGTAGTTCTCAACCGAGAGGAATTTCCTCCCCTGGTCATTTTTCCTCCCCACTACTTCTTGATTCCTCCCTAGGGAGGTACGCGGTAAATGAGGAGGAAAATCAGAATAAGTTGTTAAGCGTAGTTACATCATTAATGATAATTTTGAATTCAAATTTCCAATCCATCCGTGCGTTTCCACGTGTTTTGTGTGAACTTTCTCGGAAAACATGTGGTCGTGGTTGTCACATGATAACGCCCATGACCACGCGTTTTCATGAAATTTAATTCTCGTCAATGAGGAAGGCCACTGCCTTGACATCCTCAGGTACGAAAAAGCTACGTTCATACGATGTAGACTCCATGCGATTTGGCTTCATTCCCACCGTGAACGACAGTGAAAATAATCGACGATTTCAAGATTTCTACTGTTATAGTAGTTGTGATTACAAGTTTGAGTTAGGAGGAATTCAAATCCATAAGAAATGCTAAATGAGGCAATATCCATCAGCCAAAATTACAGAATCAAACTGTTATGATGAAAATGTATGTAATAGTTCACGACGATATTCAGCCAGTGATTTCATAAGATTTTGCCTTAAAAATAGACTGACAAAATTGAAAGACATTCAAATAAATATTGCTAAGACATGTGAAACCAAAAACAAGGATTACCTGGTGTCCTTGTTGACAAAAACAGTGGAACTTTCATGGTAAGTACTTGTAAAGGAGGGGCTTATCACCCAAATCACTGCAAATCAGTTTTGACAAGTAAGGATCCCCAAGTATTGAAGTGCTTTGAACCCACTTGTTCAGCTACTTTATGCTATTGGACGAAGTGGTATAAGTGCATTTGCCTGAAATCACAGATTACGAAGTTACTTGATCAAATTGGAAAGGTTACAAGAGAGGTCACCCTTTAATGGGTCGAGTAATACAGACATGTACATGTCAGTATGGACAGAAGCCATCAGTTATTTTTCCAAGCTTTGTCGTGGCAATGTCCTCTATATCACTTATAGCAATGAAATGGATTGATCCATGCTCAATGAAAAAAAAAGAGCTCTGGGTGTTTGCACAAATCAATTGCAAAAACTCATATTTGTGCATATCTCTAAAAAAAAAGGATACCAGATGAGTATAACATAGATGATAACATCTACAATGTTGAAACAGAATCAGAAGAAGACATAAAAACAGCCTCTGCTGAAAATTCAGCCATGTTTATAAAAGAAGCTAATTTCATTAGGGTGAATCCCAAGATTCCATCCGATGAAACACCATACTTGAAAGCTGACCCCTGTGACATAGACTTCTTCTCTGCAGTTGAAGAAAACTGTTTGTTTTACAGAACATCACCATTTTTGATAAGGCTTAGGCAAAAATCCAAGGAAACAATTTATGATATTTCTGTGGTAAAACCGGTATTTTTTTTTAACCTTTATGGGTATTGAGGAGATAGGGGTATTGAGAAATCAACTACAAAGCTTACTGTTGTAGTTATCCTTAAAGTTTTCTTTATTAATTAAAGTATGGCGGCTTTTTATTCTTTGATCTTTTTATTTATTACTTTATAAGCAATTAAAACGTACGCCTGAACGCATTTAATTTTGTCGTGTGCGTGCAAGCGTGCATTATTATATTCAAGGTTTAAGAAAACGTTTGACATAATTTAACGACGTTATGATAAGACTCGTTCAATTTAATAACGTAACGTTGTTTGAAATGGCATAATTATACTAGAATCAACTCGTCGATCGTCCTCACAATTTATTCCTCTTGAAATATCAGTGTTTGGCGTATAGGGAAACACATTTTAAAGTATAGTACGATATTTGATACTACCTTGCCATTACCTCTGGGTAATTCAAAGGTCAAAAGTCAAATCACCGAGACGTATTTTATCTCCAATCCGCATATTTTGACTGAACATGTTATCAGTAATATTATTTCGGACGTTGTTCCTCAAATATTTGATATACCTTTGAACAGTCTACTTTTTCCATTAGCTGCAGTTAATCCACTGCTCATCATTCTTTAATGTTAAAGATGCAGTGGCTTGATTTTATTCAGCATATTCCTTCCAACAGACTAAATTCAATATAAAAGCTTTTAGTAAAAGTTATGAGTGGTAAAAAGATGTTTTAAAATACATATGAAATACGTTTATTGAATCTAACCCTTTATAAGCAGTTTTTTGTTAACAATATTCTGAAATTATTAATAATAATTTTCAGTTGGCTTGATTAAATAGATTAACCATTTCTTTAATTATTTTGTATTTCGCAAAGATCAAATTACTTCCCTTATCAACGTGTATTATGAATAGTTTCGGAGAGCTATAAAACCGGAATTAAACATAGGAGAACAAAAATGAACATACCATTTGATAGATTTGATCATGAGGTATATCTTGTCTTCAGGCCTCGATGTCTTCAAAGGTCAAGGTCACAAGGTATGAGCCTTGAAACTTTTAACAATTACTGAATAGAAATTCAAAAATTCCTTCCCATACTTTTTTGAGCAATCGACTGTAGTTACCAGAAATACAAATATCACACAACTCAGATTTAACCCTAAGGCCCCATTTTGATTTTTACAAAAGTGGGTCATATCAATTTTGCGGCCAAACTATCAACAATTCCTACCCTAAAAGTGTCCTTCATTCCTTTATAACGATAGAAACCTATCAATATAAATTTTGGTGACATTCAGACAATACTTAATGAGTGGGCTAACCGGAAGTTTGTACCTTTATTTTGTGGAAACCGAAAGTGATGCAAAATTTTTGTTTGAGCAAAATTGTTTTCTTTTGTGGTCTGTTTTAAAACAATAAATTTCAAATCAATCGGACAAATACACGAGAAAATAGAAAATTTTGTCAAAATTGGCAAAATTCGGGTAAAAAATGTGTGCTAATTTGTGCTTTCAAAATTCGAATTTTTTTCAATGCTATCATATAAGATATTCGAGCAAATTTCTCAAATTGAAATTTTTTTTTTTTTTTTTTTTGTATAAAAACCAAGATGGCGGACGCATGTCAGTAATCACGACGGAGAGCGTTTTTGTGAATTTCCAAGTTCAATGGAGAATTAACTGTTAATAAATCTATTTGGAAATGTTTCTCTTCATATAAGGATATATTCCGGATAACTTTAAAATCGAGAAGGACGCCTCTTGCAGCAGCTCTAAAGTCGGAATTCTCCGAGATTTAATCAAAATGCTGACAGACCAAGAAAAACGCATTGACGACCTCGAGCAGTACTCCCGAAGAACCTGCTTGAAAATCAGTGGGACCAAAATCAATCAATCAGGTGAAAATACTGACGATATCGTCCTCGACATTATAAACAATAAAGTGCTAAATCGCGATGACCCCAAGATTACTCTAAGGGACATAGGTTGCACTCATAGGGTTAATCCTACAACATCTGATGGATGTCGCGACATAATCATTAGGTTTATCAGCTACAGAGACAGAGCTCTGGTGCACGGCAGGAAAAAGAATTTAAAAGCTCAGCACTCTAAAGGCAATCGCATCTTCATAAACGAAGCCCTCACCAGAAGACGTGCACACCTGTACAAGCAAGCAAGAGACCTACTAAAGCGAAAATTAATTAAAAACTGTTGGATGTTTGATGGTAATATTTTTATTAGACCATTATCTGACGACAAGAATATTAAAGTCATAGACGAAAAGGCTCTTGAAGTGTTCGGAGAAACGGTACCTACGAGACTATCAAGTCGAGATCTTCGTGACGTGTCTGATACGATTAGGAAATCCCTAGAAGATGCTACTGCTAAGACAGTAGATGCCGGTTCTAGTCAAGTTCTGTCCACGGATATTCAAAATGATGTACCAAATTCGAATCTAAAGCAACATCAACTAACAGCTTTCCTTACCTCTATACCTCGTCACAACAATGAATCGAACCACAATGTTCTGAACTTTTAATCTGATCGTAAGAGAGACAGTCAATCTGTGTACTGATTATAACAAGAAGATGACCTTCTATATATGTTGTGATAACTGCTTTAATATATAGGTCAGTAGTTTACATTATTATTTATATTAGTCTACTATATCTGATATGATATCAGTTTAATTATATAGGTCAGTAGTTTAAATTAGATTATGAACAATAGTCTACTACATCTGATATGATATCTGTTTAATTATATAGGTCAGTAGTTTACATTAAATTATTAACAATAGTCTACTATATCTGATATGATATCTGTTTGATTATATAGGTCAGTAGTTTACATTAAATTATTAACAATAGTCTACTATATCTGATATGATATCTGTTTAATTATAGAAGTCAAAATATTACATGAAATTATTAACAATAGTCTTCTATATCTGATATGATATCTGTTTAATTATAAAAGTAAAAATATTACATGAAATTATTAACAATAGTCTACTATATATGATATAATAAATGTTAATTATAGAAGTTAAAATTTTACATTAGATTGTTAACAATAGTCTACTATATCTGATATGATAACGGTTAATTATATAGGATAGCAGTTTACATTAGATTATTAACAATAGTCTACTATATCTGATATGATATCTGTTTAATTATATAGGTCAGTAGTTTACATTAGATTATTAACAATAGTTTACTATATCTGATATGATATCTGTTTAATTATATAGGTCAGTAGTTTACATTGGATTATTAACAATAGTCTACTATATCGGATATGATATCTGTTTGATTATATAGGTCAGTAGTTTACATTAGACTATTAACAATAGCCTACTATATCTGATATGATATCTGTTTAATTATATAGTTCAGTAATTTACATTAGATTATTAACAATTGTCTACTATATATGATATGATAAATGTTAATTGTAGAAGTAAAAATTTTACATTAGATTATTTACAATAGTCTACTATATCTGATATAATATCTGTTTGATTATATAGGTCAGTGGTTTACATTAGATTATTAACAATAGTCTACAATATCTGATATGATATCTGTTTAATGATATAGGTCAGTAGTTTACATTAGATTATTAACAATAATCTACTATATCTGATATGATAAAGGTTAATTATATAGGATAGCAGTTTACATTAGATTATTAACAATAGTCTACTATATCTGATATGATATCTGTTTAATTATAAAAGTCAAAATATTACATGAAATTATTAACAATAGTCTAATATATCAAATATGATATTTGTTTAATAATATAGGTCAGTAGTTTACATTAGACTATTATAGTCTACTATATATGATATGATAAATGTTAATTATAGAAGTAAAAATTTTACATTAGATTATTAAAAATAGTCTACTATATCTGATATGATATCTGTTTGATTATATAGGTCAGTAGTTTACATTAGATTATTAACAATAGTCTACTATATCTGATCTGATCCTCATTAAATGTAGCAATGAACTCCTACCATGCCTTTATAAATTATTTAACAACATTTTAGACTCTGGTTGTTACCCTTCTTCATGGAGTATTGGTACTATCATACCTGTTTTTAAAAAAGGTGACGACACTAACCCTGACAATTATAGGGGTATCACGCTTGTTTGCTGTATAGCCAAACTGTTTACATCAATTTTGAATAATAGAATATTGGCTTATGATTACAAGAATAATATTATTTCAAATGCTCAAGTTGGATTCAGAAAAAAATTATCAACTACAGATGCGATATTCGTTCTTCAATCTTTAATTAATAGAACTCTTAAAGCTAAGAAGCGTTTATATTGCTGTTTTGTCGATTATTCCAAAGCTTTCGATTTAATTCAAAGGGTTAATTTATGGTATAAATTAATACAAGAAGGAATAGAAGGAAAATTATTTCGTGTTATTAGATCATTGTATGATAAGGTCAAATGTTGTGTAAGATCAAATGGAGATTTTTCAGAGTTTTTTGATAGTAGTAACGGATTATTCCAAGGAGAAATATTATCACCTTTATTATTTTCAATTTATATCAATGATTGTGAATCTGCTTTTAATACCGATGGTTGTAAATATTTGAGTTTGCACGCAATGAATTTATTTCTCCTTATGTATGCTGACGATAAAGTACTATTCTCAGAAAGCATATCAGGTTTACAAGAGTTATTAGATTCTTTAAGTTCTTACACAAGAAAGTGGAATTTGACCGTAAACACTAATAAAACAAAAATAGTAGTCTTTAGAAATGGGGGGAAAATAAAAGACAATGAATTGTGGTTCTTTAATAATGAAAAGCTAGAAATTGTAAATAGTTTTAAATATTTAGGTATTGTAATGAATTTCAATGGAAAATTTTCACAAACTCAACAGCAAATAGCAAAACAAGGCAGGAAAGCACTTTTTTCGGTTTTGAATGTATGTAATAGAAATTATTTTAACATAGAAACAAAATTGTCTGTTTTTGACACATATGTATGTAGTGTTTTAAATTACGGATGTGAAATATGGGGATTTCACAAAGCTATAGAAGTAGAAAAAATACACCTATTATTTTTGAAGTCTATTTTAAATGTTAAAAGGTCCACATCAACTTATATGATATACTATGAATTAGGTAGATATCCTCTAGCAACTGTAAGATTAGTCAGAATTATGAAATACTGGATCAAGTTAATGAAAACTGATAATATTTTATTAAGGAATTGTTTATATGATATGTATGATAACCAAGATCATTGGCTTTTAAATATACAAAGTAATTTTTTTGAGATTGGTCTAGGATATATTTGGGACACCCCTCAACTCCATGTAAATTCTTCACAAATCATCAAACAACGAATATACGATATTTTTAGGCAACGATGTTACGAAGAAATAAGTAAAAGTAGTAAAGGAGCTTTATACACACATTTAGTCAGAGAATTTAAACTACAATCATATCTAACCAAACCAATCCAAAAACATTATTTGATACATATTTCCAAAATCCGACTCTCAGCTCATAACCTTTGTTTAGAGACTGGTAGATATTTTGATATTCCACGCCAAAATCGAATCTGTACTATGTGTAACTTACAAGAAATTGAAGATGAAATTCATTTTATATTGATTTGTCCATCTTATGAAGAAATCAGAAAAAAGTGTATAAAAAGGTATTATTATGAGAACCCAAGCATGCTTAAATTAATCCAATTATTATCTAGTGAAACTTATTCTGAAATAAAAAAACTCGGTATGTTTCTTAGTCAGTCAAATAAAAAGAGATCGAATCAACTATCGTGAATGTCACTCTCCGTGTGTTACTCTGTGTATATGTAAATATGTTGTTTTTGTAAATTTGTTTGTGTTTTTTTGTATTTTGTATCTGATGGGCAGAAATGTCCAAGGAAATAAAGAATTTGAATTTGATATGATATCTGTTTGATTATATAGGTCAGTAGTTTACATTAGATTATTAACAATAGTCTACTATATCTGATATGATATCTGTTTAATTATATAGGTCAGTAGTTTACATTAGACTGTTTGCAATAGTCTACTACATCTGATATGATAACCGTTTAATTATATAGGTCAGTAGTTTACATTAGATTATTAACAATAGTCTACTATATCTGATATGATGTTTAATTATATAGGTCAGTAGTTTTCATTAGATTATTAACAATAGTCTACTATATCTGTTTATCAATATTTTTTATATACACGATGATGTTACTTTCTCCAATCTCAATTCACAATTTGCTCCCAGACATCACATTTAGTGATTTGTTATTGCTCATCACAAGTATGAGTACAATTTTAATGTGTATATGTGTTATGCTGTTTTGTTAATATTCACATATCGCTTCGCTACATTTGCACCACATTAGCATGTTCTAAATCTCATTTTATGCGGTGACATCCAAACCCAGTTTTCTCACGAAAACTGTCCGCAAGAAGTGCACTGCCTTAGATCTGATAACTTCTGAATATTCTGAAAACTTTGATTTTATCCTGATAACTGAGTCATGGCTTGACACAAATTTATCTTCCGACACCCTTGCTATCTCCAACTTTCATGCACCACTACGGAAGGACAGACAAGGCGGGTATGGCGGTGCTGCTCTGATGGCGGTGCTGCTCTGTATATTCGAAACAATTTCTTCTTTAAACGGAGATTTGATCTTGAGATTGACAATATTGAGTGCATTTGGATTGAAACCATTATAAACAAGACTTATTTTTTGATTGGAACATTCTATCGACCTCCTCAATCCACTGCAGAAACAAATAAATCAATTTTCGAATCTTTTACTTCGGCTGCTGCTTCTGATATCAACAATATCTTTATCTTTGGCGATTTTAACATCGATTTTCTCACTAAAACTAACTCCTTTATACATGATGCAATCCAAATCTATGATCTTAATCTTCTTATTAGAACACCAACTCGGTATAATCAAAAGGGATCTGACACTCTCATTGATCTAATTCTTTCCAACTGTGACCAATATGTAGAAAAGTCAGGCTGTTTGGCAAATCTATGTAGTGACAATTGTCCTGTGTATTGTCAACTCAACTTCAAATCTCCTAAACGAATCTCTTTCAAACGCACTCTTTGGGACTACTCTAAAACAGACATTGACGCACTCAGATATGACATTAGGAGTACTGCATGGGAGACCACTAGAGACGAATCTAACATTGACGCCTCAACTATTTCCTTCACATCAGAGTTAATAAGGATAGCCAAAAAGAACATACCAAATAAGACAGTTACAATTCGGCCACGTGACCACCCATGGATGAACAACTCGATTAGGAAATTAGGAAGAAAGAAAAATAAGGTCCATAAAAAAGCTACCAGATCGAATTCTGATGAAGAATGGCAAAATTTCAGGAAAATAAGAAATTCATATATCAAACTTATTCGAAAATGTAAGAGTGAATACTTTGAAAATTTAGATAATAACATCAATGAGAAAAATAACTTTGGCAAAAAGAGCTGGTGGCAACTTGTTAACTCTTATGTGAGGAAAACACAAAATTCAAAGGTGGACCTTCCTCCTCTTGTCAATAACGGTGTCCCATGCTTTACTCCGAAAGACAAAGCTAACTGTTTAAATGACTTCTTCATTAACCAATCACAATTAGACAGCACCGGAGCACCATTTCCTCCTCTCGAACAAAACGCACATTCACTCCGGCACATTGTACTAACCCCTCAAGAAGTTAAAGAAACTATCTCAAATCTTGATACATCAAAAGCAAACAGTCCTGACCAAATCAGTGGAAAACTTCTCGCTTCAATCTGTTCTGATATATCCCTTCCTATGTGTAACCTTTTCAATTTGAGTCTTTCGTTAAAACAAGTACCCTTCATTTGGAAATCTAAAATTTGGAAGCTAACATTACTGCAATACTTAAAAAGGGCGATCCATCTAATTGCACTAACTACAGACCAGTGTCACTTTTAAGTATTGTAGTAAAAGTCTTTGAAAAATGTATCTACAAACATGTCTTTGACTTCTTGCAGGAACACTCAGCTATTACTAACCTACAAAGCGGATTTTTACACGGTCACTCAACTGTCTATCAACTAATAGATCTCTCACACTTCTTCTGTCAAGCCATCGACCAGCAAAAATATACAAGGGCAGTATTCTGCGACATCAGTAAGGCTTTTGACAGAGTCTGGCCTGCTGGACTCTGTCACAAGCTTGGGGCGGTTGGGATCAGAGGAGACCTCCAGGAGTGGTTTCAAAATTATCTAGCAAATAGACAGCAATGTGTCGTAGTTAATGGGGTCTCTTCTGAGCTCAAGACGGTCCCAGCTGGTGTACCGCAGGGTTTTGTCCTTGGACCTCTCTTATTTCTTATTTATATCAACGACATTGTCAATAATATAGAATCAAACATACGCCTTTTTGCTGACGACACGTCATTGTACCTCAAAGTTGATGACCCGAATGCATCAGCAGCCACACTGAATCGTGACCTCGAGACAATAAACAACTGGGCCAGGGCATGGCTAGTGACCTTTAACCCGCTGAAAACTGAATCACTCGCACTCCATACTAAGCAAAACCCATTTTTACCCACACTGAATTTAAGCAATACACCGATTCAAGAAGTTCTCTACCACAAACACTTGGGCCTAACATTTCAAAGAAACTGTAAATGGGATTTTCATATAGGGAATATTTTATCAAAAACTGGTAGGATGATCAATTGTTTGAAAAGTCTTAAATATCGTCTTAATAGGAAATCATTGCAAACTATCTATTCATCTTTCATTCTTCCGCATTTTGACTACTGTGACATAATATGGGATGGTTGCACCAAGGAACTAACAACTGCATTAGAAAAACTCCAGTTAGACGCACTCAGGACTATATGCGGGGCTGTAAAGGGAACAAGTCATGCCCTCCTTTATAACGAAACTGGCTTTATCACACTACAAGAGAGACAGAGAAGGCATAAACTAATTATGATCTTTAAAATACTCAATAATCTCACTCCAAACTTTCTTTCAGAGCTCATACCTACCAGAAACAACCCGTACAATCTTAGAAATAACCAACACATACCTCTGTATCACTGTCGAACCGACATATTTTACAATTCTTTTATACCATCAGCAATTAGAGAATGGAATATGCTGCAAAACAATCAAAAATTTCAACTATCTATCTCAGCCTATAAACTATCACTCAAAATTAATGACACCCAACCACCGGATATTTATAACTTTGGAACTAGAAAACATCAAATTACACATTGCCGACTCCGTCTTTCTTGTAGCGATCTCAATGGTCACAGATTCCTAAGACAATTGCAGACAATCCTGCTTGTATTTGTGGTCATAATTTTGAGGATGCTGAACATTTTCTACTTAACTGTCCCTTACATTCGGATGCACGGAAGCAATCTATCAAGCTTTTACCTGATGACCTTTTAACTCTCCATAACTTACTATACGAAACTAATAACCCTCTCGAATCTGTAAATATCTTTGACAAAGTTCATAAATTTCTTTCACTCTCTAAAAGACTTTAAAACGCTTTTTAACTATCAGTAGTATTAGAGTATTTAGATATCCGGCATCCCGCCATTTCGCTATGCTCCACTCCGGTCTACCGGATATCTAAATACTCTATGACTTTTTAGAATAAATAGACCAAAAAAATGTCTTTTATAACCATTCATTCCCCTACCACTTATTTCGGATCAGGGGACATTCAAAAATCTCTAACTAAACTTCCCGGTTTTCCATGGGCTAAATATAAAGGTGAGAAACATCTTCCAGGTCATAATTACAAGGTTAGATTTACGACTAGATGGAAATCAGTTAATAACTAGAACTATGAACATAACATGTATGTGTAGTCATGGAGTTGATATCGATCAATACTTTCTTTGTTCTGAATTGCGTTGTATTCTCAGTCAATTCATTTCAAGTCTGTCTTGGTTGTATACAGTTTAGTTTCAATATTACTCTCTTTTTAATATTCTTTGGACAAGAGATTAACGTTATTATATTTGACTTTTATCCAATCCAGGTATGTAATAGCTTTTTTTAATATTAACGGTGTAATTATATCAAAATTTCGTAAGTTTGTCAATTCTCAAATTACTAGTAATGATTCCAGACATAGAACAATGTTTACAATGATTTTAACGTTTTGTAAATTAATGTGATTTGAAATTATTTATGAGACTTATCAAAAACAGTTCAAAATTCTGTTAGAAAGGTGAGTGTGTAAAATATTTAGTAAAATATATTCCATTTTATATTTTCAGGTTACGTGGCAAATATTCCATAGATGATTGAACGATCAATAAAAGTTCTAGAAAATTACCTAACAACATAACAAACAGTTGGTAACTAAGGACCGGTACTACAGGAGCGGTTTCGATCATGCGCAGTTGAATAGAACAACAACATCCGCAACTGACGTAACATGTTATGAATAGCAACCAAATAACAACATCTGTAACTAACGACCGGTCTTATAGGACCGATTTCGATCATGCGCAGTTGAGAAAACAATTAATAACTATTTATGATAATGTGTTTGTAAATAGAGTATTGATTATGAACCTTTGAAGAGAATGTATTTATAATTGTAATGTTATTATTATACATTGATTTTATAATAAAATTCTTTTGTTGTTTTATCAAATCTACTCTATTAAAAATATGGGATTGATTTTAAAGCATGAAAAGGAAAAGTTCAATTACACTGGAGATGGGTTCTTCTCTGGATTGATGTCCCTTATACCCAAGGTTACATCCTTTGTAACTAAAAACAAAGACCTTATATCCTCGGGGGCAAAAGCGATTTCATCAGTCGGGCACTCAGCGAGTTTAATTAGCAAATCTGTCCAACAAAAAAATGAATTAGATGAATTGCGCAAAATAAGAGAACTTAGACAAAAAGCGAAACAAGGCCAAGGATTTAAGGTGTTGGGATAAAGCCTAAATCCTCTTATTAAAAATGGCAAAACTCGATCCGATCTTTCAACTTTATGAACCAATAGAATATACATTCAATAAGAAAAAAGAAGACTACATCATTATATCTCCAACTGTTGGGTCCAAATCTCAGATTAATGACGGAGGTAGGGTCACATTTGAAATCAATTCGTTGTCCAATTGGTTACTTCTTTCCGATGCTTACTTCCGCTGTGATTTCAAAATTAAAGACGGATCTCCAAATCAAAATCGTTTTCCCCAACAGATGGTAACATTGGAGAACAATTTCTTCCCCTCTTTATTTAGCGAAATGGTTTTAGAAGCCGGTTCAAATATAATTGAAACAATCAAACACCCAGGTGAGTTTGACACAATGCTTAAAACTCTTTTGTATCCAAAAAATTATACAACGGCATCGGGTTGGATGCCAGACACGGGAGATGGGGAAATACAATCTCAAGAAGAAAATGTAGCAGCAGACGCCAACTTGGCAGCAGTTAGAACTAGTGTTAACAATTTGATCAATATAACCAAATTTCAAAATAATGAAGGTTATAAACAGAGGGTTGTATTTTACAATAAACCTATTGATAGAAATAGCTGGGGTTCGTACATAAACTGGAATTTATATCCCCTCTTTGGATTACTTGAGCACAGGAAAGTTTATATTGGTCTACCCTTCAAAATCCATCTTCAAAGATTAATAAATAACGATAGAATATTTTTTGGAGAAAACAATTCAAATGCTAAATTAGAAATAACCGATATCCAATTATACGTGCCAGTAATAACCCCAACAATCGAAGTAGAAACAAGACTTCTTAGTAGTTTGAAAAAAGATATTGAAATAGCATTTTTAAGAAGAAATACGATTGGATCGATAACAATCACAGGGGAGAATTTCACATGGCAAGTGACAAATACCACAAAACCAGCAAGATATTTAATACTTGGTTTCAAAAATCTTCCAGATTCACAAACGAACAACAACAACCTTTTTAAAGTAACTGGTGACAACTTTGGAGATCCTAAAATAAAAAGGGTTCAAGTAAGATTAAACAATGAAAATTATCCAAATCAACCCTTACAAAATTGACCCAGATACCAAAGTCTTTAATGAGTTGTATAGAAACTATAAGCTTATGAGCGAATTATTTGGAAATGTACCACAGTTTAATTATTTCGATTTTATTTTGAATTATCCTATATTTTGTTTTGATCTCTCTGCTCATAAAGAAGATTTGTTCAAAACAGGCGTACAGTTGTCTGTATACATTGAAAAAAAAAAGCTGGAGATATGGTAGGGTATTGTCTCTTGTTAGAGGAATCTCGTCATATCATAAATATAATGGATAGAAAGATGAATAGAATTGAATAAAAATTCTATCTTTAAAAATGAAACCAGAAGTTTTAGTCGCTAAAATATTAGAATCAATCGAAAAAGGGAAACCGAAAACAATTAGTTATAATGGTATAAAGATACATATTTCACAATCAACTATTAACAAATTAAAAAATCATAAAGTACTGGACAATATTAATTATAATGAAATAGACAAGCAAGCTAAAGAAGGTGGGTTTCTATTTCTTCTCCCATTAATTTTCGGAGGATTAGCAGCTGCAGGTGCTGTTGCCGGTGGAGCTAGTGGTATAGCGTCAGCGGTAAATAAGAAAAAAGCCGAAGACGCTGCAAACAGAGAAAAACGAAGACATAATTTAGAAATGGAAAAATTAGCCAAAGGTTCTGGGATCAAGGATATCTTAGCCAGTGTTAAACAATTCAATCACGCAACCAAGAAAACAGTAAAAGAAGGTTTGTCTAAGTTAATTGACCAAATCGATACGGGTGAAACTGAGATTAAAAAAGAAGGAGAGGGATTAATACTTAATCACATTCACAGGGGGGGACTTTTGAAATACAAAGGAGACGGTATTGTATTAAATCCTCATAAAAAAAATGGCTGCAAAATTTAAACATTCAGATAGGTTTCCACAAAATCCAATGTTAATGTGTATCGTTGGTCAATCAGGATCAGGAAAAACTCACCTCTTATTTAAGATGTTAACAACACCCAAATTATTAGATTTCAATTCAATTTATACATCAACTCCAGATCAATTATATTATCAATTTCTGAAAGCCTTAGAATATTTACAAAAAGATGATATACAGCAAATATTTCGAATTTATGAACGTGATGAAGATCTTCAAAATGATAAAACTCCTGAAGAATTTATAAATTATTGTATAAAAGAAAGCAATCCATCATTAACTCCTACAGATATTCAAGTTTTACTAACCAAAAACGTGAATGATTTAGATTTGTCTAATATCGATAAGAAAAGGAAAAACCTGATCATTTTCGATGACTGTGTAGCACAATCAAAC
The DNA here is from genome assembly GCA_030562195.1 of Nipponacmea schrenckii. Lineage (NCBI taxonomy): Eukaryota > Metazoa > Mollusca > Gastropoda > Lottiidae > Nipponacmea > Nipponacmea schrenckii. The sequence continues at coordinate 24,517,815 of CM060200.1, forward strand.
CAAACGGTTCAACAAGAATTCTTTACTAAAGGAAGACATCACAATTGTCATTGTATATACCAATCTCAATCATTTTATGGAATGGACGGAATGTTTATTAGAAAGAACGCTAATTGTTTTATTTTGTTTGAATTAAACGATAAAGATCTATCTCAAATACTCCAATCAATAATTCATGGTATGGAGAAAGACTTTTCTGTAAATATATTAGATATTGGTAAACGAAGTATGCCTCTTGTGGTTTTGAGAGGACAGTGAGTTAATTTTGACATATTTTTAATAATAATCCAATTATCAAAACCACTACCATTATGAGAAACTAAAGTTAATTGTTTTTGATCAACATTTCCTAAATATTTTAACATTTGATCTATACAATCTGTACCTACAAATATATGAACTATATTCATTATTTTTTCATAAAATTCTTCAGGAACATTATCTGTGGGTTTTAGATCTGGGAAACGACAATTTATTCGTTCTAATATTTTTCGCAGCTTTTCCAAATTGACTAAAGAACATGCATATGGTATTGTTTTACCAGTTTCTTTTTCTGTATAGGTCTCCGAATCCCAAGCATAAAGAGTTTCAGGTTGGTTGTTTTGTGACATGGAAGCTGGATTAAATTCTGAAAAAAGTTTAATGTTTTCGTTAACACAGGTTTTCCATACTTGTTCATAGTTGTTTTCTATTTCTTTTATTCCTAAACTTTTCTTATCTCTTTTTATCAAACAGATTGTGTAAATACAAAACCCATTTAAATTGAGTGTTTATTTTTCTGGGATATAAACTTCTATCTTTAGGATTATAAATTTGAAACGAAGTTTTATTTTTTTCATTGAATTCCCCGATTCGAGCTTGAGTCATTATTCCCCTCCTATTATGTTTTGAATAGGAATAAATAAAATCATTAAATTCTTTTGTCAAATCACGTTTCAAAGCATGATTTACACACTTTATAAAACAAGCTCCGTCAGTTGGAATATAACAATATTTTCCAACATATTCTTTGATTGTAAATAGCAATTGAGTTCCTTTACCTACGTTTGATCTTTTGATTGGTTTGAAATTGTCTGTACGATATATTATATGACCAGTAAAATACCAATCTGAACTATCTGATTTTTCATTCATATTATCGACAACTCTGCCAATCATTGCCACATTAAAGAAAGCTAAAGTCATATTTTGTTTGAATTTTCCATCTTCGAAAATTTGTCCATCCATTCAATTTGACCTTTAAAAGTTTCAAACTCTTTAATTATATCAGAAATCACTTTCGCAAATAATTCATGGTAAATTTTTTTTCTTCGGTTTTACAGCATTTGATTTTTTTTTTTAATTGGTTTAGTCATGTTTCTTTTTTTCAATTTTTTTTGCTCTATTTTTAAAGATTCAATTTTAATTAACAATTCATCGAATATTTCATTAAATTCTTCGAGTTCTTCTATGGTAATTATTTTATCAGATTTGCTTCTTTCGAAGAAAATGAATAATTTATCTAAATATGTTCTTATTAAATTTGATATGGTTTTGTAATATAATTTCTTTTTAGAGGTAAACCCAATAGTAATTAAACCACATGAAGATGTTTGAATAGCTGTAAGAGCTCCCAAGATAGATGGAATAAATATTGGAAGAGAAATACTTGCTGTTATAGTGGTTGCTGTTGCTATAAGACAAGCTGATATAACACTTACAGTTTTAAAAGTAGTGTCTATCCTACTCCAACATTTTGTTAACTTTTTGTAATGATTGAATTTTTCTTCTAACTCTTTTTGTTTTCGTATCATGACATCTTGTAAATTCTGTGTAGTCAAATCTTCAGTATTCATTTTTTATGAATTAAATTAAGTGAATTTCTGATAAACCGATGTTTTTCTCAGAAATAAATATGTTATTGTTTTTATCTCTAAAACCAAGAAATTCTATAATAATTACTATATTTACTTGAACCACAACATTAACATTTTTAGGAAAATCATATGCCCCTGACCATTTAATTATACTTTCTATTTTAAAACGTGCAAAGAAATCTACTTTTTTGTTCATTTTCTATTTGCAATGCGGTATTTGTTACAAATAATTTATTTATTTGAGATTTATGAACATCAGTTGAAGTAAAGATATTATCAAAATTGAAATAAATTCTTATATATTCAAATTCTTTCCATTTTAAAAATGTATATGATTTTCTTCCCTCCTTTTGTAATTCCTTATTATTTATCAAATTAAAAATTTGTGGTTTTTCATTTGTCATTAATACCAAGTCAAGGAAAAATAAACCATACTCGGTAATAGTTAATACATCAGATGGCTTAAGCTTTATTCTATATTCAATTCCATAGACAAAATCTGAATCAATTGATATTATGTGATAATGAAAAGATGAATCTAAATTTGAATAATTAATATTTGTGATTTTATTAGTTCCTCCACCCTTTTTTATTGTAAAAAATTCTCTATGAAAAATTGAAGGTGCTTGACTTGGAGGATGAGTTGAAGATTCTGGAATTTGAGAAAAAACGATATTTTTTATTTTTAATTTAAAGGGAAATTTTATAGTAATAACCGCTTCATTATGATCTGCTGAACTAGCAAGTTCAAATCTTGCAGCGTTAACTAATTGTTGTTAAATATAGGTTTTAATTTCTGTTAGTTCATTATCATCATTGAGTTTCGTTTCAAGATTAGCTAATTCTTGTTTCAATCTTTCCTCATTTATACCTGGTTTAATGTTACCTATCAGTTGTTTAATATCTGATTTTTGTTTTGTAATTTTTTCGTCTAGTGGGTGGATGTATATTTCGAATATAAAGGCCACAGGCCCATTATACAATATGGTAGACATATATAATATACAAACAAAACAAACTAGACAATTAACCTATGCTCTCAAGACTCAAAAAAAAATTTGGTTCTCTTCTTCATTGCTTAATATGGTTGCATTTGTGTTTGACATTAGTAAATTCATCTTCTGTTGGGATGGATATATAATAAGGTTTGGGTATAAGTTGTGACCTCAGTTCTTCATAAAAAGGGCAAATGAGGAGAAAATGGTATTCTGATTCTACACACTGCCTTATACAGAAAGGACAAAGCCGTTCGCACCTTGTTAAACCGAGTTGTCCCCCCTTTTCAATCAATAAAGGGTGGTTTGAGCACCTAAGCTTACATAAAGATATACGATATACATTAACATTGATATCAAAATAGGCTTCTCTAATGACACTTTCTTTAAAGCCTGAATAAAAGTCTAATTTTGGCACTTTTTGTACTTTTTCGTGCCATACCTGATTGTCAATATCAATACATCTCTGTTTGAATAATTTACTAAAAGAATTATCAACTGATTGGCTGTACCAAACATCAGCAAACCCGTAAGCACTAAGCAAATTTTTAACCTGCCCAACAGTCGATGTTCTTTTCAGTTAGATCATATTGATATATAACAGATAATAAACTTTTTTCTTTTTGATTGACTATTCTAATCCAATATTTGATTAATCTAGTATACAAGTTAACATTCATAGAATAACGGCCAAGCTCAAACCGTGCCACAATATTTGGGGCTGTCTGACTTAGATTAATTACTGACCTAAGGAATTTATCCTGAACTAGGTTAATGTCTGGAGAAGGGTGGAATCCCCACACCTCGCTGCCGTATAATAAGATAGGTACAATTTTAGCATCGAAAATGTGTAATTGAGTTAGGATTGGTAACTTGTGGAAATTTGAGATTTTGGATCTTAGGATCTAGTAGTGATATTAATAAATTTATTCTATCCAACTGAGTTTTATCGACTATATTAGCTAATTGTTGTTGATAACTTTCTATTTTTTTTATGATGTGAGTCTAAAAGTTTTTGATGATTTTCTAATTGGTTTTTACTATCTTTATCTAATACAGTTATTTTTTGATGTAAACTTTTATTTGTTTGAGTTAAATAACCTTTATTAATTGCATCTTTTTTCTGTTGAGGAGATCTTAGATTAGTTATTTTGAAATTATTCATATCTATATCACCTTGAAGTGTGTCTCCAGTTTGATCTACAAAATATGGTTTGAATTTATTAATCGATAATATGGGAGCTTCATTCTTTAAGTTTCCTAAACCAAATTTATTTGCCATTTTTTTAAACAAGATTTAATACTATTTCTTCAAATGGTTTACCTAAACTTAATTGATATAAAACCCAAAGAGAAAGTTGACCACAAAATTTATCTCCTGGTTTTTGAATTTGAAAAGTAGAACATTTTATTGGACCATAATTCAAATCAATAATTTCTTTAGTTGGATCTAATCCATATGAATCAAAAAAATACATTGAATCCCCTTTGAATAAAGCAGAATGATGAACGCCTTTTTGATCTGAAGTATGGATATTAGATATAGCATAGAATTTTGTTTTATTTTTTAGAGATGATATTTCATCACGCATACAGTAGAAAAAAGGGTTTTTATGTTTAATTCTTCTGCCCATCTGATTAATTGAAAATTTGTTGTAGTATCTGTTCTCGTTTTCAAAATTGTTTTGTGTGTTAATCGATTTTATAATATCTGGATTTTTTGAAGCTTCTGTAGGAGTAACATTTATAGATGAATGAATTTTATTATTATATTCATCGACAACAATAGGTAATATTTTAAGCCATTTTTGAGACTTCAATTCTGTGAACTTTTTGAATAATTTGTTTTTTAGAGTTCTGTTAAATCTCTCAATTACTACAGCTTTACCTTCGTTATATGTACTGTAAATTTCAAACCCTAAAGATTTCATATTTTTATTATAAAATTCTGTTCCTTTATCTACCCATAACTTTTTGGGTTTTCTATGTTTCATTATTGTTTCAAATGCTTTTTTAACAGTTAGACCTGTTTTGTTTTTTTAAAAGGGAATAACCCAAGCGTATCTTGTATATAAATCTATAACTGTTAAACAATATTTATAACCTCTTTCTGGGGGCATATTAATTAAATCTGCAGACCATATATCATCTTTGGCGAATACTTTAACTTTTAAAAAGTTTTTAGTTTTTCTAAATTCTTTATGAATTTCATCAGCTAATCCCATACCCAATTTCATTTTTGATTTTAATAATCTTATGATTAATGCTCTTTCAACTTTTTCTCTAAAAGTAGGATTTGGAATAGATTCTAATTCTTTAATCATTTGTTTGTCTGCTTCGTGTCGAAATTGTAAGTCTTCATTTCTGTATAGTTTGTCGTGTTTAAGTGCAGCAGCATCAACTCTATTAACAGGTTCTTCACCTGGTTTTGGATTATCATTTTCATCCAATCGTAAATCTAACCTAGTTCCCGGACCAGTGTAGTTATGACCTGGAAGATGTTTCTCACCTTTATATTTAGCCCATGGAAAACCGGGAAGTTTAGTTAGAGATTTTTGAATGTCTCCTGATCCGAAATAAGTTGTAGGGGAGTGAATGTTTATTAAAGACATTTTTGGTCTTTGTTTTTAGTTACAAAGGATGTAACCTTTGGTATAAGGGACATCAATCCAGAGAAGAAACCATCTCCAGTGTAATTGAACTTTTCCTTTTCATGCTTTAAAATCAATCCCATATTTTTAAATACAAACAAAAGAATTTTATTAAAAGTATAAATAAATTCAAAGGTTCATAATCAATACAACATTATCATATTAAACCGAGAGTAAAACAGAAACTAAACTGTACATTAACACGACCGGCTTCAAAATGAGTTGGCAAGTAACAGGTGTGAACTATTACGACGCAGTTAATAAAGTTCGAGAATATTCTAGAATGTTAAAGAGAATATTGATTAAACAATTTAGTTATAATATATCATGAAGTTTAAAGTGAATGTTTATTTAAGACATTTTTTGGTTATTTAAAGGGAGGGCGGGTGGGCAAATAGTAGTAATAGAGCTTACAGATATCCGGTAGCTCGGAGCGGAGCGGAGCGGAGCGGAGCGAAGCGGAGGGGTGTCGGATATCTGTAAGCTCTATTACTACTCAAGGCATCGTACATCTGGAAGCACAAAAATATGCGAATCCACCTGACAGGGGATACTTCAGCTGGTCAGTTTGCTGCCGACCTTCTCAGCTTGGGGAATGGCGACCTGGCCACTGTGTCTCTTGTCACATCGGTCAGCAAGTCACCACCCTTCAACAATTAAAAATGCTGTTTTTCCTCTGGTGAGTCAAAACTTCCAAAATTACAAGTGGCTTTGTGAAAGAGCCATTCTGGCACCAACAAATGAAGCTGTTAGAGCCACAAACCAAGAACTACTTCAAGAACTACCAGGCTCAGTTCACAGTGTCCATTGACACTGTGACCGACGAAAACGAAACCATCAACTTTCCAGCAGAGTTCTTGAATTCCCTCCTGCCGTCGGGTGTACCACCACACTAACTACGGCTCAAAATGGGAACACCCATCATGCTCATGAGAAACCTGATACTCCGACCCTCTGCAACGGCAAACGACTGATAGTTAAAACCATGATGGCCAACGTCATCGAGGCTACAGTAATCACTGGACAGGCAGCAGGACAAGATGTGTTCATCCCTCGTGTCCCTATCATTCCGTCAGAACTACCCTAGAAGTATAACTGCCATGTCATTTGTCTTTAAATTCCGAATTACCATCCACTGAACTTAACAATGTAAGCCAACCAATTTCAGACGATGAGGTTAATTACTCAAAATAATTCTGTAATATCATCAATTCCAAAGATTACATGATACAAATCAAAAGATTGTAAATTAAAGATAACCTTTCTTTAACAAATATTTGATGTACATTAGTGTTCTTGAAGAACTTAAATTCAGTAAAGAAATCTGCATTTAAAATTACCTGTTTAACAATGGCCCGTTAAAACATCAAGGACTAGAAAATCAATTATACTCATCTAAGGTATTTTTTCCAAATTCTGTTCAAGTATGTAGTGAAAGGGATGTTTACAAATATTTGAAAACGAAATTTTCAGACAGAAGTATTCTTTTGAGGTAGTAAATCCCTTGGGTTCTGCTAAGAAAAGACACAAGTTGATAGGAGTTTATTTTACTCTTGGTAACTTAGAAAGTCATCATAGATCTAATATTGATCACATGCAGCTTGCACTTTTATGCGAAGAGTCATATTTCGACCACTTGTTGAACAGTTAAAAGATTTGGAACTTAATGGGTTGATCTGTGATGATGGGAGAGTAATTAAGGGTACACTTCATAGTATTGTTGGAGACAATCTAGGTCAACATACAATAGATGGTATCGTGGAAAGATTTTCAGCCCATTACTTTTGCCGTTATTGTCGCATATCGAAACAAGAGTTTCACGATTCTCCAACACCTATACTAGGCATGAGAAGAACTATCGATTATTATAAGGAATGTTTAAATGTGTTCTCTAAAGAAACTGAATTAAGAAATTATATGGGTGTGAAAAAAGATTATGTTTTTTAATGATTTAAACTATTGTTAATAATAGTTTGCCACCTTGTCTTGGACATGATCTATTTGAAGGTGTAGTGGAATATGATATGAAATTGATTGTCAGTTTTCTGAAACAGGAAGGTTGGTTTACATTGGAGCAATTGAATCGTAAATTAGAAAAATTTCCATATCGTGGATATGATGCCCTTGATAAACCTGCACCTATAGGACTTCAGAGCGCATTGGTGGACATGCCGTTCAAAATTGGGTATTTTTGCGTCTTTTTTCATTAATAATATTTCCATTTATAAGGGAATGTGCTCGAAAATTGAAGAATGATAAAAATTTAACAAAACAATAGATGTAAATTTAGAACATTTGACTTCAATTTATCAAATGATCTTTTGTTTCTGCACCTGAAATCCATCTTGTTAATGAATTTTTTCTTTACAGAATGTATTTCAGAAACTTAACAGTCTACTTCTGGAGATAGTTCTTCCAGTTGTGAGAAATATGCCGTTCTTAAAGATGAGTTAGATGGCTTGGTGATTGGTACTGGATATGGCAGTATTTGCAACAAACTCATCAACAAAAATTACAATTGTAATCGCTCTAGAAATTATTTGAAAAGATCGAATAGTTCTGATGGAGAAACACCAAGTACCAGTGCCAAACTTACTCCTAAAATGACATCCAAAGACTCTTATGGATGTATCAATTTCAACCCTAGCATTGCGAATGTTGATTGTTTAGATGAAATCCAACAGGAGATGGTTGATAGTTCATAATTTGACATTTTTGATATGTGTGTCTGTCGAATATAAATTAAAAGAACCATACCCTTTGCAACGTCATCATAAAAACGATGGTAAATCTGTGAGAGAACTCTTAAGTAAATGGCCACTTCTGTTTAAGATAGCTTGCCAGGCAAGGTAACATACGCCCACTGGCAGCATTGAATTTGAATAATAAATTAAGCAATAACTCAAAAAACATTCACTGAATGAATATTGAAGTCAAGGGCAAAAACTCAAAAACTGTTCAGTTAAAAAAAGTGGGAAATTCAAACTTGACTAATGTCTTATCAATGCAAATCGGATAAAAACTACAGCTTCTATTGCGTACATTTCCCTTTGAGTTATTTTGTAAGTTTTCTATTACTATATTTACTCATTTTATTATTTCTAATTTTAATATAAACAAATATTTTTTTTCAAAGTATATCATCTCAATTTTCCTATTTACATTTCGCTTTTTTATCTACTATGGACTATGGATACGACTGGCATTTCCCCAGACACTCCCTTAGGAGACCCCCCTTTCCCCCACAACATCATTATGGCAATAGGCAACATCATTTTGGCAATAGGCAACATCATTTTGGTAATAGGCAACAGCATTTTGACAATAGACAACAGCATGGAAATAGGCAGCCACAACAATCCAATAACAGACAGCAGCTACAGGATACCAATCCCATTGTGAAGGCATTATTTCAGATTCTGCAGTGCCTACATCACGCGTCTGTAATTTCTCAGCAAGCAAACAATGGTTCGCCCACTCGCGGTTTCCTATTCAAAATCGATGATCTAAACCGGTTTGTTAAACCAGCTTTAAGAAATACATCAATTTTATCTGTAATTCAAAACATTAATAAAGCTTGGGCTAAAGACGTGGCATTGGCACTAAAATCTCATTATGAGAATATGCTTGCAGAAAAAAATCAACTTTGTGAAGTCACGCAACCTTTCTGATCAAAATTTAAGACAGTTCTCGTCGGAAGCGGTTAATTGGGCAAAGAAATCATACCGCCGACTACAACGCGAAACTTTTAGACAAATACACTCGTACGTTAAATTCTCTCACGTGCCAGAACCATATTTCGGAAACCCGCATGATTGTAGACACTGTAGAGTCTGCTCCATCAACTAGCAAACCACTACCAATTACCAATCGGTTTTCGGCTCTTACCAAATCTTCAAAGAAACGCCAATACTCCCCTCCGGTCGCAGAACAATTTTCACCAGAAATTCTTCCAACTCCTAAACGACATAACACAAATATCGATTCCACGACACCTCTTTATTCGTCTGTCTCACTTTACCCCTGTCACCAATAACTAGAGCCGACAACCAACAGAGAACCCCGAAGTCAAACCCAGAAACACCTAGACAATCTGTTGGCACCAGGCGACGTCTGAGTTTAGGCCACCAACCAGCCAATATACCACGAAGAAAAGACCATAATAACAGAAAAACTGATTGGAGCCTTCCGGAAATTTTGAAACCTGTCCTGATCATCGGTTCATCCAATATCTCTCGTGTACCAGAAATAGATCTCAACACCCAAGCTGAATCCTACCCAAGAGCCCGCATCCGTCATATATTTAATATCCTTTTCAAGGCTGAACCCACCAACGTACCAGAAAAGGTTATCTTCATTTAGGCATCAACAACAGACAGGAGACTGGTGAAATTATTTATAAACAAATTTTGGAACTCTTGAACCTCGCCAAATCTAAATTTCCTGCAGCTACCATTTATGCAACCCAAATACCATTATCTAACAGTTTACAAAGAGTCGAGCCCCAAGCTACAGAAAATCTCCGCCGCTACAATAACTTGATCTACCTTGAAGCCTTCTCCTGTTTCCACTACCATCCCAAGGTTCAATGGAATGGTCGACGTCTACTCCGATCACGTCCACTGGACGGCCTCCACTGCTAGAAGTATCTACGTTAAATGGGTCTCCCATTTAAACGAGACGCGGGAGGAAGTATTCTAAAATTAGGTCAAACAATTCTAAATCTTAGCACACGTAAACTTTCTCCCGTAGAAGAAAGACTTTTGGATCGCGGATTAACTTTTATTCCCACGGCAAAGCCATTGTCTAATTCACCAATTTTATCATCGGTAAAAGAAATTCAGCGAAAATTCAAACTCAATTTTTTCTTTCGAGAACGCCTTGGTCGCGGAAAACGTACCAATTTTGTTGAAAAGACTGGTTGGAATCCACCAGACAACGCGATAGACAATGGTATTATTGATATTTGCGATGAAATGTATGAAGAAATCTCTCGGTTACCTTTGGTAGACGAGAAGAACAATCTGACCAATTTTGAGCGTAGGGCATTGAATAAATTAAAGAATGATGACAGCATCATAATCCGTAAAAGTGACAAAGGCAGTTGTTGTGTAATACAGCATCGCGTTGACTATATTTTTGATAAGCAGTTAAGTAATCAAAATCATTATCGCGAACTAGACAGACCAATTTTCATGGTAACATCTATAAAAATCAACGACATTTTGAAAAATTTAGTTACAAACAAATTTCTTTCTGACGCGCAATACGACTACCTTTCTGCAAAACCCAACGTACGCCAACGTCATATTTATTCTTTACCAAAAATTCACAAAAATCCTGAAACCGAATGGACCGTCGCGAATAAAATTCCCAAGGGCAGACCAATTATTTCTGATTGCGCTAGCGAGTCATACCGAGTTTCTGAATATATGGACCTTTTTTTGTTACCTTTGGCAAGTAAACATCCGTCTTATCTAAAAGATACTACCGACTTTATTGAAAAAATCAAAAAATTGAATGTTCCGCCTAAAGCATATTTTATTTCTTTAGATGTTGATAACAATGTTGGTTTAGACGCTGTCCGTAAAGCATTTCTTAAAAATCCATCCGACGAAAGACCAGATAAAGAAATTTTAGAACTGTTTTTAGATATGTTTAACGCGTAATGACTTCTTTTTCAATGGAAAAACATACCTTCAAATTTCTGGAACAGCTATGGGTAAACGCTTCGCTCCAAGCTATGCAAACATCTTCATGGCTGAATGGGAACGCGAAATAGACCAAATTTCACCTTTTAAACCTCTTTTTTACGGCAGATTTCTTGACGACATTTTTATCATTTGGACCGAATCATTAGAAAACTTTTGGCAATACTTCGAGATACTAAACAATCACCATCCTTCAGTAAAATTAACGGCGAACATTAGCGATAATATGGACTTTTTGGACACTACGGTGTTCAAAGGAAACGATTTCGAAAAAACTTCAGAAGTGGACATTAAAGTATTTTTTAAAGAAACTGATACGCACCAACTTTTGTTCAAAAGCTCGTTTCATCCGAAGCATACGTTTTCTGCGATTATAAAATCACAAATCCTACGGTTCCATAGGATTTGTACTCAACAGACCGATTTTGATTCTGCATGCAACCTAGTTTTCAATAAATTACGAGAGAGGGGTTACTCAAAACGATTTCTACGCAAAATTAAAAACGACACGTTATTACAACTTCTGGAGAAAAATAACCGCCTATAAATGAATTTGGCTCCAAACCCTGTGGTGGTTCTACGTGTCGTACCTGCGAGCATGTACCTATTTCTCATTTTTTCAAAAACAATAAAACCGGCAAAACTTTTCTTATATCTGACCAACTTTCATGCGGCGACCAAAATCTAATTTACCTAATTTCATGTAAAAAATGCGAAACACAATATATTGGAGAAACTAAGAACGCGCTACGAACTCGCTTTAACGGCCATCGTTACGATATAGTACATGGCAAAAATAGACCAATTTCTAATCATTTTAACCAACCTGACCATTTCATTGAAGACTTGTTGATTATGCCAATTGAAAAGATACAACCAATGCCAAACATCAAGCCAAAACAAAGAAGATTACAACGCGAGAGTTATTGGATGGACCAACTTCAAACTGTATATCCAAATGGCCTTAATATCCAACATGATAATCAGATAATACCTTTTGTTAACACCTACAATCATACTGCCACTAATGCCTCCCTAATTGTCTACAGCAAGAGACTTGTTACAGCGTACAAAAGAAATAAAAATCTCAGCAATATCCTGGTAGACTCAATCCTCAATAGCTTTAAATTACCTGACTTCCTTTATTCTGAATTCACTACATTTGACTCTTTGCATTAATATTTCTTTATTTATTATAGGTACATAAAAATATTTGGCTTTTCTCTTCAGCTGATTATCGATATATCAGAAGAAAATTAATTCTTATATTTTCAGCTATTTCAGATAAAGAAATGATATTACTTCAGATAATATTTCAGAGACATCCATAATTAACGCATCTAATTATCCTAACCTTTAACTTGCACCTTGCTTTATCATAAATCTTTACTTTGTTTTTTCATTAAATCAAGTGCAATAACTCATAAACAGACATCTGAAATCACCTTATTGACCGCTAGAATCATGATCAAATACAAGTGACAAGTTATAGGTTCCTTAATTTCAGGTGCCTTTTTGGTATTAACCCCCTAACTGGATGCAAATCAGGGAAGCAGAAACGTGGTAATATGAACACAAAGGTGTTGAAGCTGATAAACGAAATATCAAGTTTCGAAGGATCTCATAAATATTTGACAAAAGGCAAAAGTTAACCAGTTATGACATTTAGGCTATTCGGATCAAGTGTTATTGAGTTATTTGCTGTAAACATCTGCACTGCCACTAAACCACAGCCATTAACATTGCAAGTGTAAACTGGACATCCTGTAATTTTGATTGAACTTTGATTATTTGACAAAATCTTTGTTCATTTTTATATGCCCACATTTAGTGTGGATGTATATTTTCGTTGCCCTCGTCTGTCAGGCGTTCGTCCACAATTGGATTGTGAACACAAAAGAAGCTAGAGTGTTTATCCGATTTTGATGAAACTTTGTACGATATCAATAATATACAGAGTTATCGCCCTTAAATTGCGTTCAAATTGGCTTTTTGAGATAGAGGCTGCAAATTTTAACTGATTTTCCCTTGACTTTGCGTACATTTTGTTAAAATTGGTCTCATAAGAAGATTTTTATCAGATTTGTTGGGCGTCTGCTGCTATTTACAGACACCAGCCTGGTTTAATCTCAGCCAGAATCTACTTTCTTTCCTTCGTGATCAATGATCAAAAGTTACTTTCAAGTTTTCCAAAAAATAAACCTGTCATTAGATTTTTTGGTATTTCTTTCTAAAATATATTACCTTAAAATATACAAATAAACTGATTTACCGCCTTGATTTTAAACATAGTTTGGATTTGAGATTTATTTCTTATCAATAATCTCAATAAATGGTGAGGAGAGTAACTAAATTTTAACTATTTAATGTAATTTCTTTTGTTGCAAAATATAATACATGTAAATAAAAAAACTGGATTCGTATTCTTTCCTTAACTTTTCTATCTTCTACCTGTGTTTGAATGAAATAATAATGAGAAAGACAGTATCTTTACGCTAGAAATTGTGACCGACTAGAATCAGTCCTCAGATGTTCATTTATACAACAACGATAAAGGTAAATATTTTTACTTTGTCTTGTAAACGGAATCAATTTAAATTAATGTGTCTGAGACTAGATTTCTCAGAGAAACAACCTTTAAAGTACCAGAGGATCAAGTGTAGTGACTTTCATGAAACACTGCACAAAACCTTTCATAATACAGTAGCAGCATTTATTGTTCAAACCGCCAAAATAAATGATACAATTTTAAAAAATAATATGTAACCAAATGAAGGGAAGACATTCAAGATACAAACCAAGTTGCCAGTCCTGTCTATTTCATTCTGAAAATTAAGAAAAGGACTTCTAATAACAACTTGGTGATTATAATTTTTATTTCGAACACGAATACAGAGGGATTAGATGGGGTCAACTATGATTTGAAGTAGCTCATAACTGCGTTAAAGGCAGAACTTTAAGGGTGATGTTCAGCTTTTAGGACCAAGTCCTTGGTAGTAGAACCAATTGCTTACTAGCAATAGACGATGTTGCTTACTTCAAAGATCAAGGCCAGGAGGTCTTATTGACCATCTCTAGATACCAAGATCCGGAGCTTGTTGACTTAGCTCCTATGCCTCTTTGGGCTTCTTTATTGTTATTTTATGATCCTTATAGACTGTCCTAGATATCGTAGACTAAGACCTAGTCCACACACCTGCCTGGTTTAATCTCAACCAGAATCTAATTTCTTCCTATTGTGATCAATGATCAAAGGTATATTTTTGGTTACATTTATTTTTAAAACTTTGTTTATCAGCAATAATGCTAATTAATAAGGTTGTTTTTTTTTAATTGTGATTAAATTAGGATTGTGCAATACTTTCTTCTAAAGCTAAAAGTCAACTACATCTAAACCTATTCAGTACTAAAGGTATGATTCTTAGATACAGTCAGCTCAATAACATTAAATCTCTTTTTAATCCTGAAATAAATTGAAATTCTTCAAGACAAAATAAAAACCTTTTTTATATGTTGGAAAAAAGGAAAAACTGTTGTATCTCAATTTCTACTATTGTAAAATATAAACTATCCTCTTTATTTTCATTCCATTCTATCACAGGGACGACAGAATGCAAAAAAAATGTGTCGTAAGTACAAGCTAAATAAAGGGGATAATATGTATAAAAAATATATAAATATTCTTAAACATCCTACTTAATTGTATCTAATTGATCAAAATTAATTTGTTTTAAAAGAGTTAATGATAAATGGAAAGTACTAATTTTTAATTACACGTTTATTTCGCTTAAATCTGTTCAGTAGATTTCTTACCCTAACAAAAACAATACAGATCTAAGATATTTACGTAAACTTTTAAATAAACTGTAATTTAATTAACTATTGGATTTTTAAAGTTACAACTTTTAAATATGTTCAGGGACACATTTGGCAAGATTTTGATGTGAAGTTTTCATAAATTTGTATCAAAGAAATAATTCGGCTTACAACATAAAAAGAACGCCCTTTAATGTTTTACATAGAAATGAAACATCTACCAAACCAATATATTTTTAAACAACACACCAAAAGTTATTAATTTTAATTCATTTTTATACGACCACATGAAAATGTGGACGTATATTGCCATAACCCATGTCCGTCCGTCCGTCCGTAGGTCCGTCCGTCCGTCCGTCCGTCAACAATTACTTGTGTACGCGATACAGGCCAGAGTTTTTATCAGATTTGAATGAAACTTAGTATGTGTATTCATCTTGATAATATCTCGGACAAGTTCGAAAATGGCACGATTCCAGATGTCGGTTTATGAGTTATGGCACTTGATTAAATGAAAAAACATAAAAATTTACTTGTGTACGCAATAGAAGCTGTAGTTTTTATCCGATTTGAATGAAACTTGGTATGTGTATTCATCTTGATAATATCTCGGAAAAATTGCGCGATTCCAGATGTCGGTTAATGAGTTATGGCCCTTGATTAAATGGAAAAACGTTAAAATTTACTTGAGTACGCAATAGAAGCTGTAGTTTTCACCAGATTTGAATGAAACTAGGTATGTGTATTCATCTTGATAATATCTCGGACAAGTTCGAAAATTGCGCGATTCCAGACGTCTGTTTATGAGTTCTGGCCCTTGATTAAATGTAAAAACGTTAAAATTTACTTGTGTACGCAATAGAAGTTGTAGTTTTCATCCAATTTGAATGAAACTTGGTATGTGTATTCATCTTGATAATATTTCGGACCAGTTCAAAAATGGCACGATTCCAGATGTCGGTTTATGAGTTATGGCCCTTGATTAAATGAAAAAAACGTTAATATTTACTTGTGTACACAATAGAAGCTATAGTTTGCATCCGATTTTAATGAAACTTGGTATGTATATTCAACTTGATAATATCTCGGACAAGTTTAAAAATGGCACGATTCCAGATGTCGGTTTATGAATTATTGCCCTTGATTAAATGAACAACTTTAAAATGTACTTTTGTATGCAATAGAAGCTATAGTTTTCATCCGATATGAATGAAACTTGGTATGTGTATTCATCTTGATAATATCTCGCCAGATGTCTGTTTATGAGTTATTGCCATTGATTTAATGAGAAAATGTTAAAATTTACTTGTGTACGCAAAGAAGCTGTAGTTTTCATCCGATATTAATGAAACTTGGTATGTGTATTCATCTTATTAACATCTCGGACAAGTTCAAAATGGTGTGATTCCAGATGTCGGTTTATGAGTTATGGCCCTTGATTCAATGAAAAAACATGGAATATTCTGTTTGCTGAAGTGGGCGTATGTTACCTTGCCTGGCAAGCTATCTTCCACAACCAAATTGTAAGAATTCACCAACCCAGTCCATTTAAAAGCAAAAAAGCCCGGAGTTACTCATTTCTATTTGCTAGAAACCATTATTTAAGCGCTAACTTTAGAACTTTTATACGAAAATTACATGAAATAAATTAAATTTCAACGGATTCAAAACGCGGATTTCTTGAAACTATGGTATCAACTGAGAAACTAAAGAGTCAACTGAGAAACTAAAGAGTCGACTGAAAAACGAAGGAATCAACCCAGAAACGATGGTTTCAGCTGATAAACTTTGATATTTACTTAGAAAAGTATGATATTAACATACAAAACTATGGTATTAACTTAAAAACTATGGTATTTACTGCAAAAACTATGGTATTTACTTCAAAAACTATATTTACTTCAAAAACTATATTTACTTAAAAAAACTATGATATTTACTTCAAAAACTATGGTTACTTAGAAAACTATGGTAGTTACTTCAAAAACTATGGTATTTACTTCAAAAACTATGGTATTTACTTCAAAAACTATGGTATTTACTTAGAAAACTATGGTATTTACTTCAAAAACTATGGTAGTTACTTCAAAAACTATGGTAGTTACTTCAAAAACTATGTTAGATACTTAGAACTATGGTAGTTACTTAGTAACATATGGTAGTTACTTAGAAAACTATGGTATTAACTTCAAAAACTATGGTATTTACTTCAAAAACTATGATATTTACTTCAAAAACTATGGTATTTACTTCAAAAACTATGGTATTTACTTCAAAAACTATGGTAGTTACTTAGAAAACTATGGTATTTACTTCAAAAACTATGGTAGTTACTTAGAAAACTGTGGCATTTACTTCAAAAACTATGGAAATGGAAGAAAACTACTGTGAAACTAGTTTTGTTAACTTATATCTTAGATGTCTTACAGACAACAGTGCTCAAGCCACATTGACCTGTTGATTATGTATAACAGAATAAAATTGTGTAAGTTACGTAGGAAATAAATTATAATAATCATGGAAGCTACAAACGTTCTTCTTAAGAAAATTATAAGCTCTTTGAAGGAAAAGGTGGACATATCAAAATATGCTTTATTTTCTGCCTATAAGCTCTGTATGAAAGTTATTTGAGATCTACGAATTCTGTCTGAAATAGAATCGAGCATGCTTCTTATATTTGTAAGGGCCATTTTAGTAGGTAGTAGTAGTAGAACCACATATACATTCCTGTCTGTCTGGATGTAGAAAGTGTGCTCTACGTATTTGAGGTTTAAAACTGACACCGAGACAACTCCCTGAAGTACTGACTCAGGCATTAGCATTATTTGTTTTACCATGTACAATAGACCTTGGCAAAGTATATGGTATAATGATTTATTAGTGCAAATTTTTCAGTACTGATGTGAGTGTATAATGTTTTATTAATGATTGATAATACTGAAAAATTCATTATCAAATCAATTTATTGGTTCGGAATATGTATATTGTGTTATTATTTAAAAATTAAAGAATATCACTTCTTACCTGACTCTAGTTCTCTTCGTTCTGGAATTCTGTTTACTTTCTAGAATCATGTTTACTTTCTATAATTCTGTTTACTTTTTGGAATCATGTTCACTTTCTGGAATTCTGAGTTTACAATCGGGCAACAGTCAAATGTTTTGTCAGATGATAAATTTTACGTTCAAAAGATCTTGGTTGGTACTAATGTAGATGACGTCGTTTCCATCTGGAATTGGAAATTAAAATCACTGGATATAAAAATATACTATCCAAATTCTGATGTATGTCGGCAATAGACTATCCAAATTCTGGTGTATGTCGGCAATTGTAAAACTTCAATTTCTCTTCCAAAAAATTAGATTCTGTTTCTTTTAAATATGCAACAGAAAATGACATTTTAATCTCATAAGTAAATTCCTCACAGAATAAAAATAATACTTACAATTCCCAATTGATGTTTGTTGTTAAATTTTTCTGTTCATTCTAATCTTTTCTCAATTTTTTGCTTGAATTATCCACTGGGTCTTCTTTGTAGTATTCCTGTTTTGCTGTTTTGCTGTGTTGACATGGAAATAAATATAAGAATTGTTTACTTAAAAATGAAAAGCAGTCATTAAAACATATAAAACTATATCTGGGCGTTTTTAAAACTGAAAAGGGTCAGTAAACAATGATCAAAAGTTACACTTTCCTATAATACGCTTTATTTATAATAAACTCTTAAATTAGTTTTGGCGTTTAAAAATTAATGGTTTGGTTTTCGGGGTTCATATTTTACATAAAGAATGATTTAGTAGTAAATATAAAACAAAACGAACCTTTACTAAATAATACTTACCAAAACATCTCCATATAACTTATTTCTTGTTGATATCCTTAATGGCGGTTTAAACTCCCTGTACTGTACTTGGTAAAGATTTGAATATGTTAAAACGATAGTGTGGGTGAAAAGTGTTCAGATAAAGCTCACTGTAGTGGAGAATGATTGGATAGTAGTGATTTGTGCTCAGATTGTTCAGTTCAGATTTTGCTGGTTTGAAATACTGAACTTTTAATCGGTTTGTTTGAATTTTGATCCAATCAGAATAAACACTGTATGTGCTGGGTTTGATATTTGAAACAATGAAGCAGACTGTATTGAAGAAGACAGTTTAAAGAGAAATAGATGGTGAACTTTGTTCTTAGAATGTTAAAAATAGAGATGGCCATCGTGATACGCCCACATTTATAATGGTAGTCAAACAGATGAGACTTTAAATGATTCCTATTAAGCTACTAATCAATATTTTCTAAAATTTAACTAGTGGTCAAAGGGGAAAAACTCACTGTCCGTGATATATGCACTTTTTTGTACAGTAACACATACTACTAAAACCCATATAAAGATGAAAAGGCCAAAAAAGTTGCAATTGTACATCGATTAATATATATAATATAGTATTAAGTTTAAGAATTTACCTCTAGCGACTCTTAGCTAGAGTCTATTTACCTCTTAAACTTAATGCTATATTGTGACTAGCTGAGAGACGTTGGAGGTAAATTCTTAAACTTAATACTATATTGTGACTAGCTGAGAGACGTTAGAGGTTAATCCTTCAACTTAATACTATATTGCAACAAGTTAAGAGACGTTAGAGGTAAATTCTTAAACTTAATACTATATTGTGACTAGGTAAGAGACGTTAGAGTTAAATTCTTAAACTTAATACTAAATTGCAACTTAGGACAACTTATTAACTTAGAGTGGTTTCATTTACCTCGTAAGTTGCTTATATTTAGATTATTAGACTATAAAAATCAGTGTTCTGTGCAACAACGTGGATTTGTGCCGGATATTATTTCCATAGCTCAGAAATATGATCTGATTGCCCACATTAGTGAGTTCTTAAGAACAAATATCTTCCCAAAGAAATGCACATGGAAAAGAATAGTAAACTCAGCCATCCACTCGTATGAGAAATTATCATGGACTAACCGAGTTAATAGTAACCACGATTTTAGTATTTTCAGACAATTCCACAGCAGTTTAGACCCACATCCTGTATTTAAATTTATTCTAATTTACCCTAATCTGAAAGAACACAGTAAATTATTTATTAAGATATGTTGCATGGTTGGCAGTGAGAACGGGGCTTATATTTTGTGTGAAAAATGTGGTTTAATGTATTCTTCTATAGTGCTACATAGATTAGTAGAATGCGACAATTTTCAGGTGAACAAGATGTCATTCTTGAGTAGTATTTATATCATCTCATATGAACTGTACATTCAATTAATTTATCTGCCCAGCACAAGCTTCCTGGTAGAGCTTCTTAAATTTACTCCCACAATCCTTTCAAATTATCAACTTTTTCCTATTCAGAAAATTAGTTTTTTAAATATATGTATGGCATCTTTAAGGATTTAAATCAACAGGATCTCAACTGAATTTCTGCCAAATCAAATGGATTCCTAATCTATAATTATTCCTTTAGTTTTTTATTTATCTATATTTAAATACATTATTTACTGTTTTTCGTTCCATTCAATTTATATTTCATATGTAATCTTCATTTTTGGAGGAATAAGAGAGTATAAACATAAATATTTTGTGACTAGCTGAGAGACGTTAGAGGTAAATTCTTAAACTTAATACTATATTGTGACTAGCTAAGAGACGTTAGAGGTAAATTCTTAAACTTAATGCTATATTGTTACAAGCTAAGAGTCGTTAGAGGTAAATTCTTAAACTTAATACTTTATTGTGAACTAGCTAAGAGTACGTTTAGAGGTAAATTCTTAAACTTAATACTATACTGTAACAAGCTAAGAGACGTTAGAGGTAAATCCTTCAACTTAATACTATATTGTGACTAGCTGAGAGACGTTATAGGTAAATTGTTAAACTTAATACTATATTGTGACAAGCTTAGAGTCGTTAGAGGCAAAGTCTTAAACTTAATACAATATTGTTACTTGCTAAGAGTCGTTAGAGGTTAATTTTTAAACTTAATGCTATATTGTGACTAGTTAAGAGACGTTAGAGGTAAATTCTTTAACTTAATGCTATATTGTGACTAGCTAAGAGTCGTTAGAGGTAAATTCTTAAACTTAATGTTTTATTATGACTAGCTGAGAGACGTTAGAGGTTAATTCTTAAACTTAATACTATATTGTGACTAGCTTAGAGAAGTTAGAAGTACATTCTTAAACCTTATGCTATATTGTGACTAGCTAAGAGTCGTTAGAGGTAAATTCTTAAACTTAATGCTATATTATGACTAGCTGAGAGACGTTAGAAGTTAATTCTTAAACTTAATACTATATTGTGACTAGCAAAGAGACGTTAGAGGTAAATTATACTTAATACTATATTGTGACTAGCTAAGAGACGTAAGAGGTTTTTTTAATATCCTTCAACTTAATACTATATTGTGACTAGCTGAGAAACGTTAGAGGTAAATTGTTAAACTTAATACTATATTGTAACTAGCTAAGAGTCGCTAGAGGTTAATTCTTAAACTTAATACTATATTGTAACTAGCTAAGAGACGTTAGAGGTAAATTGTTAAACTAAATACTATATTGTGACCAGCTAAGAGTCGTTAGAGGTAAAGTCTTAAACTTAATACTATACTGAAACAAGCTTAGAGATGTTAGAGGTAAATCCTTCAACTTAATACTATATTGTGACTAGCTGAGAGACGTTAGAGGTACATTGTTTAACTTAATACTATAAGGTAACTAACTAAGAGTCGCTAGAGATAAATTCTTAATCTTAATGCTATATTGTGACTAGCTGAGAGACGTTATAGTTGAATTCTTAAACTTAATACTATATTGTGACTAGCTAAGAGACGGATACGTTAGAAGTACATTCTTAAACCTAATGCTATATTGCGACTAGCTAAGAGACGTTAGAGGTAAATTCTTAAACTTAATACATGTACTATATTGAAACAAGCTAAAAGACGTTAGAGGTAAATCCTTCAACTTAATGCTATATTGTGACTAGCTGAGAGACGTTAGAGGTAAATTCTTAAACTTAATGCTATATTGCGACTAGCTAAGAGACGTTAGAGGTAAATTCTTAAACTTAATGCTATATTGTGACTAGTTAAGAGACGTTAGAGGTAAATTATACTTAAAACTATATTGTGACTAGCTAAGAGTTGTTAGAGGTAAATTCTTTAACTTAATACCATATTGTGACTAGCTGAGAGACGTTAGAGGTCAATTCTTAAACTTAATACTATATTGTGACTAGCTAAGAGTCGTTAAAGGTAAATTCTTAAACTTAATGTTATATTGTATCAAGCTAAGAGTCGTTAGAGGTAAATTCTTTAACCTAATGCTATATTGTGACTAGCTGAGAGTCGTTAGAGGTCAATTCTTAAACTTAATACTATATTGTGACAATCTAAGAGACGTTAGAGGTAAATTCTTAAACGTAATACTATATTGTGACAATCTAAGAGTCGTTAGAGGTAAATTCTTAAACTTAATACTATATTGTGACCAGCTAAGAGACGTTAGAGGTAAATTCTTAAATTTAATACTATATTGTGACTAGCTAAGAGACGTTAGACGTAAATTCTTAAACTTAATACTATACTGAAACAAGCTTAGAGACGTTAGAGGTAAATTCTTAAACTTAATACTATATTGTGACCAGCTAAGAGACGTTAGAGGTAAATTCTTAAATTTAATACTATATTGTGACTAGATAAGAGACGTTAGAGGTAAATTCTTAAACTTAATGCTATATTGTGACTAGCTAAGAGACCTTAGAGGTAAATTCTTGAACTTAATACTATACTGAAACAAGCTTAGAGACGTTAGAGGTAAATCCGTCAACTTAATACTATATTGTGACTAGCTGAGAGTCGTTAGACGTAAAGTCTTAAACTTAATACTATATTGTGACAAGCTAGGAGACGTTAGGAGTAAATTTTTAAACTGAACACTATATTGTGACTAGCTAAGAGACGTTAGAGGTAAATTCTTAAACTTAATGTTATATTCTGACAAGTTAAGAGACGTTAGAGGTAAATTCTTAAACTTAATACTATATTGTTACTTGCTAAGAGTCGTTAGAGGTAAATTCTTAAACTTAATGCTATATTATGACTAGCTAAGAGACGTTAGAGGTAAATTCTTTAACTTAATGATATATTGTGACTAGCTGAGAGACGTAAGAGGTAAGTTCTTAAACTTAATGGTATATTGTGACTAGCTGAGAGACGTTAGAGGTTAATTCTTAAACTTAATACTATATTGTGACTAGCTAGAGACGTTAGAGGTAAATTCTTAAACTTAATGCTATATTATGACTAGCTAAGAGACGTTAGAGGTAATTCTTTAACTTAATGACTATATTGTGACTAGCTGAGAGACGTTAGAGGTAAATTCTTAAACTTAATGACTATATTGTGACTAGCTAAGAGACGTTAGAGATAATCCTTAACTTAATGACTATATTGTGACTAGCTGAGAGACGTTAGAGGTAAATTCTTAAACTTAATGCATATATTGTGACTAGCTGAGAGACGTTAGAGATAATCCTTCAACTTAATACTATATTGTGACTAGCTAAGAGACGTTAGAGGTAAATTCTTAAACTTAATGACTATATTGAGACAGCTAAGAGACGTTAGAGGTAAATTCTTAAACTTAATACTATATTGTGACTAGCTGAGAGACGTTAGAGGTAAATTCTTAACTTAATACTATATTGTGACTAGCTGAGAGACGTTAGAGGTAAATTTTAAACTTAATACTATATTGTACTAGCTAGAGACGTTAGAGGTAAATTCTTAAACTTAATACTATATTGTGACAGCTAAGAGACGTTAGAGGTAAATTTTAAACTTAATACTATATTGTTACTAGCTGAGAGTCGTTAGAGGTTAATCCTTCAACTTAATACTATATTGTGACTAGCTGAGAGAACGTTAGAGGTAAATTGTTAAACTTAATACTATATTGTAACTAGCTAAGAGTCGTTAGAGGTAAATTTTAAACTTAATACTATATTGTGACCAGCTAAGAGTCGTTAGAGGTAAAGTCTGTAAACTTAATACTATATTGTACTAGCTAAGAGTCGTTAGAGGTAAATTCTTAAACTTAATGCTATATTGTGACTAGCTAAGAGACGTTAGAGGTAATTCTTAAACTTAATACTATATTGTGACTAGCTAAGAGACGTTAGAGTAAATTCTTAAACTTAATGCTATATTGGACTAGCTAAGAGACGTTAGAGGTAAATTCTTAAACTTAATACTATATTGTGACTAGCTAAAGAGACGTTAGAGGAAATTCTTAAACTTAATGCTATATTGTGACTAGCTAAGAGACGTTAGAGGTAAATTCTTAAACTTAATGCTATATTGTGACTAGCTAAGAGACGTTAGAGGTAAATTCTTAAACTTAATACTATATTGTGACTAGCTGAGAGACGTTAGAGGTAAATTCTTAAACTTAATACTATATTGTGACTAGCTAAGAGACGTTAGAGGTAAATTCTTAAACTTAATACTATATTGTGACTAGCTAAGAGTCGTTAGAGGTAAAATCTTAAACTTAATGCTATATTGTGACTAGCTAAGAGTCGTTAGAGGTAAATTCTTAAACTTAATACTATATTGTGACAATCTAAGAGTCGTTAGAGGTAAATTCTTAAACTTAATACTATATTGTGACAGCTAAGAGTCGTTAGAGGTAAATTCTTAAACTTAATACTATATTGTGACAGCTAAGAGACGTTAGAGGTAAATTCTTAAACTTAATGCTATATTGTGACTAGCTAAGAGACGTTAGAGGTAAATTCTTAAACTTAATACTATACTGAAACAAGCTTAGAGACGTTAGAGGTAAATTCTTAAACTTAATACTATATTGTGACTAGCTAAGAGACGTTAGAGGTAAATTCTTAAACTTAATACTATATTGTAACTAGACTAAGAGACGTTAGAGGTAAATTCTTAATCTTAATACTATATTGTGACTAGCTAAGAGACGTTAGAGGTAAATTCTTTAACTTAATACTATATGTAACTAACTAAGAGACGTTAGAGGTAAATTCTTAAACTTAATACTATATTGTGACTAGCTGAGAGTCGTTAGAGGTAAAGTCTTAAACTTAATACTATATTGTGACAAGCTAGGAGACGTTAGGAGTAAATTTTTAAACTGAACACTATATTGTGACTAGCTAAGAGACGTTAGAGGTAAATTCTTAAACTTAATGTTATATTCTGACAAGTTAAAGAGACGTTAGAGGTAAATTCTTAAACTTAATACTATATTGTTACTTGCTAAGAGTCGTTAGAGGTAAATTCTTAAACTTAATGCTATATTGTGACAAGCTAAGAGACGTTAGAGGTAAATTCTTAAACTTAATACTATATTGTGACTAGCTAAGAGACGTTAGAGGTAAATTCTTAAACTTAATTTTTTTTTTTTTTTTTTTTTTTTTTTTTTTTTTTTTTTTTTTTTTTTTTTTTTTTTTTTTTAATTTGACTAGCTGAGAGGTTAGAGGTAAATTCTTAAACTTAATATATATTGTGACTAGCTAGAGACGTTAGAGTAATCTTAATTAACTATATTGTGACTAGCTAGAGCGTTAGAGGTAAATTCTTAAACTTAATTATATTGTGACTAGCTGAGAGACGTTAGAGTAATTTTAAACTTAAACTATATTGTACTAGCTAGAGCGTAGAGGTAAATTAACTTAATACTATATTGGACAGCTAAGAGACGTTAGAGGTAAATTGTTAAACTTAATACTATATTGTACTAGCTGAGAGCGTTAGAGGTAATCCTTAACTTAATACTATATTGTGACTAGCTAGAAGTTAGAGGTAAATTGTTAAACTTAATACTATATTGTAACTAGCTAGAGCGTTAGAGGTAAATTTTAAACTAATACTATATTGTGACCAGCTAAGACGTTAGAGGTAAATTAAACTTAATACTATATTGTACTAGCTAGAGTGTTAGAGGTAAATCTTAACTTAATACTATATTGTGACTAGCTAGAGACGTTAAGGTAAATTATTAAACTTTAATAACTAATATTATAACTAGCTAAGAGACGTTAAGTAATTCTTAAACTTAATACTATATTGTGACAGCTAAGAGACGTAAGGAATCTTAAACTAATCTATATTGACTGCTAAGAGCGTTAGAGGTAAATTCTTAAACTTAATCATATTTACAGCTAAGACGTTAGAGGTAAATCTTAAACTAATACTATATTGTTACTAGCTGAGAGACGTTAGAGGTAATTTTAAACTTAATCTATATTGTGACTAGCTAAGAGACGTTAGAGGTAAATTTACTTAATACTATATTGTGACTAGCTAAGAGTTGTTAGAGGTAAAATCTTAAACTTAATGATATATTGTGACTAGATAAGAGTCGTTAGAGGTAAATTCTTAAACTAAATACTATATTGTGACAATCTAAGAGTCGTTAGAGGTAAATTCTTAAACTTAATACTATATTGTGACCAGCTAAGAGACGTTAGAGGTAAATTGTTAAACTTAATACTATATTGTTACTAGCTGAGAGACGTTAGAGGTTAATCCTTCAACTTAATACTATATTGTGACTAGCTGAGAAACGTTAGAGGTAAATTGTTAAACTTAATACTATATTGTAACTAGCTTAGAGTCGCTAGAGGTAAATTCTTAAACTTAATACTATATTGAGACCAGCTAAGAGAAGTTAGAGGTAAATTGTTAAACTTAATACTATATTGTTACTAGCTGAGAGTCGTTAGAGGTTAATCCTTCAACTTAATACTATATTGTGACTAGCTGAGAAACGTTACAGGTAAATTGTTAAACTTAATACTATATTGTAACTAGCTAAGAGACGTTAGAGGTAAATTGTTAAACTAAATACTATATTGTGACCAGCTAAGAGTCGTTAGAGGTAAAGTCTGAAATTTAATACTATATTGTTACTTGCTAAGAGTCGTTAGAGGTAAATTCTTAAACTTAATGCTATATTGTGACTAGCTAAGAGACGTTATAGGTCTTAAATTGCTATATTGTGACTAGCTGAGAGACGTTATAGTTGAATTCTTAACCTAATGCTATATTGCGACTAGCTAAGAGACGTTAGAGGTAAATTCTTAAACTTAATACTATATTGTAACAATCTAAAAGACGTTAGAGGAAAAGTCTTAAACTTAATACTATATTGTTACTTGCTAAGAGTCGTTAGAGGTAAATTCTTAAACTTAATGCAATATTGTGACTAGCTGAGAGACGTTAGAGGTAAATTCTTAAACTAAATACTATATTGTTACTAGCTGAGAGACGTTAGAGGTTAATTTGGTAAACTTAATACTATATTGTGACTAGCTAAGAGACGTTAGAGGTAAATTATACTTAATACTATATTGTGACTAGCTAAGAGTTGTTAGAGGTAAAATCTTAAACTTAATGATATATTGTGACTAGATAAGAGTCGTTAGAGGTAAATTCTTAAACTAAATACTATATTGTGACAATCTAAGAGTCGTTAGAGGTAAATTCTTAAACTTAATACTATATTGTGACCAGCTAAGAGACGTTAGAGGTAAATTCTTAAATTTAATACTATATTGTGACTAGATAAGAGACGTTAGAGGTAAATTCTTAAACTTAATGCTATATTGTGACTAGCTAAGAGACGTTAGAGGTAAATTCTTAAACTTAATACTATACTGAAACAAGCTTAGAGACGTTAGAGGTAAATCCTTCAACTTAATACTATATTGTGACTAGCTGAGAGACGTTAGAGGTAAATTGTTTAACTTAATACTATAAGGTAACTAACTAAGAGTCGCTAGAGATAAATTCTTAATCTTAATACTATATTGTGACTAGCTGAGAGACGTTAGAGGTACATTGTTTAACTTAATACTATAAGGTAACTAACTAAGAGTCGCTAGAGATAAATTCTTAAAATTAATACTATATTGTGACTAGCTGAGAGTCGTTAGAGGTAAAGTCTTAAACTTAATGCTATATTGTGACAAGCTAGGAGATGTTAGGAGTAAATTTTTAAACTGAACACTATATTGTGACTAGATAAGAGACGTTAGAGGTAAATTCTTAAACTTAATGTTATATTCTGACAAGTTAAGAGACGTTAGAGGTAAATTCTTAAACTTAATACTATATTGTTACTTGCTAAGAGTCGTTAGAGGTAAATTCTTAAACTTAATGCTATATTGTGACTAGTTAATAGACGTTAGAGGTAAATTCTTAAACTTAATACTATATTGTGACTAGCTTAGAGTCGTTAGAGGTAAATTCTTAAACTTAATGCTATGTTATGACTAGGTAAGAGACGTTAGAGGTAAATTCTTTAACTTAATGCTATATTGTGACTAGCTGAGAGACGTAAGAGGTAAATTCTTAAACTTAATGCTATATTGTGACTAGCTGAGAGACGTTAGAGGTTAATTCTTAAACTTAATACTATATTGTGACTAGCATAGAGACGTTAGAGGTAAATTCTTAAACTTCATGCTATATTATGACTAGCTAAGAGACGTTAGAGGTAAATTCTTTAACTTAATGCTATATTGTGACTAGCTGAGAGACGTTAGAGGCAAATTATTAAACTTAATGGTATATTGTGACTAGCTGAGAGACGTTAGAGATTAATCCTTCAACTTTAAACTATATTGTGACTAGCTGAGAGACGTTAGGGATTAATCCTTCAACTTTAAACTATATTGTGACTAGCTGAGAGACGTTAGAGGTAAATTGTTAAACTTAATACCGTATTGTAACGAGCTAAGAGTCGCTAGAGGTAAATTCTTAAACTTAATACTATATTGAGACCAGCTAAGAGACGTTAGAGGTAAATTGTTAAACTTAATACTATATTGTTACTTGCTAAGAGTCGTTAGAGGTAAATTCTTAAACTTAATGCTATATTATGACTAGCTAAGAGACGTTAGAGATAAATTCTTTAACTTAATGCTATATTGTGACTAGCTGAGAGACGTAAGAGGTAAATTCTTAAACTTAATGCTATATTATGACTAGCTAAGAGACGTTAGAGGTAAATTCTTTAACTTAATGTTATATTGTGACTAGCTGAGAGACGTAAGAGGTAAATTCTTAAACTTAATGCTATATTGTGACTAGCTGAGAGACGTTAGAGGTAAATTCTTTAACTTAATGCTATATTGTGACTAGCTGAGAGACGTTAGAGGTAAATTCTTAAACTTAATGCTATATTGTGACTAGTTAATAGACGTTAGAGGTAAATTCTTAAACTTAATACTATATTGTGACTAGCTTAGAGTCGTTAGAGGTAAATTCTTAAACTTAATGCTATGTTATGACTTGGTAAGAGACGTTAGAGGTAAATTCTTTAACTTAATGCTATATTGTGACTAGCTGAGAGACGTAAGAGGTAAATTCTTAAACTTAATGCTATATTGTGACTAGCTGAGAGACGTTAGAGGTTAATTCTTAAACTTAATACTATATTGTGACTCCCTGAGAGACGTTAGAGATTAATCCTTCATTTTAACAATTTTTTTTCAAATTGATGATACTTGAAGGCACCCAAATTTTCAGATCAATCGGTCATAAAATAGCATCTTTTTGTAGATATTCTAAGGTTTTCAGAAATTGATAATATTATTGATCTGGAGGTAGTAAATCCTTCAACTTAATACTATATTGTGACTAGCTGAGAAACGTTAGAGGTAAATTGTTAAACTTAATACCATATTGTAACGAGCTAAGAGTCGCTAGAGGTAAATTCTTAAACTTAATACTATATTGAGACCAGCTAAGAGACGTTACAGTTAAATTGTTAAACTTAATACTATATTGTTACTAGCTGAGAGACGTTAGAGGTAAATTGTTAAACTTAATACTATATTGTGACTAGCTAAGAGACGTTAGAGGTAAATTATACTTAATACTATATTGTGACCAGCTAAGAGACGCTAGAGTTAAATTCTTAAATTTAATACTATATTGTGACTAGCTGAGAGAGGTTGGAGGTAAATTCTTTAACTTAATACCATATTGTGACTAGCTGAGAGACGTTAGAGGTAAATTCTTAAACTTAATGTTATATTGTAACAAGCTAAGAGTCGTTAGAGGTATAGTCTTAAACTTAATGCTATATTGTGACTAGCTAAGAGTCGTTAGAGGTAAAGTCTTAAACTTAATACTATATTGTGACCATCTAAGAGTCGTTAGAGGTAAATTCTTAAACTTAATGTTATATTGTAACAAGCTAAGAGTCGTTAGAGGTATAGTCTTAAACTTAACGCTATATTGTGACTAGCTGAGAGACGTTAGAGGTAAATTCTTAAACTAAATATTATATTGTAACAAGCTAAGAGTCGTTAGAGGTAAATTCTTAAACTTAATGTTATATTCATTTTATTTATACTCTTTTATTCCTCCAAAAATGAAGATTACATATGAAATATAAAATTGAATGGTACGAAAAACAGTAAATAATGTATTTAAATATAGATAAATAAAAAACTAAAGGAATAATTATAGATTAGGAATTCATTTGATTTTGCAGAAATTCAGTTGAGATCATGTTGATTTAATTAGAATAAATTTAAATACAGGATGTGGTTCTAAACTGCTGTGGAATTGTCTGAAAATACTAAAATCGTGGTTACTATTAACTCGGTTAGTCCATGATAATTTCTCATACGAGTGGATGGCTGAGTTACTATTCTTTTCCACGTGCATTTCTTTGGGAAGATATTTGTTCTTAAGAACTCACTAATGTGGGCAATCAGATCATATTTCTGAGCTATGGAAATAATATCCGGCACAAATCCACGTTGTTGCATAGAACATTGATTTTTATAGTCTAATAATCCAAATATAAGCAACTTACGAGGTAAATGAAACCACTCTAAATAATAAGTTGTCCTAAGTACAATAATTTTTGTTTGTCTATATAGGAGTTAATTGTGGTCCAACCTAGAATGCCATTACATTTGTCAGTGCGTGTTCGGATATTTAATGCCAAGATTAATTTGCAGGCAAAGTTTTGACTTCTCTGAAGGCGGATTATATCAGATGGCGTAAGGTTGTACCACAATTGACACCCATACAGAGCCTTAGTAAAACTACACTGCTTAACAAGTTTCATGCTAATTAAAGGGTTAAGTCCGTCGCCATTCACTCCACATTTTATCAGAGTTGTTACACCTGTGCGTAATAAGCGGCATGCAGTGCTAGTTCTTTCACTCGATTGGAAATTTGAGGTGAGAGTTATACCAACATGTTTCACAGTATTGAGAACAGGGAGTGTTCTGTTGCAGAGCTGAAAGTTTAGAGAGGTCTTTGATAGTTTTTGATTTGGGTGGAACTCAAGAACTACGCTCTTAGTAGGTGAAAAAGAGAACCGCCATTTATAGCTGTAAGATTTTGGGTACTTGATAAGACGGCAATATCATCTGCCTGAGTGGGACAAGAACAACTTGCGGAGTAAACCCTAGCACCATATGATGAAGAAGATAAGTCATCTAACAGACCATTAACATAAACCAAGTACAATTTGGCGGATAAAACGCCGCCCTGTCGAACGCCCCTTTGCAGAGTAAAGTCTGGTGAGAAATTGTTACCTAGTCGCACACAGCTTTTCATATTTGAGTACATATTGTCAATTAACCTCCAGAGGATAGAGGAAATCCCAAGATCATACAGTTTAAGTAGTAGTCCATTATGCCAGACAGAATCAAATGCTTTTGAACTATCTAAAAAGGCACAGTATACGTAATCAGAACGTTCGCCGTAAAAATGAATGGTCTCTTGCAGATTAAATGAAGCATGCATCAATGACATATTCTTCTGATAAGCGACCTGTTGGATGTTTGGAAAGTCATTCTGGTGCGTGAGTTGTACAAGTCTCTTCTCAATAACTTTTTCGAACACTTTAGCAATTGCCGTTGTCAGTGAAATGCCACGATATGAATTGGGATCATTCCTGGGTTTATTTCCACCCTTGTGAATTGGGATCACAATGCTGTGTTTCCACTGTGTCGGAATAATATTATAATATTTAATCACTGAGTTAAATAAGTTGGACAGGTGTAGATATAGTTTCTCACCGCCATATACCAGATGTTCATTGACTATTCCGTTTATATCTGCTGATTTGTTTCTTTTGAGTGCCAAACAGATTTGTTTCAATTCGGATGGTGTTGTAACTAGTTTATAATCGGGAATATTCTCATTTCCGGACTGTTTCGCTCTTATGATTTGGATTTTATTATTTACCTGTTTTATAAAAGTATTGTCATAGTCATCGTCGAACACATCTGAACACAGATGTAAAATGATGAGCCCATGCGTTCAATATCCCGACAGGATCCCTGTATGTAGTATCATCCACGGTAAGGTTGTTACATGACGAGCTACCATATCCTTTCCTGCGCTTGATTAATGACCAAAAAAGTTTCTGATCGATTTCGGCAGAATTATTAAGATCATTGAAATAATCAGAAATATGAGTCCGAGCTGCTGATCAGAGTTCTCTCCTAAAAATGCGCTTTTGATCTTTATAACATTCGAATGTGGTTTCTTCATAGTTTTTGATTTTGCCATTCGTTATCCAATTATGTCTAGCATTGTTCATATTCTTGTGAAACTGCTCAACCGCATTATTCCAATAAGGTTTGAGATAGTGGCAAAATGTTTTCTTTGGCAAAAACTCGTTCGCGCTATCAACTAGTGTATTCACAATTGTACTGTAAAATTCTTCAATGCTATTTTTGTCGGATAAATTAGAACTTTTCAGGGTCCATAGACTGTTGGAAACTGAGAACGTGTAGTCGCCTAACGTGTTATGGCGCCTTGCTCTGTCCCAAGAGATACGAGGAAGTATCTGATCGATATTAGGAAGTTGCACAGTTGCTAATCTGCATAATATTGCAAAATGATCGGATATGTGGTAGGCATGGTTTGGAAGGACCAAAACACTACACAATGATTCACGATTATCATTTTGTATTAATATATGATCAATACCTGAAGTCGGACCATCTTTGTAGGATTGGAAAGTGAATTTGGGACCAGTAACAAGCTAAGAGTCGTTAGAGGTATAGTCTTAAATTTAATGCTATATTGTGACTAGCTAAGAGACGTTTGAGGTAAATTCTCAAACCTAATACTATATTGTAACAAGCTAAGAGTCGTTAGAGGTATAGTCTTAAACTTAATGCTATATTGTGACTAGCTAAGAGTCGTTAGAGGTAAAGTCTTAAACTTAATACTATATTGTGACAATCTAGATAAGAGACGTAAGAGGTAAATTCTGAAACTTAATGCTATATTGTGACTAGCTAAGAGTCGTTAGAGGTAAATTCTTAAACTTAATACTATATTGTGTCAAGCTAAGAGACGTTAGAGGTAAATTCTTAAACTTAATACTATATTGTGACTAGATAAGAGTCGTTAGAGGTAAATTTAAAGCTGAATACACTATTACATTGTTGTAACTATTGGTTTACCAATGGTAATATTTATTATCAGTTTGATCTTTTTCTTTTTCATATCTTTGTCTACAAACAGTAATAGGGAGCCGTGGTGGCTCAGTGGGTTAGACGCTTGCCCACTAACCTGAAGGTACCGGGTTCAATCCCGGCAAAGGCCGAGATTAACCTTCGGATTTTTCATCCCGGTTTCCCCCCTTGTCGGAGGGACTGACATGGAAAAAGCGTCTAGTCGTTCGGATGGGACAATAAACCGAGGCCCCGTGTGCTACAGGCTGTGCACGTTAAAGATCCCTTGACAGTTGGAAATCGAAAAAGAGCAGGCTAATGCCGCTGTCTTGGCAAAATTTCCCTCATAGCACATGGCGTTGCCCTTCTTCGTTAGCCCATAAGGTGCAGAAAAGTAGGACGTAAAACTCCATTCATTTCATTTTTTTTATTTCAGTTACAAACAGTAGTAGTCCAGAACAACCAGTCATCAATGTTTACCTTACCAATGGTCACGTGACAAATTAAACTTGTCTTTGATTATTTTTCCAGATACAAACTTTCATTTACCGATGGGCGCAGCCATTTTTGTTTGATCACGTACTAGTGCATGCGTTTCTAGTTCAAAGTTGAAAGCTAGAAGCTATAGAGCGCGCACACGGTAATTTTTGTTTTCATTGATAAGAATTATCGAACACAACAGATTATGAAAGAAATTTAACTTAACATACGATAGCTACGAGCTGAGCTGGGTTGCACGAATGAAAATTTGCTCAGCTGAGAGCTCTCTTGTGCATCAACCTTTACCCTAACATTACCGAGTGTAACGACTTCAGATAAAGCCGTATTCTTTATTTTATCCGTAATTTATAAATCCTGTTATTACCTCCCTTATTAAGACTCTCTTGAAACCTTCAGCCAATCCTTAGTTTCTTTAAGATGTAAACAAGAAGCCATATTTCCTTCAAGAAACTTCTCCCAAGAAACATCACCCAAGTTTTACGTGCTCCAATAGAATGTTGTAATTTTTACATAAACGTATTTGCATTATAACATTCTCATTCAAGTCTCACTGGGGTTCAGTAAGCAAACGAACTATCTAACACGGCCGACCCGGGGAACAAACAAGAACTCTCCTGTGCACAAGTGACAAGATTCAAGATACAAGCCCCAGCCGTTATACCGAGTAATAGCGAATCTTCCAATTTTTAAAAAGTGTTCCAAGGAAGGTTAAATATTTTAAGGTCGGACGATAAATTCACATCAGTTTAGGTGATGAGGAACAATAAATTAAACAATTCAGTTATTAGGACAATTTATCGAATTTTTATTCTTTGCTCGTAAATAAATATAGAATTACAAGATAAATATAGGCAAATATCCATAGATACAAATATAGATTTACAAGATAAGTAGACGCAAATATCCATATAGAAATATTTAACAGAATATTCAAAGAAAATCTCTGACGATATCAACGGCTACCTACTATATGTGGGGTTCGGGGTGGCCCAGTGGCAGTGAATAAGATGTCTGCTTCCAAAGAATTGGTTCTAATTGATAATACTGTCGACCTGCTGCACCATTATTTGTAAATACAAGCGATTTATTCTGGTTTAAATGCTAAGATGACATCTTGACAATTTCGTCCGTGCATTTCTCTCCAGACGACGTTAGTAAAGCCATAATGTTGTAGAAGAGTCTGGTATTCTTGAAAGGTTCTTTCCTTTCCTTCACAGAATACCATCATGACAATGTCCACCAGTACAGCATCTTTGGGTCCCGTCTTATCTTCGTTTAGACATTTCTCTGATACCAAAATACACCCTCCTGGAAAATACATTGACTTGGGGTGAGTGCAACTACACAATGTTAAGCTATAACCATATATAACCTTATAGGCCTACCTCGACTGTAATAGCAACTTTTCTAGTTTCAAAGAATGCAACAAATTGTTGGAGTGTTCGCCAGCGAATAAGCCAATCAGAGCTTCGACAGAAAGACTGAAGCTAATTATTATCGCAAGCGTAGCCTACAAGCCAGACAAATTGCTGCATTTACAACTTACAAGATATATGAAAGGTGACTATTGCAGTCAAGGTATAAGACTAAGTTGGTAATATCTTGCAATGAAGAATTAGGAAGAAAAGAGGTCGAAAAGCAAAGTTCTTTAGGTTTAACTAGATCGACCTACCTGGATTAATACTAGCATAAACTTTCTTCAGTATAATATCTATTTTATCCTCATCCCAGTTGTGGAGGATGTGACTCAAAATCATCATATCACATCCGGGTAGTTTCTCATCTTTAAAAAAATCTCCTGTAATAAATTGGATAGAGTTTTATGTGTGATACTTCTGTATTTGATTGGTCTGATGAAGAAAGAGACGGACAATGACCAGCAGTGTGCAATTAGGGCAACTTCACAATCAGACCAGTTAGGCTTTTGTAATTTCCAACTGCCGGGTCTATACAATACACCAAAGGTCTTGAAAGGCGTATGCAGGAAAAAGGTTTACATAACAATATATTATGAGAGCGCAGCTCTCTCGACGGCTTCGCGAAGCTCTCTCTTATGGTAACATGTATACATGAATATGCATCAGAAGAAATTTGCACCACTGGCAGTAAAAAAAAAAAAAGAAAAAAGATGGCCGCCATGGGGGCTGCCATGTTTGTTTACAGCTAGGTCGCAGTCAATCAAGGTAGTCCTGAAGTGAATATTCTGGAATTCTTAAAATAAATTACATTTCTTTCACAAAAATAGATGTTTTGTACCCTTTTTAAAAACCTTACGTTTAATCTTAATTTTTCATGAATGTTCTATGCGGGATTTCCATAAACAAGTTTATCTCATATAAGATCTCATATAATAATTTTTGCTGTCGAAATTATGTTGACAGGGCGTTTTCTGACGTCATATGCTATTCATGACGTCGAAATTTTCAATGAATGACATTATTTTGCGTATTCATTGTCATTATTATCAGTAGCCCTAGTCTGCGCTCTCATTCAAGGCCATGCCTTATTCATATTACTGTTGTAAAAAGGATTATATAGTTTCCCAAATCAATATAACTTCTCTAGTAGGTAGCAGTTGACCACCTGTAAAAAGGATTATATAGTTTCCCAAATCAATATAACTTCTCTAGTAGGTAGCAGTTGACCACCTGTCAGGGCCGAATCTAGGGTAGTTTTGCTTCCGGAAGACGATGGGGCACCCTAATTCAGGCAGGTAGCCAGATGTCGGGGGGGGGGGCGAAAGTGATATATTCGGAAGGCAGAAAAAAAATAATAAATGAACTTTAATACCAATAGAATTTAAATCACCCATGTATGTAAACTGTGTAGGATTATGCACATTACATTATGTAAAGCTCAACTAGTTTGCAAAATACCGATCCAAAGAATTAAACATTATTAGATTTAAAATTGCCTCATTCGGTAAACAGTCATTTATCTCACTTTTTTTTAAAGCACACCTCATTTAGACACAGTACTTTGGGCACACTTCATTTAGGACCACGGTCAAATAAGCACGAGTTTTAGGCACAGGGATTTAGACACACCTTCAATTAAGCACATCTTCAATTACTAGTAGGCATTTCGGATTTTTCAGCCTGGCTTCCCCTTGTCAGTGATACAGGTCTGAGGGACTGACTTGGAAAAAGCGTCTAGTCGTACGGATGGCACAATGAACCGAGGAAACGTGTGCTAGAGGCTGTGCTTACGGGTGATAAAATGTATCTTTAAGTCTGTAGCAAAAAGGAGACGTGTCTGGTCATGTGTGAATGCGTGCCTAACTGAAAGTGTGAATGAATGTTGGCCTAATTTAAGGGGTGCCTAAATAGTTGTGTGGCTAATTCAAGGTGTGTCTAAATAAATGTGTGCCAAATTTAAAGGTATGCCTTAATGACAGTGTGTCGAATTTTAGTTTGCCTAAATGACAGTGTGCCGAATTTTAGTTTGCCTAAATGACAGTCTGCGAGCCTTAAAGCCTGCAATCAAACTAGTGATTTGATTGCTTTCGTAAACATATGTTATTTTTTGGGTCTATATAATATAGGCCCCAAAATCGTTTCGTTTGGTCTTACTACTTTTTTATTGGTATTAATTTTAAGTGTCCCTATTACATCGTAATGGCCTTATTACCCCTATATACGAAACTATGGCTTTTGTTTTAATACCGACGAAATTATTATCTGTGCTAGGTCTGTCTCTTTTGTGAGCACAATGAAAATTATATTGGGCATTGCCCCCCCCCTCTCCTCGCAAACCGAAGCTGTCGAGATTATCCCTGGTGTGGATACCGCTGAAATCACCCATGAGGGAAAAGGATCGATAATCCGAACATAGGAAGACAGGCCAGAAACTTGCTGTCATGGCCTTCGTGTATAATAGTTTAAATGTATCAGGTGTCTAGAAAAGTAAGCGAACCCTGTCTGGGTGGTGGGTGGCAGAGTGACTTACCAGACATGAATTCTACTCTAGATTTGGTGTTATCTGGTTGTTGTTGTTGTACTGCTAACTCGATACAGTCAGGCAGATCAAACACAATGGCTTTCATATTCTCGTACACTTTAATAAATTCATAAGCCATATACCCTGATCCACCTCCAAGATCTACCAGCGTTCTGTAGCGACTGAAATCATACGACTGTGTTACGGCTGAAGCAATAGGGACCAGTTTTGACTTCATCTTAGCAAATAAATCAGCTGGGGTAGGCTTTTTAATGGCATAGCCTCCACTATGATTATTAGAACCTTCCCCGTCCCCTGCTTCGTTTTTGACAAATTGTTTATAAGCATCTCCATCAGAACCTGGAAGGAACATACAGAAACCATTTATACATACATTTATACAGTGTGTACCCCGGGGAGAAAAGGTTGGGGGGGGGGGGGTGTTCGGGCCGTTTTAAACTTTGAAATACAGATAACAAGACAATGGCGGCAATGGTTTTGAAAATTTATCGCATTTAGATCACGACATGAGGTGAGTGAAATCCCTTGCGAAACACAAACCCCACCCACATCCTTCAGGGCAGTCAAATGACCAGCCATTGGTCAATTCTGACCACTGTTACTGCTACATAAGAGTAAACGGGGTTGACAATATGAAGAGCCTGCAAGGGGCAGCGAAAAGTAAAGGATCGGGGAAACGAGCAGGACAAACAGATAATGATCCTTACCCTTTTTCAAAATACGTGGTAAAGAGTAGAAAAGTGGAAACATAAATTCGTATTCTACGGTAAACCAAGGTACCAAACTGGTAGGTTTGGTAGAAACCATGTATTTCTTGGAACCTTCTGTTAAGCTGTACATACCACATTCTGTAATATACCCATTATGTAATGAATATACTAAAATTTTTAATATCATTCGCTATGTGGACTCTCTGAAAGGTGTGTCGACCAACCTCGATATTGAGTTTTGAATTCTTTGCCAAACGTTATTAGCTACGTCGACTTTTTGATAATTTCAGTGAGTTAAATGCCGATCTTTCCAAAATAAAATAACGTTTATCGAACATTTACTTCTCCCAAAGCTTATTCAAAACCTTTTCGGGTTTGATACATATGTTAAACCGTCAAACCACAATTATAAAACCAGCCACAAGATTTCCCTTGGAATGTAAAACCTCCTGGCAGCATTCTAGGGTCAATATATGATGTAATGGAAACCAATTTATAAACCTCATACTTTACCTTTGTTAAGGAGGCCAAAACACACGAGTGAATCAAGTAGTCTCTCTGTCACCTGTGGATTATAGCCCAACTTACTGGCGATATTGGTGGCTGTATCACCATTCTCTAGATTGTTAATCTCATCAAATATACCCAGTTTTAGACACTGGTAGATTACCTGGAAGATTCACAGAAGAACTAGGGTTAGCCAACCTAGAGGGTGTAAAGATATTAAATGCGACCAAAGACAATTTGCACCACTATAATGACAACCATGTTTCCATGATATCTCGGACTATGTTTATATTGACAAATCGGACCACTTTAATTACTCGGCCCTGCACCCCTTAAAACATACCTGTGGCTTTCTTTCTGCAGTAGCCAAGGGAAAAATGGCGTCTGCTAACGGGTCCGATCGTAACATTGGAACTTCGTCTGTTGCCATTTTGGTCACGACGGTAGATGAACTGCAACCTCGTAGGTCACTCTAATCAAATAGGAGTCTTCTCTTTATCGAAGTTTAAAATTTAAAAGTCTCTTTGTACATGCCTTCACGAAGAGAAGAAAGAATGCAGTTAAATAGGCCACGAACTTGAACTCCGTTTCAATCTAACACAAAGATATATCAGACACGAGACGAATGTGAAGTGGAATCTTGTTATTCATTCCTACCGCGTGAACTGTAGGGACAGTATGAACAAGAACTGTGAACAGCTCCGAGCGTGGCAACGAGGCATTATTCTATGGATTTCGGACCTTTTGAAACTTTTAACCTTTTAGCTTTCAATATCGATGTTTTAAAGTTAAAAATTTTTAGCAAGAAATTAACATCTAATATATAATACAAACTGAACATTATACATACACTGTAAATAATTGCGGTCTGTACCTTAACAGAAAAAACTGGCAGTTGCCATTTGCAAGACTTTTCAGTTACTAACAGAGAATTTGAGCATTTGGTAGATTACAGATATTTTTGTTGACTTACAGATCTGTTTAAAAACAGAATAATCTGTAATGTTATGACTCTGTTAGTTGACAGAAAATCTGGCAAATGGTAGCTGCTAGTAATTTCTGTTGATTAAAAAATCTGTTTAAAAACAGAATAATCTGTAATGTTATGACTCTGTTGACAGATAAGTCTAGCAAATGGTAGCTGCCAGTAATTTCAGTTGATTAACAGTTCTGTTAAAAATCAGAAGTCGGTTATGGTTCTATTTAAATACAGGAAAGTCTGGAAAATGTTAGCTGCAAGTAATTTTCCTTGTTATACCAACAAAAAAAGTTTACTCATATCGTCATTATGTTCACTTATAATATGTAACATACAAAACTGGCTTATATACCAAACATTAGTTGGTCAGTTTGATGGCAAAATAAAAAAAATAAATAGAATTGCTTACAATTATGAACGTATTTCGAGAGCCTTAAAATATTATGTAGGCTAAATTTGCAATGACCTACATCTAGAAAATATATTGAATATCATTTGACCTAGTTTTCAAAGTCATAAAATAATTAGGTCACACCTTCCGTAACGGTTAAATATGGAGAAAATATGAAAATTATCAATTTTTTGCTGTATTTAAGTACACTTATCTCTATGAATTGTTTACGAGTAGTTTTTCAATTTGGCTTACTTAGACAATATATTGAATATTATTTGACCTAATATTCAAGGTCATATATTAAGTGGGTCACACCTTCTGTAGCCGTTAAAGTGACCTAATTTGGAAAAAATCGAAATTTAAATAATTCGAAAAAAATACGAAATTTAAAAATCGGTCTCCAAGAAAAGGTAGATAAGGATTCAATGTATCTATTTTATAAATTTCATCGAAATCGGTCTATCAATAGTGTCTGAATTTCGGCTTTAAGAATTGTAACGAAAATTCAAAATGGCGGCCGATATGGCATCGATTACTATTGACAAGTTATTTATAAAACAGTTTTCACTTTTCACCTAGCTGTTATAGACCGGAAGTTACGTAATAACGTCATTTGAGGCTAAACCGGAAGTCGATTTTTGTTTCAAAATTTTTCAAAAATTATAAATCATATCGCCTATCAACTGGTAAAGTTTCAAAATTTTACCATTTATATTAATCGGGAAACACGGTCTGAAAATAAACTTGCTAAAGAAAATAAAAACTCCACTTCCGGTCAGTGATAGAACTTCTGGTTTTGTTTTAGTTGATAATAGAAATCATTTAAAGATAAACTGTAGATTTAGAAATTCTGTACCTGTTACCAGTTTCTCTTCAAACTCACCGAGAATTGCAAAAAAAAAAAGAGCCACATGTGGCACAGAGTGGGACTTTGCTAATGTTGCAAATTTGCAACAAACAAGCCGAAACATCGAATTTTCTAGGATAAACTGGCCAAAGTAATGAGGTTTCTGTTTGCAAGGTTATGTTTTGAAAAACGTTATATCCTACAGACGTATTACGCTGACCCATATCAATAGTAAATCGAAAGTTCACCCGGATGTGCCACGCCCATCTCGTTTTTTGGGCGTGAATCTAATCACATTCTAAATGTATATTCACGGTACAAATTTGAAGCTTGTACATCTCATAGCTCACGAGATATACACACATACATTTCAAAAAAAAATATGTGAATACGGCAAAATGAACTTTTATTTCTTTTAAAATCAAAAAATTCAATTTTCATTTCAAAAACTTTTGTTAAACATCGTTGGAAAGAGGACAAAGCACATTAAGAATCTGAAAATAATAACACTCTTAATTAAATAGGTCACGCTCTAGAGCAGTCCAAAGTTGAGAATTTTGCTGTTTTCGGGCAGCTATAAAACCGGAAGAAGACGTCGGAGGTCAAATGTCAAAGTATCATCTGATAGCCAAGGTCAATGACCTTTGACCTACTAAAGGT
This sequence comes from Nipponacmea schrenckii, assembly GCA_030562195.1. Classification (NCBI taxonomy): domain Eukaryota; kingdom Metazoa; phylum Mollusca; class Gastropoda; family Lottiidae; genus Nipponacmea; species Nipponacmea schrenckii. The sequence continues at coordinate 24,559,889 of CM060200.1, forward strand.
CATTGTCACCAAACGTCAAGGTCACGAGAAATAAGCCTCCAAACTTTGAAAAATTCAACCGGATGTTAAAAAAAAAAAAAAAAAACGAAATTCAAAAGTTTAACTTCCGGACCGAATTTTTTCTTCTTCGTTTTTTTGTCTTCTAATTTAATTAAGACCGACATAAATTTTGTTGCGATACATCAATTACAGCGCAAGTAGGTCAACCGGGACTTAAACCCCTTTTGCGTTCAAACTGGAATTGAAGCAAAAATTTTAACAATTTTTTTTCAAATTGATGATACTTGAAGGCACCCAAATTTTCAGATCAATCGGTCATAAAATAGCATCTTTTTGTAGATATTCTAAGGTTTTCATAAATTGATAATATTATTGATCTGGAGGTAAAGTTCTTAATGAACAGTTTTTTCAAAATGTTATTGTTGATGCAATTAAACCTACAATTTTCAAAGGATGAAACTTGGTGTAAGGATTAGAATTCATAAAACAGTAGTCAAGATTTTTTTAATGAACAGTTTTTGAATTATTGCCCTTGACTTTGTAAATTTGCGTCATTAATATGTTGTGGATGCAAAAGAAACTACAATTTTCAAAGCATTTTGATGAAATTCGGTGCGAGCATTGGCATTGAAAAAAATATTCAACTAGAATTGCTTACAATCTAGACAATTGCTTACCATCTAGACAATATTTTGAATATCATTTGACCTAATTTTCATAGTCATGATATATGTATATACAAAAAAAAAATAATAACTCGCGAGAAGCATAGCCTATAACCTGTTAAATACAATACATGTAAATGTTTTTAGTTTGCTATATGAACAATATTGTCATTTCTGATTTTTGGAATATGGCACTACCATCTTCTACTGATAGACGTGATGGAATTTCTCTTGGAGACTCTTATAATAAGAATGAACCATTTGGATTGCTTTATTACTTGTATCACAGCGAGATATGTTAATTTCACACGCTGACAAGCGCTTTGTTTCTGATTTTGTTATTCATGTTTTATAACCATTGTAGAAAAGTATCCATAAAAATTTAACATTCACGAACATTGTACATACATTATAAGGACTGAATAAAGATTTTCTTTGCGTTTATTGTTAGATAGACGTCCAATTGTTAAATTTTGCATGAGTGGTTTCGCCAAATAGTCGCAAAAACAATCAGCATTTAATCCTTTAATAACACATATGTTTTACGCTCAACGAGAAATAGCTCGGAAGCTGAGTGATTTGTGGGCTATACTGATATCATTAGGTATATATCATGTCCCTAAAGTAACGTTTGAATATATACACGAACGAACCAACCGTTGCTTTCACAATCGCAAATTATCGTCATTAATTTTGATTGGTCGAGAGTTTACTCTTCTACCAATGAGATTCCTTGCAACAAACTATTGCGGGGAAATGTTTTGAATTAATGAAAGCAATGATTCAATAGAGAATTAGTCCAGATTTATGAGATCACTGATATGATACATTTATAAGTGACGTATGGTTTGCTAAGGGAGAAAATTAGTCTCTAATGACGAGAATCTGGGATTGTAAAAGCAACGGTTGGTTCATATATACATTATATATCCAAACGTTGATTTAGGAACACGGGTATATAGACGCTTAGCAGTAGTTCTAGTAGTGCGTATTACATACTGGCGGTAACACCATATTTATATAAATAAACAACATAAATCTTGCTTTATCAAAACTATTTTTTAAATTTCGGTTAGGTCTTTATATATTATTTTACACGAATCATTCGTTAAGTAAATAACAAAACGAAACGTTTCTAAGTTGTTATACATTCTAAAGATAAGAAAACATTCGTTATATGGTACGCAATCAAGTCGTATTAAAACTTACAGGTAAATCGAATTATTCTATTAAATGTATTAGAGGTCATTTTTTTTTTTTTTTTTTTTTTTTTTTTTGTTTGACAGCTATGCTTTCATTGAAACCTTTATTCTAGTTCAAGTAGGAGATGATACACAAAAGGTTGGAGAGCAATGCGAATGAGTGATGGATAAACTACGCAACTATTTGTCGAGTAACCGCTTAGGTTGGGATCCGCAGAATAGTCTTCATGTTTTAAAAGGCTTGTTCCCAAAGAGATAAGAGCACTTTCAATGGCCCACAACATATCAAGGAACCACACGCCCCTGCCCATTATAAGGGCGCGAATAATTGATGAAACGTTTGCCGCATGGGGATAATTCTGTAGTGGAAGAGGAAGTAGACAATCAGAGGAGTTGAACTTTATTAATTTCACCGGTCGCCATGAAATAATACAAGTACAATGCAACATAGCTTTGATCTTGCCACTAACACCATGTCAGGAATAGTTCGACGACCCTTTTTAGGGCCACAAATCAAAATTAAAGAGACATTTTTAACGTTTATTTCAAGCACAATATATCAATGAATATTGAAACATTTTAACAATACTTCCATCTTTATTTTGTTGACTTCTATTTTTTCTAATTCTTTTCCATTTTCGTCTACTTTATAGATCAATAAATAAATTCCCATAGAATCTGGAAAATCAAAGTCGTGTTTTTTTGGTCGCAGATAAACACGTTTTAAAATTCGATTACAATTTGTGACTAGTAGCCATGGTACTGGTTTCGTCTCTCATTTTCCTTTCCATTCGTACAGATACCCTTGCCGATAAGCTTTTGGCTTGACCATTTTTAGAGAGAGACAGTGAGGGGAATGACGTCGATGCTCCTCCCAGGGACGGTCGTCAGGTTGCCAGTCTTTCAGTTTCTGTCCGCACACGAAACATTCTACAGTATCTTCGTATTGAAGGTAATGAAATCCAGCTTCGGCTAAAGAGACTGGTGTAGGTTTAGATTTAGGCCAGTGGACAAAAGTGTCCAGACGAGCCTCGAACCACAAGTATCGGTCCTTGTCTAATGAAGACCAATCAATATTATAATCATACATTACAATTACCGTCGGGGGATGAGTAAACATCCTTAAGGCTGGTCTTGAGCATGGACAAATCCTACCTCCACCTCCATAGAAAAATAAGAACATAAAATGGAGTAGGGTAGCCCGCTCGCAGCACATGCACTGACGCTTTGGCAATTCTTCTTTTTTTTTTTGAGGGTATATGTATGTTTTGATGTCTGATCGTCTCATGCAGATGTACTTGTCTATTCCATGGTTTTTGCTGTCATGTACTTGATCGCCGGAAGATAAATCTGTCCATTATTTACACATGTAATTGTGTATTTTAAAACAAATTGTACGTTGAAATAATACGTGATTTTTGTGGACGTGTGCATGGCCGCGGGAGCTATGTGTTATGTCCATTTTATAAACAAATTGTAGGTTGAAAATCTGTCCATTTCATGCACATGTACTTGTGTATTTTTAAACAAATTGTACGTGGAGTACTATATATTTATTTTGTGGTCATGTACTTGATCGGCGGAAAAGATCTGTCCATTTGATACACATGTGCTTGTGTATTTTTAGTATTTTAGACGAATTGTATATTGAGATATTAAGTATTTTAGATTTTTTTCATTTTTTTTTTCCAATGTATTGCCCCAAGGGCTGAATGTGAGACAGGACCATGTATTGGGCCTAATTCTGACCCATGTAAAATAAAGAGTTATTATTATTAGTCCTTGTTAATTATTGATTTGGTAATTTGTGGTTTCTTCATTTGTCATTAATATCAAATCAAGGAAATATAAACTATATTCGGTAACGGTAAATACATCGGATGGCTCAAGGTTTATTCTGTATTCAAATCCATCGACAAAATCTGTATCTTTTACTATGTCATAAAGATGATCATTATTTGTATATTTATCATGTTTAATATTTAAAACTTTATATTTATTTCCATTTTTCGATATTGTCCAAAATTCTCTATTAATCTTCGCAGTTGGTAATTTTTTCGAAAATATTACCGATTTTATTTTTACTTTTAAAGGATTTAATATAGTAATAATTGCTTCATTACTATCTGATGAACTCGCAAGTACAAATCTTGCAAGGTTTATTTGGTCAAAAACACCTTCGAAATTGGGGGAAATTAATCTTCCTTTGTATTTTGTAATAAACCCATACTTTTGTATATTTCCATCTTTAAAGGGTAAAGTAAAATAATAATTATAATGTTTAGTATTTAATTCTTGCAACTTGTTTTTAATTTCATTATCATTTGAGTCAATTTTTCGATCTAATTGAGAAATAAATGAGGTTAACTGACTTTAATCATTACTCAATTGCTGTTGTGTATAGGTTTTAATTTCGGTTAGTTAGTTGTTATTATTAGTTTCAAGATTAGATAATTCTTGTTTCAATCTTCCTTCGTTCATACCTGGTCTAATGTTACATATTAATTGTCTAATATCTGATTTTTCTTTGGTAATTTTTTCGACTAATTGAGATATTAATGAATTTAAATTTTGTAACTGAGATTTATCGACCAAGTTTACTAATTGTTGTTGAATATAGGTTTTTATTTCTGCAAATTCGCCCCTGTCACTAAAATTCGTTTCTAAATTAATTAATTCCTGTTTCAATCTTTCTTCGTTTACACCAGGTTTAATGTTACCTGTCAGTTCAAATCCGATTTTTGCTTTGTTATTTTTTCGTCTAGTTGTGATATAGTTGATAAAACTCTTTTATTAATATCACCTAATTGTTGTTGATAACTTTCTAGTTTTTTATGATGTGAGTCTAAAAGTTTTTGATGGTTTTCTAAATGGTTTTTGCTATCTTTATCTAATACAGTTATTTTTTGATGTAAACTTTTTGTTGTTTGAGTTAAATAAGCTTTGTTCACTGCATCTCTTTCTGTTGAGGTGAACTGAAATTAGTTATTTTGAAATTGTTCATATCTATATTACCTTGAAGTGTGTCTCCAGTTTGATCTACAAAATAGGGTTTGAATTTATTAATCCTTAATCTATGATCTTGATTGTTACTGTATCCTAAACCAAATTTATTTTTTTAAACAAGATTTAATACTATTTGTTCAAATGGTTTAACTTAATTGATATAAAACCCAAAGTGAAACTTGACCACAAAATTTATCCCCCGGTTTTTGAATTTGAAAAGTTGAACATTTGATCGGAACATAATTTACATCAATTATTTCTTTAGTTGGATCTAATCCATATGAATCAAAAAAATACAGTGAACCCCCTTTGAATAAAGCAGGATGATGAACACATTTTAACTCCAATCAATCCCAAGGTAGACGTAGAGGTGTTTTGAAATCTTATTGCTTAAATTTAGATTTACACCAGTCAATCCCAAAGTAGATATAGCTAGGTGCTGTAAATCTGTATAATAACCATACCCTGCTGCAAATCTACCCCATGAGCATTGACTGCACGTTTTATTTCAAGTTTATTAAAAGTAGTAGATTTATGAATTGCTTCGTATTACATTCAGATTTACGGCACCCAATGCCAAGGAAATAGAGATGTTAAAGTTTTTAACTAACTAACTAACTTTATTACACTCAGACACCGTTTAGGTGTAACATGAGGAAAATTTACAATAGGCTATATACAATACAATACAGCGAAACAATTGGAAACAATAATCTTTACGATAATTTGAGGGTATATATGAATTCATTAGGAGTGCAAATGTGAGAGGTTTAAAAAGAAATGCAAAGAGGATTAATACAGTCTAATTAAAATTAGACTGGGATTAATATTGTGATAAGTTAAGACATAGGAGGTGTGGTGCTCAATGCTGCAATTCATAGTAGTTTTGAAATGGATTTGATAAACAACGACAGGTTCTTGAATATTTTCATATCACCCGATTTTAATAATCTTGCTAATTTGTATTCCGAAGGGTATTCACAATAGTAGTGCGGAATATATTGAGATCTGTAATTACATATAGTTTGATTTTTACATTTAAATAAGTAGTGAAATTCGTTACCGATTTCGTTGCTATGACAAAGTGTGCAGAAGCGTTGGTCTTTTGGAATTTTGTACCAGCGGCCAGTTTCAGAAGGAAATTTGATATTATTAGTTCTTAACTTACAAATCCATTTTGAGGAGAATTCAGGTAATTTTAAAAGATAAGGTTCTAATGAAAGTTCGGATTTGAATATTGCGTAAAATGTTCCACGTGAGGATACATTAATGTCCGCTCTCCATTTTTGAATAAATATGTCGGATAGCCGGGTTTTGATCAGACATTTTAAGTAAGATTTGTTGTCAAAATATTGGTTTTCAAAAATGTATTGCAATCCTAGTTCGTAAAAGATATTTTGAATATTCTCGATCCATTTACTTTTTAATTTATTATTCGAATGTAAGCTATGTAATTATCTGTACATAATACTAGATAGGGTGTTCGATGATACGAGTTTTTGCCAAAACAATACAGTTCGTAATTTGATATCATTAATCAATGGGAGACGTCCCAATTCGCCGTAAAAGGAGAAATTGGGAGTACTCTTTCTAACGCCTAAGATATATTTACAAAATTTTAGATGAGCCCGTTCTACGATGTCGGTATTTCCAAAGCCCCAAATTTCAGAGGAATACAGTAAAATTGGCTTGACTAAAGTATCGTATAGTTTTAATTGGAGGTCAATGGGTAAATCAAGATTTCTGATTCTTTGATAGACGGCAAAAAGTGCTTTTTGAGACTGGTCAACAAGTCGTTTTTTGCAATTGTTGAAGGAACCAGTTCTGTAAAATAGAATTCCCAAATAAGCATACTCGTCAACTTGCTCGATTTTCTCGCCATAGAGACTAAAGGTGGCGACATGTTTTGGTTTGCGTTTCGAGAATAACATAACCTTTGTTTTTATTGTATTTACCTTCAGCTTCCATGTTTTACAGTATTGCTCAAAAACATTAAGTAATGCTTGTAAGTCAGTTTCTGTCTCGGCAAATATAACAGTATCATCTGCGTAGAGAAGTAATAACAGTTTGATATAAGTTCCTAAAGTTTGTTCTGATAGATATTCGATAGTGTTTAAAGGTTGTATGTTCGACTTGGAGATGAATGATTCGAGATCATTTAAATACAGAGAAAATAAAAAAGGCGAGAGGTTTTCTCCCTGGCGTACACCTATATTACATACGAAATAATCAGACTGAACCGAATTCAGGGATATGCATGATTTGATATTTTGGTACATATTAAGGATAATTCTATAGCATTTGCCATGAATACTATTGTTACGAAGTTTGTTCCAGAGTCCGGCCCTCCAAATTTTGTCGAAAGCATTGCTAAAATCGATATAGCAGCAAAATAAACAGGTTGTCTCTTGTGGCGTGGTTTTTTCGAAAGCCTGCTTGTGATGGTGTGATCAGATTTATAGCATCTGAGAATTTAGTCAAACGATCGTTCAGAATTGATGTGAAAACTTTGCCCAAACAACTTATGAGTGTTATGCCTCTGTAGTTATTAGGCAGACCTGCGTCACCCTTGCCCTTATAAATAGGTTTAATAACACCGATAGACCAACTTTCAGGAATACATCCCGTATCAAAAACGCGATTAAACAAGTTTTCGTATAATGGCAAGAACTCGTTAATTGTGGATTTTAGGTATTCATAACAAATATGGTCAACTCCAGCAGCCTTATTATTTTGGGTTTTGTTAATTGTATTTTTTAATTTCACTCGTAGTAATTGGGGAATTTAAAATTTCTTCTGCAATTTCACTAGGTGGCGAGTCGGGGAGTATGCTATCGCTAATATCTTCGTCATTGAAGTCGCTCTCGTTAAGTTGCCTGAAATATTCATAAAGATCATCAATATTAATCTTGGGTGTTGGAGATTTGGATTTGAACTTATTTAGTATCTTCCAAAGTCGGGATATTAATTAAAGGGGATATTAATTACTTATACACCGAAAGATGCTATAAATCTAATTAACGAATATACCCTGCTGTAAATCTAGCGCATGCGCATTGGGTGCCGTAAATCTGAATGTACTATAACTACTCTTGAACAAGTTCAATATTGACTATTTCATGAGAACTTGGATTAGACCTAAATAATGTTAGTGTTTCTGCCTGCGCCGATAAGGTAGTTCCGGTACTTGATTTGTATGCAATAACTGAGTTCGAAATATAGTCAACACCTCAAGGAGTCAATGTTATCCCCAGTTATGGAGAAATATACATGTAGGCTATTTTTTGGTGGTTTAACCGATAAATTAACCAATTTAAAAACAAAAACTTACTGGTAATATTCCTTTAACTAGAGGATGGATAAATACAACAAAGGATGACACCATAGCTGTTTTTTGACGTGAGATTAGGCTTCTCGTGTGTTATGGAAAGATTTGATATTTGGTTATTCATACTTGTAAATACGTTTAATATTTCTGGATGGATGGCGGTTTTAGGTGGTTTCCACGTGGATTTAGGAATAAACATTATTCTAGGTGGTTTTAAAAAAAAGTATGTGCAACTGAGATTACGTTGAAATCGTTCGTTGAAAAGCAGCGAAATCGGAAAGAAATTAGTCTTGACCTTGTTCTTGAATGGCTCGTAGACACTCTACAATGTGCAATTCTTGACTGATTTTGATGAAACTTGGTGTGAGAGTATGTTATAACTCAAGGATGAACCCTATTGAAAATAAGCGAAATCGAAAAATAATTAGTATGAGTTATTGCCCTTGTTCTTGAAAACGTGTTCATTATTTAAGCGCTAAATTTAGAACTTTTATACGAAAATTGCATTAAATAAATTAAATTTCAACTGATTCAAAACGGGGAATTCTTGAAACTATGGTATCAACTGAGAAACTAAAGAGTCAACTGAAAAACGAAGGAATCAACCCAGAATCAGCTGATAAACTATGATAGTTACTTAGAAAACTATGGTTTTAACTTCCAAGATTATGATATTAACATGCAAAACTATGGTATTTACTTCAAAAACTATGGTATTTACTTCAAAAACTATGTTATTTACTTCAAAAACTTTGGTAGTTACTTCATACACTATGGTAGTTACTTCATACACTATGGTAGTTACTTCAAAAACTATGGTATTTACTTCAAAAACTATGGTATTTACTTCAAAAACTATGTTATTTACTTCAAAAACTTTGGTAGTTACTTCATACACTATGGTAGTTACTTCATACACTATGGTAGTTACTTCAAAAACTATGGTATTTACTTCAAAAACTATGGTAGTTACTTAGAACTAGGGTAGTTACTTAGAACTATGGCAGTTACTTAGTAACATATGGTAGTTACTTAGAAAACTCTGGTATTAACTTCAAAAACTATGGTATTTATTTTAAACACTATGGTATATATTTCAAAAACTATGGTAGTTATTTCAAAAACTATGGTAGTTATTTCAAAAACTATGGTAGTTACTTAGAACTATGGTAGTTACTTCAAAAACTATGGTAGTTACTTAGAAAACTCTGGTATTTACTTCAAAAACTATGGTATTTACTTCAAAAACTATGTTAGTTACTTAGAACTATGGTAGTTACTTAGAACTATGGTAGTTACTTAGAAAACTCTGGTATTAACTTCAAAAACTATGGTATTAACTTCAAAAACTATGGTTTTTAAAAAAATTTTTTCCAAACACTATGGTATTTATTTCAAAAACTATGGTAGTTATTTCAAAAACTATGGTAGTTACTTAGAACTATGGTAGTTACTTCAAAAACTATGGTAGTTACTTAGAAAACTCTGGTATTTACTTCAAAAACTATGGTATTTACTTCAAAAACTATGTTAGTTACTTAGAACTATGGTAGTTACTTAGAACTATGGTAGTTACTTAGTAACATATGGTAGTTACTTAGAAAACTCTGGTATTAACTTCAAAAACTATGGTATTAACTTCAAAAACTATGGTATTTACTTCAAAAACTATGGTAGTTACTTAGAAAACTATGGAAGGGAATAGCTGCCATAATTAGATGCAATGAAGAAGTGTTTAATTCCATTGTAATACGTCAAATGACATGTGTGATAAAACAAGATACATTAATATAAAAAAACATATGACAACTTTTGTTAAAGTAAATTGTTTTAAAACAAAAGTTTTATGTTTAACGGCAAGATCACTCTTGTTTTTGTAGAATATAATATTACTAAATACATTTTACATTAGATGTATGTCACAAACCCCCCTTCATAACACACTGGTTATTTGTCGCGTGCAGTTTCTCCAATTACATTTCACTTTTGTCATATCTATTTTGTCGTATCTTTTACGTTAATCACAAGACCATCACGTGACCAAAAAATAGAAATCATTTAAGAACTGCTCCCAGTGGAATTTATAGTCTTGTTCTTCATGACAGACGGTGAATGAATTTTCGCCACCAATTTCCATGATAATAATAATGATTCTTTATTTGGGTCAACAATTTATTATGCATAACATTTTCGATTTCTCATTTAAGTTCGATTGTTGAAGCCTTTGCTTAAACTGTCTCGCTGCTAAAGCCCATTTCCAGAATATTTTTTGCTTTTCTTTATTTTTTTGGCATTTATCTATTTGGACACATCATTCGGAAATAAAATATAGTTCACCGCTTCAAGAGATAATCAAGACCCTTAATTTAGATACTTGTACTTAGCAGACAACATAAGCAAGGTTGTGGAGCTACTGAAACAAGCGGCATCCCACCTCACTTCAAATTCCGAGGTTTTGTCTGAGCCAGAAAACCAGTCACAAACCACCGATAAGGAGTCAACTAATAATACTAATAATACTATCCGTCAAGAAATGTGTCGCCTGTTTTCTCTTTATAAGGCTAGTACTAGTACCGAGGCCTAATAGTAGTAGTGGAATGGAGAGGGGCCGATTTTTTGGTGGCAGCAGTACCAGTAGTAGATCAAAGCTTTTTGGGGGGGGGGGGGGGGTTTCTGGCACAGGCAAATCATCGGAATTTGAAGTGAGGTGGGATGCAGCTTGTCTTAGAAGCTCCGCGACCTAAAAATCAGATGTGTCTAAATAGATCAGTGGAATTAAAACCCTTTTTAAGCAATGTCCCCATTTTTTGGTTAATGAAAAGTTCGCGTCTCCTAGTTCATTTCAAATATTGACTTTAAAGGCCTTGCATTAAATCTCAAACCAAAACATGTTCACGGACACAACAGTTTTTTTTTTTTTTTTTTTTTTTTTCGATTATATGTTGTTCGCGTGACCTAAAAGTTTTCCGATCTACTGAAATAGATAAATGCCAAAAAAATAAAGAAAAGAAAAACAATTCTTAACCTGGAAAGGGGCTTTAGCAAAGAGACAGTTTAAGCAAAGGCTTAAATAAGCGAACTTAAATGGGAAATCGAAAATGTTATGCATAATAAATTGTTGACCCAATCATTATTATTATCATGGAATTGGTGGCGAAAATTCATTCACCGTCTGTCATGAAGAACAAGACTATAAATTCAACTGGGAGCAGTTCTTAAATGATTTCTATTTTTTGGTCACGTGATGGTCATGTGATGAACGTAAAAGATACGACAAAATAGATATGACAAAAGTGAAATGTTAAAAGAGAAACTGCACGCGACAAATAACCAGTGTGTTATGAAGGGGGGTTTGTGACATACATCTAATGTAAAAAGTCTTTAGTAATATTATATTCTACAAAAACAAGAGTGATCTTGCCGTTAAACATACAACTTTTGTTTTAAAAAAGTTTACTTTAACAAAAGCAGTCACATTTCTTTTGTTATTAAGGTATTTTGTTTTATTACACATGTCATTTGACTAATTACAATGGAATTAGACACTTCTTCATTGCATCTAATTATGGCAGCTATTCCCTTCCATAGTATTGTAGTTACTTAGAAAACTATGGTATTAACTGAGAATCTGGAAACTGTGAAACTAGTTTTGTTAGCTTATATCTTAGATGTCTTACAGACAACAGTGCTCAAGCCACATTGATCTGTTGATTATGTATAAAAGAATAAAATTGTGTAAGTTACGTAGGAAATAAATTATAATAATAATCATGGAAGCTACAAACGTTCTTCTTAAGAAAAGTATAAGCTCTTTGAAGGAAAATGTGACATATCAAAATATGCTTTATTTTCTGCCTATAAGTTCTGTATGAAAGTTATTTGAGGTCTACGAATTCTGTCTG